>SNQJ01S0006595.1:40607-100209 GCA_010110895.2 Picea sitchensis | reverse complement strand
TTAAATTCTAGATTTAAAAATATTAAAATAAATAAACATTTACATTAAACATGTATTTTTATAAAAAAAAAAACTATTAATTTATAATCACATTATTGAATCATCTACAAAACATAAATTAAGATGAAATTATAGATATTACTAAATTTTAGATCTAAAATATTGAAATAAATAATTATACACAATAAATATGTACTTTTCTAAAGTATGGACATGGGTTTCTATAAAGTATGTACAACTTCCTCATTCCATTCTTAGCTACTTTTAGGATCGCAGGTTCCTGGGCTAGTAGACACAAAATTGCGCCTCTATTGTTCTATGTCCTCGAAACAACACCCAAAGTTCTGCGATATACAAATTGACACACAGATTGTCAAGCTCGCAGGCTCAAGATTGTGATTGTTGACAGATGGTGATCCCTATCAACTATCTAACATTATCTAAAAAAATTATTTCCAAATATTAAATTATTAATATTGTACAATTTAATTACAAAAAATATTAAAGGAGGTTAAATCTCTTATTTAAAAAGAAATGAAGTAAACAAAACAAAGAATTTTTAAATTCTATATTTAAAAATATTAAAATAAATAATCATTTACATTAAATATGCATTTTTATAAAATATAGATATTAATTTTTAAGTGCATTTTGAATCATATAAAAAACATAAATTAAGATGAAATTATAGTTAGGTCTATAATTATATTTAAAAATATTAAATGAAATGTCAAGAAATCTAAAGGATAAGTACGTTAGATATTACTAAATTTTAGATTTAAAATATTGAAATAAATAATTATACTCATTAAATATGTACTTTTATAAAGTATGGACATGAGATTTTATAAAGTATGTACGTTCCATACTTAGCCACATTTTGGATTGTGGGTTCTCGGGCTGGTAGGCTCAAAATTGAGCTTCTATTGTTTTGTATCCTCCAAACAGTACCCGTAGTTCTGCAATATACAAATTGTCACATGGATTCCCAGGCTGGCAGGCTCAAGATTGCAATTGTTGATGGATGGTGATCCCTATCAACTATCTAACATTATCTAAAACTATTATTTCCAAATATTAAATTATTAATATCAAATATTGATATTGTACAATTTAAATACATAAAATAATGAAATGATGTTAAATCTCTTATTTTAAAAAAATTGAAGTAAACAAAACAAAGCTTTTTAAAATTCTATATTTAAAAATATTAAAGTAAATAATCATTTACATTAAACATGCATTTTTATAAAATATAGATATTAATTTTTAAGTGCATTATTGAATCATATACTAAACATAAATTAAGATGAAATTATAATTAGGTTTCTGATTATATTTAAAAATATTAAAATAAAAGTCAAGAAATTTAAAGGATAAGTACGTTATATATTACTAAATTTTAGATTTAAAATATTGAAATAATTAATTATACACATTAAATATGTAATTTTTATAAAGTATGGACATGGATTTTATAAAGCATGTACAAATTCTTCATTCCATACTTAGCCACTTTTTGTATCACGGGTTTCGAGGCTGGCGGGCTCAAAATTGTGCTTCTATTGTTTCGTGTCCTACAAACAACACCCAGAGTTCCACGATATACAAATTGATAACGGACTCACGGGATAGCCGGCTCAAAATTGTGCTTCTATTGTTTTGTGTCCCAGAGTTCCGCAATATATTGATTGACAGACGTACTTCTAGGCTGGTCGGGCTCAAGATTGTGATTGGTTACAGATGGTGATCCCTATCAACTATCTAACATTATCTAAAAACATTATTTCCAAATATAAAATTATTAATATTAAATATTGATATTTTACAATTTAATTACATAAAAGTATTAAAGGATGTTAAATCTCTTATTTAAAAAAAATTGAAGTAAACAAAACAAAGATTTTTTAAATTCTATATTTAAAAATATTAAAATTAATAATCATTTACATTAAACATGTATTTTTATAAAATATAGATATTGATTTTTAAGTATATTATTGAATCATATACAAAACATAAATTAAGATGAAATTATAATTAGGTTTACAATCATATTTAAAAATACTAAAATAAAAGTCAAGAAATCTAAAGGATAAGTATGTTAGATATTACTAAATTTTAGATCAAAAATATTGAAATAAATAATTATACACATTAAATATGTACTTTTATTAAGTATAGACATGGGATTTTATAAAGTATGTACACCTTCCTCATTGTATACTTAGCCACTTTTTTGGATTGCGGGTTCCCGGGTTGGTGGGCTCAAAATTGAATTTCTATTGTTTTGTGTCCTACAAACGACACCTGAAGTTGCGCGATATACAAATTAACAGGACGACTGTTGGGCTCGCAGGCTCAAGATTGTGATTGTTAACAGATGGTGATCCCTATCAACTATCTAACATTATCTAAAAACATTATTTTTGTTGGCATGTTTACAGGTAGAGTGCGCTTGTCATTGATCGCAAGAATAATAATGAACCAAATCTTGAGAGAGAAGAAGACGAGAAAGATCATAAGAGATAGTGTTTTCCAGAAGTGTATATGAGGTCCAAGAGATGGACTCACAGGAGGAGCAAAGGTCGAGATCCTTGAACACTTAGAAAACCTTATAAGTCAGAGAGATAAGAAACTTCGGAGGAAGAGTGACAACAGTCGTTAGATCAAATTAAGTGGAAGGATAGGATAAGAAAAGATGGAGAGTCATTGAATTTAATCAAAGGTAAATCTGCATCGCAGACAGATCGAGCCATTGATATCAGATCTTGATCAAATGAACTTCATTCGTTTCGGGTCTAAACATGTGAGGAGGTTACACTCCAGAAAAATCTCACTTCAAGAGTTTTAGTTTGAGATTTGAAATATCTGAAGTTTGGAGAGCCGAAGAGCCAGAATAAATATCAACTGTCATATCCAGAGGGATACGTGGTGACGGATCATGAGCTCTAGAGAAATCACTTCGAGAGTTTCAGTTTGAGATTTGAAATTCCCAAAGCTTGGAGAACTGAAATAAATTATCGATTGTCAGATCATCTGAAGTAAATCTTAGTCGTCAGATCATCTGGAGTAAATCTCAAGAGTCAGGTCATCCAAAGTGGATCTGGCCCATCTGATCTAGAACAGACGTGGCATAAATCTATGGACTCTGGGTAAGTACCTAAAGTAAGTCTCAACCATTTGATTCAAGGACATGTGACAAACCATGTCAGCAAGGACATGTTGCAGACCATGTCAGCAAGGACATGTGGCAGACCACGTCAACGAGTGACAGATGGTAACCACTTGTCTCATGCTAGGTCAACAAGTGATGTGTGTAATGTTATGTCACTCTGAGAGATTTACTTCGGTAGTTTCACCACCAACAAATGACAAATGCTTTGAAGTACCAAAGCCCGAAGTGTCAAACGGCCCAAGAACTGAAGTCGCGAAGAGCCGAAGTGTTGAAGGAACAAAGTTGTGAGGGGCCAAAGTGCCAAGGATCCGAAGTCATGAGGGACAAAGTCCCAAACTCCTGAAGTGAAGGAGGACCATTGATTTGAGGAGGACATGTGGAAGGAATCTGTGGACTACGGCTAAAAGTGTTTTGGGAGAACGTGAATGTTGAGAATTGGAATCTCCGAAGCCCGAAGTAGCGAAGGAGATGTTGACTGTTGAATCAAGTAAGGGGCCATAGAATCGTTGATTTGGTTGAAAGGTAAAATTCCTGAAATAGAGGAAGAGTCATCGATTGATAAGGACAGGTGTCTGCATATCATCGACTCCAAAAGATTGGCATATGGAGAAAAGTAGGGTTTCATATTTGAAACTCCAAGATTCTGGATCATGAAGTAAATTAGAGTCGTTGATTTAGTAAGGTTATATCTAATCCAAAGAACTTAAAAGGACATATCTGAACCGTAAGTTCAAGAGCACCTTTAATTTCGTGAGATCGACAGTCCTATCGCACTGCGGGGATTGAAGGTGCACAAACTTTAAAATGTTGAAGGAGGGACGCAATTGAAACCACGATTTTGTAGAAAGCATACATGGAGCTATGTAGTGAATTGCGGGGTGAAAAGAAGATTGATATCAAACCACCTTTGTCCATGCCCGTAATCACATGGTCACATGATATCATCGCCCAAGGTCACATCAGTGGAAGATAGGGGAAGGATCTCACACTGCTAGGCTCCACATTAGAGGTTACGCATTGAAAAATCAAAAACATTTGCGTGTATAATCCAACGACATTGATAAAATCAAATTTGATCATAGGGTTGATGATTCCTCGCGTGATTTCTTGATCATTTATGATTCAGTTATAGTAACTGAATTATTGTTCCTGAGCGGTTGAATCATTGTTCTTGAGCATTGGAATCACAATTCCTAAGTGTTTTGGGATTCCCGACTTGAGCATTGGAGATGCAGAGTGTAATGAATGATAAGAGAAGGAATACAAGAAAAATGTCATGAAAAAGAGAGGTTGTTGTTTCTCTGTAAATAGTAGTCGAACTGTAAGAAATGCATATCACAGCTTGAACTGAGGGAGAAAATCTAGATATGAAGAACATAAGCTGGATAGAGAAGAAATGGTGAAAACAACAAACTGTATGAGAACTTAAGCACAAGAAGATGTGAGTAGGAAGACAATGATGCAGGTAGAGCATAACAGTCTAGCAAAACAATGATGAGACTGGTAAGCCATTGATAAATATTGTATCACTGTAATAAATTTTAGCAAGCAACTTGATTTATATTTCAGGGTGGTAGGGTGGTGCTAGGGAGGATTGTTGTCCTCAGAGTTTCAAGAGTGTGCTTGAACACAGGGAGTTGTACCTTCCATCTGGTTGCAGTTAGAAAAACTAGGGTGGTAGGTTGGTGCTAGGGAGAACCTTTGTTCTTTGTTATACAGGTTGGTGTTTGTGTGACTGGAAGTTGGTGCTTCCATCCAATTGGTGTTGGAACACTTAAGGAGTTGGTGCTTCCTTCTAGTGGGTTCTAGAGAAACCAAAGGGTTGGTGCTCTCTACAATTTGCATCTTGTTAAAGAAGAGGTTGTAGCCTCATTTTGAGTTGGTACTCAAATATTGATGATGTACAGAACTTAAAATACTGCCTATCATTCTAAGAAGAAGATGTTTTCTCCCTTTATGGGTTTTCTCATGAATATCTATCTATGTGCATATCATATGTGTGATTGATATTTATTACTTATGTTGTTCATGAATTGCATAATATCGATGATCACTTGGAGAACATTAATAACATTTCAATAGGCATAAAATTGTTTAAGCACAGTAACAAATAATTCACCCACCCTCCCAGTTGTCTTAGTATTTCCAACAAATGGTATCAGACCAGGTTCCTTTTAGCTAAAGGTAGATTGGTGAGATTAAACATGAAAATTCATGAAGGAACTTCGACCAATAAGCCTCCTCTATTTGATGGAACAATTTTTTCTTTTTGGAAGGTTAGAATCAAAACATACATTATGGCCTTAGGTGATGATGTTTTGGATTTTGTAGAGACTCGATATACGAAACTTGTTGTGCTAGCTTCCAAATATGATAAGTTGTAATTTAGCTTCAATGCAAAGGCAATGAATGCTATCTTGACTGGGCTTGCTAAAGATGAATTTGTAAAAGTAATGTAGCTTGATTCTGCCAAAGAGATGTGGGATAAACTCATTAGAAGTTATGAAGGAAATGATAAAGTAAAAGATGCCAAACTTCAGACATATAGATTGAAATTTGAACAACTAAAGATGAATGAGGATGAAAAAGTTAATAAATATTTATTAAGATTTGAGGAGATTTTGAATTCCATGAAGGGTATTGGTGAGAAGATTGAAAACACATTTTTAGTTCAGAAGATTTTAAGATCTCTACCAAATAGATTTAATCCAAAATTTTCTGCAATAGAAGAACTGAATTATATTAAGATTTTTTTTATTGATCAACTTCTAGGAACTCTAACTTCTTATGAAATGGGTATTAGTAAAGATACGAATATTTCTAGAGTAGCATCATTTAAATCAGATAAGAATGAGGATTTTGAGCCTGGTGAAATTGAATAAAAATTTGTGGGAAGACTAAAAAAAGGATCGGGCAAGTACCAAGGCAAGTTTCCATTCAAATGTTTTAACTGTGGAAAGATAGGTCACTTTTCATCTAAGTTCCCACACAAGAAGGACCAGAACTATGAAGGTGAAGAGAATTACAAATCCAAGAGATATGTTAAAAATAAAACTTTATGTGTAAAGAATAATGACTCTTCAGGAGACACAGATAGTGATTCTTATTGTGAGAATAAGGTTAATGACTTTATTCTTATGGCCAAAGAGGATTATAACAATAAAATTATAGGAAGTGATTTTAATGATGAAGAATGTGTGGTTGACCTGAAAGGAGAACTTATCAGTGCCCTAGAAGAAATTTCTAGACTCAGATTTAAGAAGAAAAATAAGAAACAATTGTTGATGCAGTTCGCAAAAGACAGTAAAAAACCTGATGAAGAATTTTCCCTGCTAAAAGTGGAATTAGAAGAGACAAATAAGATAGAGGACATTCTGAAACAACAATTATCAGAGAAGAAGTCAAGATGTGAAGCTTTGGAGGAAGAGGTAGTAAAAACCAAAAAAGAAATGAAGTTTGAATCATTGTATCTCTAAAATCTTCCAATCATTAAAGCCTCAGCAGAACTAAATGCCATTCTGACCAAACAAAGATATCCTTTGTTGAAGACTAGTTTAGGCTATGTAAGTGGTTCAAGAAACAAACTAACAGAAAGCAAAGAGCCAGTAAAGATGCTCAAGTTCCAAGTCAGCAGACAATCAGATCATGTGAGTACTCTGCCACCAAAATGTAATAAAGACAAGATGATCCCTGATAAAAAACAAAGATATCAGTAGATAGAGAAAAAAATTCCAAGAAGAAGGCCATCCTTCAGGTACCAAAATTTCTTCCATGGTTATTGTTTTTACTGCTCTAATTTTGGTCATAAGATTGCAAATTGTCAAATTAAGTTTAGAGACATGCAACTGAGGAGATCAAGAAATAAACAATCTTTGCAACATAGAACTAAACAACCAATGAGTAGACAAAGTTTCACCAATCACTTTGACCTATTTAACAATGACTTTGAATTCTATAACTGTCATAACTTTGGCCACAAAGCTGCAAACTTCCGTCTGAAGAATTACAAAGAAGATCCAAGGATAAAACCCTTAGCTAGAAATGTTAGCACATGGAGAAAGAAGGATAATGAAAAATGTGGTCTAGTACTTTTAGCTGAAAGACAAAAGAACCCCTGGTATATTGACAGTGGATGTTCCAAACATATGACTAGAGAAAAAAGTAAGTTTATGTCTCTAAGTGAAAGCAAATCAGGAAATGTAACCTTTGGAAATGATGCACCAGGAAAAACCAAAGGTAAAGTAATGGTAAGACTAAGTAATGGCAAAGGGAAAGCTCAATATGTGTTGTTTGTAGATGGTCTAAAACATAATCTGCTTAGTTCCAGTCAAGTTTGTGACAGAGGATGTAAATTTTTTTTCACTTTTAAAGATTGTAAAATACAATCTGTGAATTCAGGACAGTTGATTGCTAAAGGCATAAGAACAGAAAACAATATCTATGTTTTGAAAGAAGAAAAAGAAGAATTTCACTTAAGAAAGTATGATGAAAGATGGTTATGGCATAGGAGACTTGGACACCAAAATTTTGATCATCTAATCAAACTTAGAAACAATGGGGCAGTTAAATATCTTCCAAAAATATCAAAGCCATATGATTATGTATGCAAACCTTGCCAAATAGGAAATCTCACTCAGACACAGTTTAAATATAAGAAATTTTCATCAACAAAGAAACCTCTTCAGTTTGTACATATGGATTTATGTGGAACATCAAGGAAGGAAGGTATAGGAAAAGAAAATTATTTCATGTTGATTATTGATGATTATTCTAGAATTACATGGGTTGCCTTTCTTAAAGAAAAAAACTGAAGCATTTGAAAAATTAAAAGTGTTTAATGCTCTGACTGAGAATAAAATAGGAAGAGTATTGAAGGCAGTAAGTTCTGATAGAGGAGGAGAGTTTATCTCAAGGGACTTCAAAGATTTTTGTGATAAACATGGGATCAAAAGAGAGTATACTATTCCAAGGACTCCACAACAAAATGGAGTAGTTGAGAGACATAATAGATCAATCCAGTAGATGGCAAGATCAATGATGAATGAATTTAATATTGCTCAGAAATATTGGGTAGAAGCAATTCATAAAGATATACATATTCTTAACAAATCTCATCTCATGCCACAAAGTGACAAGACTCCTTATGAACTATGGTTTGGAAGACATGCTTCAATCAAGCATTTTAAAGTCTTTGGGAGTAAGTTCTATATCAAGAATAATCATGAAAATCTTGGAAAATATGATGACAGGGCTAATGAAGGTATCTTCCTAGGGTATGCTACAAACAGTAAAGGATACAAATGCTATAATAAGAGGTTGCATAAATTGGTTGATTGTATGGACATAAAATTTGATGAAGAAATCTCTATACCAGATCTCAGCAGTGTTGAATCAACAACATAAGATATAGTTGAAGTTGAATATGAACAGGTCCAAGAATCAGAAAGAGAAGACTCTGATTCAGATGAAGATACAAGTACTTAGGCAGACTCAAATCAACAGATAACATCAAATCCTCCCTCCCGAATTACTCAAAAGAATCATCCCGCAAGTCAGATAATTGGTGAAAAAGACAAAGGTGTACAAACCAGGAGAAGGATAATCAAAGACACCGAGCAATCACATATAGCCTTCATATCCATGGTGGAACCCAAGAACTTTAATGAAGCTAGTGAAGATGTAAAATGGTTAAAATCAATGAATGAGGAACTAGATCAGATTGAGAAGAACAATAATTGGGAGCTTGTTCCTAGACCTGGAGATAAGAATTTTATTGGCTCCAAATGGTTGTTTAAGAATAAAATGAATGAACAAGGACAAATTGTTGAGAATAAATCCATATTGGTCTATAAGGGGTATGCACAAGTTCAAGGACATGATTTTGGTGAAACCTTTGCACCAGTGGAAATATTTGAATCCATCAAAATATTTCTTTCCTATGCATGTCATAAGAACTTTAAAGTATTTTATATGGATGTTAAGTCATCATTTATTAATGGAGATCTACAAGAAGAAGTATATGTGGAGAAACCTGAAGGATTTTCAATGAAAGATAATCTTGACTATGTCTGTAAGTTGAAAAAGGAATTATATGGACTGGAACACACACCATGAGCCTACTATTATAGACTGGACAAATTTCTATAGGACGAAGGGTTCAAGAAAGGTACTATTGACAGTAATCTGTAGAATAAGTTTGAATATGATGATTTATTAGTTGGTTTGGTTTATGTAGATGACATTATTTTTGGATGCACTAATGACCCTTCAGTTCAGTGGTTTGTTAATGCTATGAAAATTGACTTTGATATGTCCTTGATAGGAGAAGTGTCATATTTTCTTGGTTTACAAATCAATCAGAGTTTTGCAGGCTATTTATCTCTCAAGAAAAGTATTTGAAAGAGATGTTGAAGAAGTTTCAGATGGAAGATCCCTCTCCTGTTAGTACAACTATGGTGGTTGGTTGCAAGCTCAGTATAGATGATATTTCACCTGATGTTGATCAAAGAACATATCGATCAATGATAGGCAGTCTTTTGTACATCACAACATCTCGTCTTGATATAATGCAAGTTGTTGGAATGGTAGGTCGTTATTAGTCTTCTCCTAAACAAATTCATTTATCAACTGTCAAAAGGATATTCAAATATTTGAAGGGAGCAATGACTTATCGTCTTTGGTATCCTAGAAATTACAATTTTCAATTAACTGCACATTCAGATGCTGACTGGGAAAATTGTTTGTATGAAAGAAAGAACACCAGTGGAGGTGCATTGTTCTTAAGTGGTTCATTAGTCACATGGCTTAGTAAGAAGTAGGGATCTATTTCTTTATCAACTACAGAGGCCGAGTACATTGTTGTTGCTACTTGTTGCACTCATATCTTATGGATGATACAAACTCTTTCATATTTGAAGGTAACTTATATTGATCTCATTCCACTTCTTTGTGATAACACCAGTGCCATTAGTGTCTCCAAGGATACTGTGCTTCATTCCAAGACTAAGAATATACCAATAAATTATCATTTTCTCAAAGAGCAAGTTACAAACAGAGTTGTTCAGCTGAATTATATTCCATTCAAAGATCACATTGTTGATATCCTCACTAAACTGCTTACAACAACTCAGTTTGAGTATCTACGCCATAAGTTGGGTGTGACTCTGTTATCTAGTTAAAATAGAATATCTAATCAAGTGGAGTATGTGTTGGTAGAATATCTGATACCTATGAAAAGTACTGCAAAAACTTAGGGGGAGCATGTTTTTCTTTGAAATTGATGTCAAAGGGGGAGAAAAGGTGTGGTATGGCTTCTACAGTAGGAGATCTAAGAAGAATAGTGCAATCTTTCAGGGTTTCCATGAATGCCAAAGGGGGATAATGTTGGTATGTTTACAGATAGAGTTTTCTTGTCATTGATGGAAAGAAAAACAATGAACCAAACCTCGAGAGAGCAGAAGATGAGAAATCTCAGAAGAGATAATGGTTTCCAGAAGTGCAGACAATGTCCAAGGGATGGACTCGTAGGAGGAGAAAAGGTCAAGAACCTTGAACACTTACAAAACCTTGTAAGTGAGAGAGGTCAGAAATGTAGTAGGAAGAGCGATGATAGCCATCGGATCAAATTAAGTAGAAGGATAGGATAAACAAAGATGGAGATTCATTGGATTTAATCCAAGGCAAAGTTGCATCGCAGACAGATCAAGTCGTTGATCTCAGATCTTGATCAAACAAACTCATTCATTTCGGGTCTAAAGATGTGATGAGGTTATGGTCTGGAAAAATATCACATCAAGAGTTTCAGTTTGATATTTGAAATACCTGAAGTTTGGAGAGCCAGAGAGCCAGAGTAAATATCAATCGCCATATCTAGAGGGATACATGTTGATGGATCGTGAGCTCCAGATAAATCACTTCGAGAGTTTCAGTTTGAGATTTGAAATTCCCTAAGTCCTGAGAGATGAAATAAATTCTCGATCGTCGAATCCTTCGAAGTAAATCTCAGTCATCAAATCATCCATAGTAAATCTCAAGCGTCGGATCATCCAAAGTGGATCTGGGTCGTCTGATCCAAAAGAGACGTGGTCTAAATCTGTGGACTCCGGGTAAAGACCTGAAGTAAGCCACAACCATCTAATTCAAGGACATGTGGCAGACCACGTCAACAAAGACTTGTGGAAACCATGTAATCAAGGACATGTGGTACACCACGTCAATAAGGACATGTGGCAAACAACGTCAGCAAGTGACACTTAGAAACCACTCGGCCTGTGCCAGGTCAACAGGTGACATGTGTAATGTTATGTCACTCTGGGAGATCTACTTCAGGATTTTCACCACCAACAAATGAGAAAAGCTTCAAAGTCTTGAAGGCCAAATTTGTTAAGGGCCAAAGTGTCAAAGGGATGAAGAACTGAAGTCGCGAAGTTCCGAAGTGCCAAAGGACTGAAGTCGCGAAGGGTCGAAGTGTCGAAGGTATGAAGAGACAAATTCACAAGGGATAGAGTAATGAACTCCCGAAGGTCGAAGTCCTGAAGTGAATGAGGACTATTGATTATAGGAGGAAACATGGAAGGAATCTATGGACTTAGGCTAAAATCATTCTGGAAGAGCGTGAAGGTTGAGAATTGGAATCATCGAAGCTTGGAGTAGAACAAGGTATCTCAATCGTTGAATTTTTTAAGGGGCTATAGAACCATTGATCTGGTTGAAAGGTCAAATTCCCAAAGTCGAGGCAGAGTCATCGATTGACAATGAAAGTTGTCCACAGATAATCAACTCCGAAAGATTGGCGTATGGAGAAAATCAGGGTTTGAGATTTGAAACTCTGAGAGCCCAGATCACAAAGTAAATCACAGTCGTTGATTTAGGAAGGTTAGATCTGATCCACAAAAATTGAAAGGACAGATCTAAACTTTCAATTCAGGAGCCCCGTGAATATCGTGAGATCGACGATCCCATCGCATTGCAGGGATTGAAGGTGTGCAAACTTTAAAATGTTGAAGGCCGGAAGCAATCGAAACCACAGTTTTGGATAAAGCATACGTGGAGCTTTGTGGTGAATTGTGGGGAAAAAAGAATATTGATCTCAAACCACCTTTGTCTGTGCCCGCAATCACATGGTCACATGATATCATTGCCCAAGGTCACATAAGCGAAAGATAGGGGAAGGAGATAGTGTTTCTAGTCTCCACATCGGAGGTTACACATTGAAAAATAAAAAATCAGCTGCTTCTATAATCTAATGACGTTGATCAAACTGAATCTGATCAAAGGGTTGTTGTTTCATCTCATGATTTATTGATTAGTTACGATTCAATTAAACTAATTGAATCATTATTCCTGAGCATTGAAATCATGATTCCTTAGCGTTTTTTAGATTCCCGAATTGAGCATTGGAGATGCGGAGTGTAACGGATGATAAGAGCAGGAATAAAAGAAAAATTTCGTGACGGAGAGAGGTTGTTGTTTCGCTGTAAAATGTATTCGAACTATAATAAATGCATATCACAACATGAACTGAGCGAGAAAATGCAAAGATGAAGAACATAAGCTGGATAGAGCAGAAATAGTGAAAAAAGAATATTGTACGAGAACTTAAGCGCGAGAAGATGTGGGCAAGAAGACACTGATGTAGGCAGAGCAAAGTAGTGTAGCAGAACAATGATGAGAGTGGTAAGCCATTGATAAATACTGTATCACTGTAATAAATTACAACAATAAAAGATTTATATTTCAGGGTGGTAGGGTGGTGCTAGGGAGGACTGTTGTCCTCAGAGTTTCAAGTGGGTGCTTGAACACAGGGAGTTTTAGCTTCCATCTGGTTGTAGCCAGAAAAACCAGGGTGGTAGGGTGGTGCAAAGGATAACCTTTGTTCTCTATTATACATGTTGGTATGTGTGTGACTTAAAGTTTGTGCTTCCATCCATTTGGTGTTCGAACACTCAGAGAGTTGGTGCTTCCTTCTAGTGGGTGCTAGAGAAACTAGAGGGTGGGTGCCCTCTACATGTTGCAGCTTGTTAAAGAAGAGGTCGTAGCCTCATTTTGAGTTGGTGCTCAAATATTGATGATGTACATAACTTAAAAGACTGCCTATCATTCTAAGAATAAGATATTTTCTCCCTTTATGGGTTTCCTCATGAATATATGTCTCTTTGCATATCATATGTTTGATTGATATTTGTTATTTCTATTGTTCATGACTTGCATAATCTTGATGATCACTTGGAAAACATTAATAATATTTCAATAGGCATTAAATTTTTGAAGCAGAGTAATAACTGATTCACACCCCATCTCAGTTGTCTTAGTATTTCGAACAATTTCCAAATATTAAATTATTATTATTGTACAATTTAATTACACAAAATTATTAAAGTATGTTAAATCTCTTATTTAAAAAAAAATGAAGTAAACTAAGCAAAGCTTTTTAAAATTCTATATTTAAAAATATTAAAATAAATAATCATTTACATTAACCATGTATTTTTATAAAATATGTATATTAATTTTTAAGTGCATTATTGAATCATATACAAAACATAAATTAGGATGAAATTATAATTAATTTATGATTATATTTAAAAATATTAAAATAAAAGTCAAGAAATCTAAAGGATAAGTAAGTTAGATATTGATAGGACCGATGGAGGACTATTTTGGAGCGATTTTTTGAATTTTTCAGAAGGCGGGAAAAAACTAGGGACGCCATGATTGAAGACTTCACAGGGTTACATTCTCCTTTAGACTTTTTCAGTTTATTTCTTCGGCCATCTAGTCCATTCATTGTATCGTCGGTTAGAGGTGGTTAATCTATGTGACTAGTTTTTTTTCCTTGTTTGGAATTTGAACTGGTTTGTTAGGTTTGTTAGCACCTTTGTTTTTAGCGCCATTATTCTACTATCTCCTCTGTTAGAGCACTCAATTGTTGTTTTTTCTCGGCAAGGTGGGGTCTTTTCTCACATTAATTTCTTAGTTTATTCTTGAGAGGTTTTGTTTAGTGGGTTCTAGATGGCCACCTCAAGGCTCGACTCTATTAATGCGAAGTTACGGGATATGCTAAGTGAGCCTGCATGTGATTTGTGGTAGATGCTTGAGGTTAATGTCGATCATATCACTCAACATCTTAACTTGAACCCTAAGTTTACTCCTGGAGCCCCTGGTATTCCTTTGGTCAATCAGGCTACCAGTTCCTCATACTCAACACACGCTTCATATTTTGATACTTTCTTACATAATCCCCATGCTGATTTGCTAGGGGACTTATCACTGAACTAGAGTTCTTCTAAGATTGTTGATAGTAGTCCTGGCTTAGTACATAAATAAGTGTTTCCTTCGTCGGCTACCAGTGGTGATATTTCGTATAGGAAATAGTGGAAAGCCTCGAAAGAGGTTAAGAGGATGGTTCTCAAAGCCGACATTGGTTTAGTTGATACCTATAGGCTTACTCTCTGTCGACTTGTTAGTAGGTTTTCATATCAGAGTATGATTCATGTGAAACATGCTACCTGGTTAGAACAAATATGGGTTCCAGTTATTGGTTATGTTCCAGGCATGTATAGTTTATCCAAAGGTTTGATAGGATTTCTTTGTAGAAGCCCGAAAGATGTTGCAACTCTACTGAACTCCTTCTGGGTGGATGATATGAATAGCCTTATGATAAGGAGGTGGAGATTAGCTATCAATCTGGATACTGAATTTTTCCCGTTTAGACACATTTGGATCCTACTTCCTGGGTTACCATGGTATTTATGGAATGTTGGAGCCTTAAAAGTTATCGGTAATTCTCTTGGTAAGTTCATTATGAAGGATGAAAGATCTCTTTCAGGCTCTGTGCAAAATTTTGGAAAGGTGATGGTGGAAATTGATGTCCAAAAGGGACTTCCCGCGACCCTAGAAATAGAGTGGCGAGGAAATCTCATTGTGCAGAAGCTCGATTACTTAGGGATTCCTTTTCACTGTAATTTTTGTAGAAGCACCTCACACCTTCATCGTGAGTGCCAAGAGAATTATTTACATGAAGATTTGATGGAACCTACCAATGGATACTATACACAGAATGATTCTTCGATGGATACGGGATTCGAAGGTCTAAATGGCAGTGGTTCGAGATTTTGGGAGCATCTGTTGTCGGCTTTAGGTAAGCTACAATCCTATTGACCGTATTTCTATCATTCTTTGACTTCCGGGGAAAGAGAATTGGTTTTATCCTCTGAATGGATTAAACAAGTTATTGCTGAGATTGTCTCACCAACCTTATCGACTGATGGACTTTCGGACAATACTATGGATGTCACTGATGACTCTATTTCTCCCTCTAGTTCTCAGATGACTGTTAAGGTTATGGGAACTATGACCCTTGTTAGTCGACATGATGTATCTATTGTTTTACCCACTAATGGTTCCCCTACCATTGAACCCCCTCCCCCTTATTTGTCACCTTTATCCCCTGGCACTAGTCAAACTAATTCTTCTTCGTCTCACATTCTTCCCGAATTCCGTGAATCGGAAGACAAAGAATCAAATTTGTCGATAGTCCTTGATTCACTTATCCCCTACATTCATGGAATGGAACCAACAGTCAAACTTCCTATCTTTCTTGGTAAACTTGAACAGGTCCCAGTGATTACCCTTCGGGATGCTAGTGGGAATCGTACTGAAGGGGGGGGAAATGGGAAAGAGTTTTCTTGGTCTCGTGGTTTAGGTATTGAGCACTCACCGGTGAAAATTCATAGTGCTAGGAAAAAAGATTCCATTGATAAGGATTCTAAACTATCTATCTGACCTTCCATCGAAGGTGGCCCCCTTAGAGCAATGAAGGCCCTAGCTCGCTCCAAGTAATGTTATTATTATCTCTCAATATAAGGGGAATGGGAGGCATCCTAAAACTAGCCTTTGTCCAAGGGTTACTTGATAAAGTGTAGCCAAACATTTTTTTTCTACAAGAGACGTTAGTACATGCTGAAAAAGAATGTGCTTTTTCAAATTTACTTAGACCCCATTGGTATTGTTGTGCGGTTAACTCTATGGGGAGATATGGGGTTCTCTTGGACTCATGGGACCCGAAATCCTTTTAATTGATTCCCTATATCACTTGTGGTGTATTGTTATTGACAGTTTTGGATCTTCAAAATAATAGACAGGTTATCTTTCTAAATATCTATGGCTCTTGCTCGAATTGCAAGTTGTTCTGGGAACGGCTTGAGAAGTCAGGGCTATGAGCACAAAAGAATATAGTAATTGCTAGAGATCTCAACTTGACACTTTCTTCAGGGGATATTTGGGGAGGCATCCATACCTTGGGTATTATGGCAAGTATTTTTATCAATTACTTCCACAGGAATAAATTGATAGATTTCATTCCTAGTACTTTAATGCCAACATAGAGGAATGGTCATGCTGGTAGTGAGGCTATATCTAAATGAATTGACTGGAAACTCATATCTGAAGATATTTTGTCATTAGATAGAGTGTATAGGGCATGGGATGAGTACCCATATATATTTGATCTAGCATTGATTATTTTGTGATGCAGGAGCATCGCCAACTCATCAAGCGAGCCAGCGTGAAAACAGAAAAGACAGCTGGATAGCGCCATCACATATTTTGAAACACCTTGATATTGTTGCGCAAGTCTTTAATGAAGACATTTATGAAAGTGCACTTTGTATATTGTAATGGACCTTGAGCGGATAGCTCACGTCCTTAGGTAGATGAGGCATTTAATAGACTTAATGTAAAGGTAGATAGGAATTTAATTCTAGATTTGATAGCTTGTGAGTGCAAGAGGGAAACGGGATATAGACACCCTCCTTTGTACATTGTAACATATTGGATGATGAAGCAGTATTGTTGAGGAGAGAATGCAGAGAAGTGTATGAAGAACACCCATGTACAGACATTTGAATTAATAGAAAGAGTTCTGATTCAAATCCATGGTTGTGTTATTCTCTGTGTATTTATGATATTATGCTCATGAATGTTTGCTTCCTGCTATACACTTGCTTTTATATGCTGTGTATTTGATTTCATGGTTGAATAGAAGTCTAAGAGGGAATGCGAATGAGTTTCAATTGTTTCTCTAATTGATCCAAGAGATTCCTGCAAGGAGTGCAGTTGAATTGTCCGCAAGGAGTGCGTTGACAGAAGGGTTCAATTAGAGTTAGATTTTATTCTCATTCATCTCAGAAGTGAAGATTTAGCACCAGAGCCATGCAAGGCGTGCGCAGGCTAGATGAAGACTCAGATTTGCGATTCTGAGAAAAGGGATTGAAATATTTCTGCTACAGGAGTGCGCAGGGTCAGAAGATTCAACACTTCGACGTTGTGGAAGATTTTCCGCAAGGAGTGCTTGCAAGAGTTTCCTGAAGGGACTCGAGAGTTGGGAGAGAAAGCTCAGGAGGGATAGGCCTTCAAGTTCGTTGAAGGGCCAAGTCAAAACTTGTGCATGAGCAGGTGAAAGGAAGCGTTGCAGGTTGGCGAGCAGGTAAAACGAGTCTCGAAGGGAGACACTCCATCATTTCGAGGATTGCGCAAGAAGAGATAGATGGTCAGCATTCTCCGTGGAGAATCCGTGAGTTCCGGTGAGTCATCAGATCTCACAGAGATGCCAGGAGGTTATAGTGCAGGTGTGATAAAGGTTCAAAGCTCAGGGGGGCAGGAACTATTGACCGGGATCACGGGGAGTATTGGTCCTACTCGTAGATCGACATATCGGGAGTTCGAGAGTTGAGACTCTAAATTATCTCAAAGGAAATCGCGAGATCGCGAGAGGCGAAGTCCCAGTGGATTACGTAAATATTGTGGGCCACAATAGGGTGACATGGTAGATGAGTGAGATTGCGGGTTTCGACGTCTTGGGCCTCGGGAGTCGAGGGAGGAATTAATTGATCTTGCGAGTGGTGAAGTCGCGAAGGAGCGAGACCGTGAGTGTCAGCATTTCGGCTTATCGCATATCGGAGATTGGAAATCCAACTATTTAGAGTCGCGAGTTGTGAGGCGCGATAGAGCGAAGTATCGACAACGGAGGAACAAAGTCAGCGGTTGACTGGCGCATCAAGTCTCAGGGTTTTGAGAAGCTAGAGATTCATAGTGAACTCGTGAAGCCGCGAAGTTCCGATCCTCCGAGTGCAGAAAAGGGGATCAAATAAATAAGAATATATGGGTAGACATTCCGATAAGGGAATAGAAGAACATTTACGTTCTTCAGGCCGTGAGAGGAAAGAAGGTCCTAGAGAAGCGATCGTGCTCCGAGGAGTGCAGGTTGCACTAGAGTGGTATCAAAGCGGGAATATCTTTTCTTTTTGTAGCAGAGAAAGAGATTTAACCATGCCTCCAAGAAGAGAGAGACAGTCACCGGACCCAGAAGATAGGGAGGTGAGAAGAAGAGGCAGGCCGACAGGAAATCCAGAGATGGAAAGGCAGATGAGAGATCTCCGAGCAAGGCTCGAAGACATGGAGACGACACAAAGATGCGGGGTTGATGCTGGATATTCCAGTGATTCCAAAGTTGAAGAGGAAGCTGGACATGCAAAAGAGGTCACAGTAGAAGATGCATCAACTGAGCGGTTGATCAAAGCCATTGCCAGGATGGGTGCGAAGGAAAAAATGGACATTCCAGTCTATGAAGGAAATCTGGATGCAGAGGAGCTACTAGATTGGATTAGAGCTCTAGACACCTACTTCGATTATGAGGATATCGAAGAGGATAAGAAGGTCAGACATGTTGTCACACGCTTGATAGGACATGCAGCATTGTGGTGGGATGAGCTACAAGCTGACAGACGCTGCAAAGGCAAGCAAAATATTAAGAGCTGGGATCGGATGATCGCAAAGATGAAAACGAAGTTCATCCCTAGAGACTATCAAATTACTCTGTTCAAGCGAATGCAGAACCTGAGACAGAAGCTGATGACAGTGAAAGAATACACTGATTAATTCTATCGACTGAACATCAGAGAAGGTCATCGGGAGAGCGATGATGAGAAGGTAGCTAGATATTTGAATGGTCTGAGATATGACATTCAGGATGAACTAAGCATGCTAACCATCCGAACAGTGGAATATGCTTACCAATTGGCCCTGAAAGCCGAAGAGAAGCTGAGTTGAAAGCAAGGACAGCGAGGGTGAGGCAGAAGCTAGCCAAGAGGCAAGGTAGTTTCCCAGGATAAATTCTAGAAGCCCAAAGAGGAATGGAAGAAACCTCAGGGTAAATCTGAGAGAGGTGGAACCTCACAGCAGAGGCAGCCATATGTTGAGCAGAGAGAACAACAAAATGATCAGCGAGGAGATTATGCTGATGGAAACACGTTTCCTCGTACTAGAAGTAGAGGAAGAGGCCGAGGAGGAGTAATCACATGTTTCACATGTGGGAAGAATGGGCACAAGTCATATGAGTGTCCAGAGAAAAAGAAGGATGTAGGGGAAGCTCACATCGCAGAAGTGCAGAGGCGTGATGTTGAGACTAAATACGTAGAAGGCGGAAGATCGCTTGCGATGCATAAAGTCCTTTTAACACCCGAGAAGGAGGTGGAAATCTCGGTCCAAAGGACCAAATTGTTCAGGACTGCTTGCAAAACCAAGGACAAGGTGGGCAAGGTCATTGTTGATAGTGGTAGCACGGATAATATCGTATCCACAGAGATGGTAGAGAAACTGGAGCTAGAAATGACTGATCATCCCAGTCCATATAGAGTTTCGTGGCTACAGAAAGGACACCAGGTAACTGTTACGAAACAATGCTTGGTTGAGTTTAAAATCGGCGGATATAATGATAAGATCTTGTGTGATGTTATTCCCATGGATGTATGTCATTTATTACTGGGTAGACCATGGCAATATGACAGAAATGTGATTCATGATGGGAGAATGAACACATATACCCTGGAAAAGAATGGGAGAACCCATATGTTTCTTTCGATAAAGGATAAAGAGGTGAAGCCAGAAGTAAACAACACAATAATTCTCATGAGTGGGAAGGAGCTTCTTACAGAGGTTGAGAAAAAAGAAGATCCACAATTCTTTGTGGTCAGGAAGCTGAGAATTATTCTGACAGCATAAGAGTGGATGATTTGCTGGATGAAATTCAAGAACTACTGGAAGAGTTCGCTGATATCATAGTGGACAAATTACCCCATTCGTTGCCACCAGTGAGAAGTGTGAGTCATCACATAGACCTCATACCAGGAGCTAGTTTGCTGAATAAATCCACGTACAGGTTAATGCCGCAAGAGAATGAGGAGGTCAAGAAGAAGGTCCAGGATTTGATGGACAAAGGATTGGTCCAGGAAAGTTTGAATCCGTGTGTTGTTCCAACAATACTCAGTCCGAAGAAAGATGGAGGCTGGAGGATGTGTACCGACTCAAGAGTGATCAACAAGATAACCATTAGATACAAGTTTCCATTACCAAGGATGGATGATCTGATGGATTTCCTGAGTGGGGAAAATTATTTTTCAAAGATTGATTTGAAGAGAGGATACCACCAAATTCGCATGAGGGAAGGCGATGAGTGGAAGACAACCTTCAAGACAAACGGAGGGTTGTATGAATGGCTAGTCATGTTGTTTGGTTTGACGAATGCACCAAGTACCTTTATGAGGTTGATGAACGAAGTCCTGAGAGAGTTCATCGGAAAGTTCATCATTGTTTATTTGGGCGACATACTGATTTACAGTAAATCAGAGGCTGAGAATTTGAAGCATTTGGCCATTGTGATGAAAAAGCTACAGCAGGAGAAGTTGTTAATCAATATGAAGAAGTCCTCATTTATGAAGACACAACTCATCTATTTGGGTTTTGTTATTTCGGCTAATGAGTTGAGGATGTATCCGGATAAGGTGGAAGTAATTAAAAATTGGCCATCACCGAGAAATGTGTTCGAGGTGAGAAGTTTCCATGGTTTGGCTAGTTTCTACAGAAAGTTCATTAGGAATTTCAGTGGGATTAGCACAGCGATGATGGATACAGTGAAGAAGTGGCATAAATCTTTTCATTGGACAGCAGAGGCTTAAAGGAGCTTCAATCTGCTGAAGTGAAAGATCACAAAGCAACCAGTGTTGGTGTTGCTAGATTTTCAGAAGACATTTCAGGTGAAATGTGATGCCAGTGGGTATGCCATAGGAGCGGTCTTAAGTCGGGATGACAGACCGGTTGCATATTTCAGCGAGAAGCTGGATGAGGCAAAGTTGAAATACTCCACGTATGATAAAGAATTCTACGCTATCATACATGCACTGAAGAAGTGGAGGCATTACTTGATCCCAAAGGAATTTGTATTGTACAGTGATAATGATGCATTACAGTTTGTGACTCAACAAGAGAAGTTGAATCAGAAACATACAAGATGGGTAGAGTCTATGCAGAATTTCACGTTTGTGATTAAGAATATTTCGGGTACTCCTTCAAAGTGGTTGATGCTTTGAGCAGGAAATGTTTGTTGCTGCAAGAGTTCCAAATCAAAACCTTGGGTTTTGAAAATCTCAGGGATATGTACGCAGGAGATGCAGATTTTGGAGAAGAGTATGAAGCAGCTGAGAATCTAGTTCTCAGAGATAGGAGTCCTTGGATAGATTATATGATCCAGGAAGGATTGTTGTTCATAGGCAATCAACTTTGTATTTCAAAATGCTCCATGAGGGAGAACTTGTTGAAAGAGAAACACAGTGGTGGATTGGCAGGACATTTTGGCCATGACAAAACATTCGCGAAGCTGAATGAGTCATATTTTTGGCCGTGGATGCATGCAGATGTCAAGAGGTTCATTGACATATGCAGTATTTGCCAGCATTCGAAAGGGAGAAAGCAGAATGCAGGTTTTTATCATCCATTGCCCATACCAGAGAGGCCATGGGAGGCAATAAGTATGGATTTTGTATTGGGTTTGCCGAGGACGCAAAGAGGATTTGATTACATCTTTGTAGTCATGAATAGGTTTTCAAAGATGGCACATTTTATTCCATGCCATAAGACCAACGATCCGACTCACATCGCAAATTTGTTTTTCAAAGAGATCGTTAGACTTCACGGATTGCCGAAAAGTATAGTTTCGGACAGAGATACAAAATTCATAGGGAATTTTTGGAGGACCTTATGGAAGAAGCTAGGAACTAACTTGGTGTTTAGTTCTGCTTATCATCCTCAGATGGATGGCCAGACGGAAGTGGTCAACAGGAGTCTGGGAGATTTACTGAGAAGCTTAGTGACAGAGCACCATGGCAGCTGGGACAATATATTGCCACACGCAAGGTTTGCATACAATGATTCTATGAATCAGAGTATAGGCAAAAGTCCATTTCAGGTTGTATATGGGATGCAGCCGAGAGGAGTTTCTGAACTGCGAGGTTCAGAACAAACTGCGACTAGCAGCACTAGTGCAGAAGAATTCACTGAGGCGATGCAGGAACTTCACAGTCAGGTGAAGCAGCGACTACAAGATTTGAACCAAGAGTACAAGCGTAGAGCATATCAACATCGGAGGCAACTTCAGTTTGAAGTTGGCGATCTAGTTCTGGCACACTTGAGGAAAGAAAGGTTCCCGAGGGGAACATACAACAAATTGAAAATGAATAAAATCGGTCCATGCAAGGTCTTGAGAAAATTTGGAGAGAATGCATATGAGATTGAGTTGCCCGATGGCATCGGAATATCTCCAACATTCAATATCTCAGACTTATATCCATATAAGGCTGAGGAAACAGGAGCTGGAAACGATGAACAACTAGTGGTCTAGTGGGTGAAACAATTGCCAGTTGCAGAGAAGCCACAAATGGAATGCATACTGGACAAGAGAGTGGGTAAGAAGACCAGAAGAAAGAAGTACTTCGAGTATCTGGTCAAATGGAAGAATCACCCAGTGGAGGATGCCAGCTGGGAGATTGAAGCGATGATACAAAAGCATGGACAGACTGTGCAGGAGCTCATGGACAGGAGCCCATGAAAATTTTCAAGCCAAGGAGTATGATGTAGGAGCATCACCAACTCATCAAGTGAGCTAGCGCAGAAACAGAAAAGACAGCTGGATAGCGCCAGCACAAGTTTTGAAACACCTTGATATTGTTGCGCAAGTCTTCAATGAAGACATTTATGAAAGCGCACTTTGTATATTGTAATGGACCTTGAGTGGATAGCTCATGTCCTTAGGTAGATGAGGCATTTAATAGACTTAATGTAAAGGTAGATAGGAATTTAATTCTAGATTTGATAGCTTGTGAGCGCAAGAGGGAAATGGGATATAGACACCCTCCTTTGTACATTGTAACATATTGGATGATGAAGCAGTATTGTTGAGGAGAGCATGCAGAGAAGTGTATGAAGAACACCCATGTACAAACATTTGAATTAATAGAGAGAGTTCTGATTCAAATCCATGGTTGTGTTATTCTCTGTGTATTTATGATATTATGCTCATGAATGTTTGCTTCCTTCTATACACTTGCTTTTATATGCTGTGTATGTGATTTCATGGTTGAATAGAAGTTTGAGAGGGAATGCGAATTAGTTTCAATTGTTTCTCTAATTGAGCCAAGAGATTCCTGCAAGGAGTGCAGTTGAATTAACTGCAAGGAGCACGTTGACAGAAGGGTTCAATTAGAGTTAGATTTTGTTCTCATTCATCTCAGAAGTGCAGATTTAGCACCAGAGCCATGCAAGGCATGCACAGGCTAGACAAAGACTCAGAGTTGAGATTCTGAGAAAAGGGATTGAAAGATTTCTGTTGCAGGAGTGCGCAGGGTCGAAAGCTTCAACACTTAAATGTTGTTGAAGATTTGCCGCAAGGAGTGTGTGCAAGAGTTTCCTGAAGGGAATCGAGAGTTGGGAGAGAAAGCTCAGGAGGGATAGACCTTCAAGTTCGTTGAAGGGCCAAGTCAAAAGTTGTGCGTGAGCAGGTGAAAGGAAGCATTGCAGGTTGGCGAGCAGGTAAAACGAGTCTCGAGGGGAGACACTCCGTCATTTCGAGGATTGCGCAAGAAGAGATAGATGGTCGGCATTCTTCGTGGAGAATCTGCGAGTTTCGGTGAGTCGTCAGATCTCATAGAGGTGCCAGGAGGTTATAGTGCAGGTGTGCTAAAGGTTCGAAGCTCAGGGGGGCAGGAATTGTTGACCGGGATCACGGGGAGTATTGGTCCTACTTGTAGATCGACATATCGGGAGTTCGGGAGTCGAGACTCTAAATTTTCTCAACGAGAATCGCGAGATAGCGAGAGGCAAAGTCCCGGTGGATTATTTAAATAGTGTGGGCCACAACAGGGTGACGTGGTAGATGAGCGAGATCGCGAGTTTCGGCATCTCAGGCCTCGGGAGTCGAGGGAGGAATTAATTGATCTCGCGAGTGGTGAAGTCGCGAGGGAGAGAGACTGCGAGTGTCGGAATTTCGGCTTATCACGTATCGGAGATTGGAAATCCAATTGTTTAGAGTCGCGAGTTGCGAGGCGCGATAGAGAGAAGTCCCGACAGCGGAGGAACAAAGTCAGCGGTTGACTGGTGCATCAGGTCTCGGGGTTTTAAGAACCTAGAGATTGATAGTGAACTCACGAAGCCGCGAAGTTTTGATCCTCCGAGTACAGAAAAGGGGATCGAATAAATAAGAATCTGTGGGTAGACATTCCGTTAAGGGAATAGAAGAACATTTACGTTCTTCAGGCTGTGAGAGGAAAGAAGGTCCTGGAGAAGCGATCGTGCTTCGAGGAGTGCGGGTTGTGCCATTTTGCATCTTGATTCGACTTTGACTTTCAAAGCTTTCCCATTCAAATTTAATCTGTGGTGGTCAAAATAAAGTCTCTTTGCTAAGCTAGTGCAAAAAATTTGGAATGATCCTAAGTTTCTTGTGGATCATGGAAGACAAAGACGTCCCGTCTGGAAAGTAAAGGAGCTAAAAATTTTAACAAGAAATTGGCAAAAGGAGGTAAGGCAACAAAAAGACTCAAGACTTTTGGAGTTAGAAAATGAGATTGCATTCATATTACAGAACCAATCTACTGGTATCTTCAATAATTTTGGTGAACAAACACTTAATTTATTAGAGCAAGAAAGATCAAAATTCTTATTGAAAATGAGGAACAATGGTGATAGTGCAGTCAGGCAATCTGGTTAGAAAGTGGAGATCTTAATATTAAATTTTTTCATTGTTACGCGAGTTTTAGGAGGAATAAAAAATTTCTTTTGGAACTAAAGGATGAGGAGGGTCGGTTACACAATGGTCAGGATAATTTTAAAAAGGTTGCTTATCATAATTTTAGTGACTTTTATAAAAATAGTCTGATTCTTCTAGTAAGTGAACAAGTCCAGATGGTTTCCCATTATAAGGAGATGATAAATAATATTGAAGATGAGGTCTTATTCAAACCGGTTGATTTAAAAGAGCTACAAGAAGTTATATTTAGGTTCAAAATTGACAAAAGTCCAGCCCCGGATGGCTAGACTGTAGAAATTTTCAAGGCTTTTTTTGATATTGTAAGAGAAGACCTACTTGGAATGGTGGAGGAGTCTAGGAAAAAATGTATGATAACAGGAGCATTAAATACTACTTTTATTGCCCTCGTTCTGAAAGTTAACAAGCCCCACTAGTTTGGAGATTTTCAGTCGATTTCTGTCTGTAATCTTTGCTATAAGATTATCTCAAAGGTTATAGAAGATCACATAAAACCTTGGCTCTCTAAATATCTTTCGTATGAGTAGCTGGGGTTCCTCCAGGGGAGACAGATACAGGATGCTATAGTGACAGTTCATGAATGTGTCCATAGCATTAAGAAAAAGAAAATAAAAGAAATGATCCTAAATCTAGATTTACAAAAAACTTATGATTGTGTTAATTGGGATATGTTGAGATTAATTCTGCTTCAAATTGGTATGGGAGTCAATATGACTAACTGAATTATGAGTTGTGTTGTTTCTACTTCTTATTCAGTTCTAGTGAATAGTGAAGCTACATAGTTCTTTAAGATAAGCAAGGGACTCCGCCAAGGCTGTCCATTATATCCCTTACTTTTCATTCTAGTCATGGAAGGATTGAGCTTACTTCTGAAAGCTAGCCAGAATGCTGGTATAATTTCAGGTATTTTGGTTACGACATCTTTAAAAATATTACACATACTATTTGTTGATGACGTGGTCATTTTAACAAAAGTTTCTATGCAGGAGTGGTGGGAGATTGACAAGATTCTGAATTTTTTTTGTTCAACCTCAGGATTAAAAATAAATATATTAAAATCTTCTTATCATTATGCTGGACTAACTGATCTCGAGCTCAATGTTTTCAAAGTTGTTTTCCCACTTAACTTTATAGTGATGGAGCTAGGATTCAAATACCTGGGATTTTATATCAAAGCTAGAGCACAAGGATTGGAGGATTGGAGTTGGCTATTAAAAAGGTTTGAAAAGAGAATTAATAACTGGTGTTATCATTGGTTGTCATTGGGAGGTCGCTTAAATCTTCACAAAGTTGTTTTAACCAGTCAGGCAGTATATTGGCTCTCCATGGTAGTGATTCCTTGTTCCATACTGAGCTTGCTAAGAAGAATGATGTACAATTTCTTGTGGAAACGAGATAATTCCTCTCATCATTTGCATTTATGTAATTGGGACAAAATATATGTCCCAAAAATTAGGGGGTTGGGGCATTCTCAACATCTTCGACTTCAGCAAAGCATTAGCAACAACTACCCTTTGGAGAGTAATCTTGGGAAAATGTATTTGGCACAAGATTATAATGGATAAATATATTAGAAACATAAATGTTACTACGTGGCTAAGATCTAATTCCTTCATACAAAATGGAGTTTCAAAAATTTGGTGCGGATTATTGAGGGTGACTTATATCATTTGACATGGTATAAGTTAGAACCCAGGATCATGAGAGCTAGTGGCTTTGGGAAAGGATTGTATTCTGGGGATGGGGGAAAACTCATATTTATCCAATCCATTACAAACTTCTTTAAAATATAGAAATTTGGTGACATTGGCACAGGCATGGAATCCATCAAATACATCAATACTATCTGATTATTCGGTAAAAGGTAATGACTTGGGACTGGGGGGAGATTTGGCATTAGAATGGGATACGTACAGAAAAAACCTTATTGATGTCGGGGTGATTCTACAAGATAGTATAGATCAAATTATGTGGACGGGTAGGGCCAGCCCTAGTAATCCATCGGCAAGGAATTTTTTTATTAGTATTATCTTATTGAAATGCTTACCGAGTGTGGAGAGATGGAAAATATCATTATGGAAGTGGAATGTTCAGTTAAAAATAAAGTTGTTTATTTGGTTAGTAATGAAAGAAAAAGTATTAACCTGGAATATGTTGTAGAGGAAAGGGTGGGAAGGACCCGGGCACTATCCACTTTGTAAATTGGATATGGAAACTCCATTACATATTTTCAAACTTTTCCCCTTTACTCTATCTATTTGGAATATATTAAAACAGAAATTATCCCTTGATGGAATTTGGACGAGAAATACCCTACTAGAATGTCTAAAAAAGTGGCATATGAATAAAAGGGTACCTATAGCGATTGCAACATATGATATTTGGTTTACTTGGCTCGAATGAAATCGGGCAATCTTTGAAGATGATTCCCCCTCAATGCACTCACTTATCAACATGACTCTGGCACGTATTATTTATCCCAGTAGTAAGGTAAAGCCACAAATTCCAAAATCTACTTGGACACATCAAAGTCAGAATACTGCCCATGCCTAGTTTGATGGAGCAACTGCAAAAGATGGTGATAGGAGTGGGGTAGGTGGAATCATAAAAACCTGGGATTCAATTGTTTATAAATTGACTTTTTTCTGTGGTAAAGGAACAAATACGAGAGCGGAGCTCTTGGGGGCTTGGGTTACCTTAATGCTAGAAAATCATATGGAAATTCCATCTCTCTATGTTATGGGTGACTCAAAGTTTGTGATAGATTAGCTCAATGAAAAGGGCAAATTGATGGTGGCCTCCATAGAAGGGTGGAAGAAAAGAACGAAAATACTTATTCAGAACTTTCAATCTATTGTCTTTCAACATATTTTTAGAGTCTTTAATTCTGATGCAGATTTTCTTTCTAGGCAGGCTTTGATAGAGTTAGAAGGATTGATTACATATTATAAATGGACAAATGGAGAAGAAGGCCCGAGAAGACAGTTAAAGATTCATTGAAGAATCTACTTTAGAGAAGCAGATATTGAAAGATGAATATGTTCACCAGGCTTTTGTGTTTCTGTGGTCGGTTTATATTTCCCAGTTCTCTCCAGTTCAGTGGCAGTTGTATAGGAACTTATATTGGCAATACTTTTTGTAATGTTTTTGAACTGTGTAGAATGGCAGCATAAAATTTTATTGAGGATTCAAAGAATCTTGTATATGTACTAAAAGAAGAAAAAAATATATGTCTAACATAATTTGAGCAAATGTTTTCCTGGAAAAAAGGTTTTAGATTTAAAATATTGAAATAAATAATTATACACATTAAATATGTACTTTTATAAAGTATGGACATGAGATTTTATAAAGTATGTAAGGCTTTCTCATTCCATGCTTAGCCACTTTTTGGATCGCGGTTTCTCGGGGCTGATGGGCTCAAAATTGATTTAGATATTAATTTTTAAGTGCATTATTGAATCATATATTAAACATAAATTAAAATGAAATTATAATTAGGTTTATGATTATATTTAAAAATATTAAAATAAAAAGCAAGAAATCAAAAGGACATATACTTTAGATATTACTAAATTTTAGATTTAAAATATTGAAATAAATAATTATACACATTAAATATGTACTTGTATAAAGTATGGACATGGTATTTTATAAAGCATGTACGATTCTGGATTCCATCTCAACCCTGCAAAGTGCATTAACAGGTCTAACTGCCCAAATTCACTACAGACAAGATTGTATCCAAAAAGCGAAGGCAAATGTATTGTAACAGGCCTATTAAGTAAACATTTAAGGTTGTGAGGCCTCTTAGGTAAACATTTAAGGCTGCAAGAACCGCCCAAGGGCCTGGCTCTGTGTAAACATTTAAAAAATAATATAATAATAATAATAGTAATAATAATAACAGTAATACAACAAACATAAAAATATTTATAATGAATGAAACTTAGGATAAATTTAGCTAGCAAAAAATGCCAAGACAAACATTCAAACTAATGTTATCATTTATCCACATTCGAGCAAGGCATAAGAAAATATATGTGTGCTGATCTTGGATTAAAACATGAATAAAAACATTGTGAATAGGCAAAAAGACTTTGAATCTATTGTCCAATGAGATGATGACATATAAAGTTTTTTTTATTATATAAAAAATAATGTCTTTAGTTCTATAGTACTAACAATAAAAATGATGGGAAAATTTATAATCAAAAAACATATCAATACGAAGTTAACGATTATGATTGTTATGGTCTCTCTATGCCTTCGTCATGGACTAATAATGGAAACTCTCATTCAATATTTGTATTTTCTTTTATTACAATCCAATGTGCCTA
Organism: Picea sitchensis; assembly: GCA_010110895.2. Lineage (NCBI taxonomy): Eukaryota > Viridiplantae > Streptophyta > Pinopsida > Pinales > Pinaceae > Picea > Picea sitchensis. Next base: position 70,544 of record SNQJ01S0006595.1, on the reverse strand, counting down.
AATTCTGATATTTAATTATTGAAAGTTTTTATCATGTTTTATAATACTATTTTTTATTAAAATAATAAATCAATTCCAATCCAATTTTATAATACTAATTTTTATTAATATAGTAATAATTTATTGTGAAGGTAGATAAAAAGTTCAATCATTAATATAATAATGATTTATTATGAAGGTAAGACAAAAGTTCAAGAACATTTTTTTTTTTTAAATATGTTTGTTTATGCTATTAACATTTCCACATTGATTAATATTTATAATCACTAACAATTTCAACAAATTACAAAGAATCATAGAGTTTTTTATAAAAAATTCAACGAGATTTCTTAATATGTTCCTCCGCCTCCACAATCTTTCTTTTTATAAAGTACGCAATTTTCAAACATGAAAAAATGGCTTCAGTCGTATGAAAAAAGGACTTATTCGATACAGGAATTAGACCGCTAATTTTCGTGATATTGTAATTTTTTCTCTAAATGATAACATAATCAAATAGATTCTTATAAATTTATAACTATATTTTCAAGGCTCTTAAAATAATTAGTCAATAAAGGATGGTAAAATAATAGTTATGTAGAAAGGCTTATATCTATTGGAGATGGGCACAATTAATCACTTTTTAATCTAAAATTCTAATCCAATGATTAACAATTGAAGATGTTGGCATATTTTTAGTCGTCCTCTCAAATTAATGAATGAAATTTAATATTGATAACTTCCTTGCATTTATAAATGCTTACATTTACTTGTTTACTTTTTCACATTTACTTAATATGATTAATAATTTACTGCCCTAACAAGTGATTGCCAAGTTTACCTAATTAACCACGATTAAAGTATCATATTATTACATGTACGTGTTTTATTTTGAAGATATATTTATGAATCCGACTCTTGAATCTGAAGCAGCGATCGACCACAACTTAAATGGTTGTGCTAGTAAAATAATAACATCGAACGATAATTGAACATGCTTCATTTTCTACTTGCCATTTTTATACATTTAACAAAAGTTTTATATACAACAGTAAATAATAACTTGAAAGGAATACCTATATTTATTTATTTTGTAAAAGTTTATAAAAAAATATCCACATTTTATAAATAATAGTAATTTTATTTATTTATTTATAAGGGTGTTCGTGATTAGCTTGTGATCTGAGAAACAACTACTAAAACTTTTTTATCTCCATTCAAACCTTAGACAGCTTTACAAAACAAAGCCTTAACCTTGATATTTTTGAAATTACACTTATAATCACTATATATTGATATATCTAATATATATTCAATGAGACATTCTTAATTGTTTTAGATTTGTTAGTTGAGTTGAGATATCCAATAAGACAACCCTAATAATTGATTTAGATTTGTTGGTTGTTACCGCCTGCAATCAAATCTGTACCCATTTCGGCGTTATTCCCAAGTCAAGCAAGAGAAATACAAAGAGCCATAATGAGATCAACAAATCGGCAGCGAAAGCATGATATGTTTCAGCTGTGTATGCAAGGATGGAGACCATCACTCTCCAATTTTCAATCATTGCTGTGAGCATTATTCTACTATTGCTTTAACGGCATTTTATGAGTGTTTTTTTAATCAAAATGATATATAAAGATGTTTAATTGTTCTATGTTTTGTTTTTTTTTTTAAATTTAATGATTTAAATCTGTAAGAAATTACATATTTTTGTTATTTAAATTGTATTTTATAAGAAATTACATATTTGTATTATTTAAATTACATTTTTTAATGTAAAAATGTAAAGTTTTAGTCTTTCAAATTATACTAATATAACCACTAAAATCTACAAATCTAATAATACAAATTTCAAATAAATATAATAAAATATAATAAAATAAAATAAAATAAAATAAACCATTAACCTACGACCATATAGAAAATCTCAACAATCATCGTACATGTCTATTTATTTGTTGAACGGTCATTCAGTAACCTTTGATGAAGCTCCGTATGATTGGTGTTTACAGTGGCATTTTACTCGTTCTCAGACATGATATTCTCCGAAAGATCAGTGCGCTCTATGATATTTGTTATTCTGTGTGTTTACAGTGGCATTTTACTCGTTTTCAGAGATGGTAGACACAGCATTTCAACAAACCTCGTACACACAGTATTTATTTGTTGAACTGTCATTGACTCAGCTCTAGTTTGCCAATCAAATGAGGGCCGGCTTTCAAGTCCTGTGACATAAAAGAGACTTCAAAAAAACGTCAATTTATATCACGATAAGTTAACATTTCCCATCAACATTCATACGGAGAGTGAAAATGAAAATTACTATACAATTTTATAATATTAGTTTTATTCAAAATCAGATTCCGAAGAAATTATCAACACAATAAGTGTCGTGAAGTGGTATTTTTTTTTTGTTTTTTAATATGCCACAAAATAGTGAGGAAGAGTTAGATATTAAATAGATCGATGCAATTAGTTCGAAACTTAATGTAAGCTCGGAGGATATTAATAATTAACATATATGAGAAAGACATTGATGCAAACACATAATTGTGAGATCAATTGTCTCACTCATTCTATTCATTGATCAAATCTGGATTACAGAAATAGCTTATGCGAAAATTCAAGTGACTTTTAAATACGTGGATGTGAAATCATTTAAGATTTAGAGAAAGAGAATCTCGTAAGCTAATTTCATCATTAAATCAGTTCTCTACAATACCTAACTGATTCATAAATATTTCATTACTTTCATATGTATTACAATAATTCATATCAGAGTATATCTTTTCCCTTATGAAATGTTTTTGAGTTTCAATGTGTTGGTATGATACACATGATTGCTGGTTAGTTTGATGGAGCTTTGATTATCACATTTGGTAATCGTTATCATTTCATGTTCTTCTCATATCTTCAAGAATTTTTGTTAACCAAATTGTCTCACAAGTAGCAGTCCACAAGACACGATCCTCGATCCAATGCTCAATGTATATCCTGTGGTTGATTTTTTTTCATTAAGATTTTTTACAAATCACAATAACTTGTTAACTTAACATCAAATTCATTAGTATATTTAATACCAAAATTAGGAGTCCCTTTCAGATGTGTAAGTACTATTTTTTATGCTAACTAGTGGCTTTCATGAGGCGTGGTTATGAATCCACTCAAGATGCTCACTAAATATGATATATCTGTTGAATTTTTATATCAGATATTATATGAGATAATATTGTATGTGAATAAGCTATTACAATGATAAGTGTTCCATATATATAGAACATATGGTGACCATCCATGCAAGAATGTGTCCCTTGGATAATAAATAACTACATATTTATTATATATAATTTATACTTTGTATTATAAATATCATGTCATATATATATAGAAGAAGTTCTTCATGATGTTGTTCAAACATCAACACTCCCTCTCAATGAGGGAGACATTCTTCATAATGCCAAAGATTGTTTCTAAAGTATACAAACCTCACTCTAAACTCATTGGATATCCATAGTACAACATGACTTAACATTCAATGCATTCAAGGCATGTGGGTAGCTCTCAAATAGCTTTAACATGTCACCGTGACATCCATTACTTCAAAATGCATCTGTACCTCATCGTGTGTATCGTCAGTCTCAGTGCCATCCCTTTCCATCCCTTTTTCATACCGGATGAGATCCACCTATATGACTGCCAACCATTTTTCATGTTGGATGAGAAAACTCAGTGCCAACCATTTTTCATGAAGGATGAGTTCCACCTATCTCAGTGCCAACCATTTTTCATGTTGGATGAGAACACTCACTGCCAACCCTTTTTCATAGTAGATGAGTTCCACCTGTCTCAGTGCCAACCCTTTCTCATGCTCAATGCGAACAATCAGTCCCATCCCTTTTTCATGTTGGATGAGTTCCACCTGTATTAGTGCTAGCCATTTTTCATGCTAGATGAGAGCACTTGGTTCCAACCCTTTTTCACCTTGGATGAGTTCCGCCCATCTCAGTGCCAACCCTTTTTCATGATGGATGAGAAAAATCCCTCTTAAGAGAGAGACTAAGCCAAGATTCTCCCTAAAGTACTCAAACTTCTTCCTCTACAATGGCTTGGTAAACACGCGTGAAGTGTGATCCTCTATAGACATGAATCTGGAGCCTCATTGCTCCCTTCTGCACCATAGAGTGATACATGATTTTGATATGCTTCGACTTATGATGAACCACTGATTTCTCCTTGAGAAATTTATACAACTCTAGTTTTCTCACAAGATACAGGTCACCTCCATCGCAACAAGAAATAATCCAGTCAACAATTTATGAAGCCACGTTACTTCATATCTTACAATACTAGTTTCTATATACTTTTCCTCTGTTGTATTCATTGTCGCTGTGATGTTTTCTCCCTCCTCAACCATGGGATCAAAATTATCCTATAATGAAACAACAGCTAGAAGTACTCTTTTGATCCAGTGCACTCCTTGTTCAGTCATAGTCTATATGTTCCCTGTGAGGCTATATAGTTTTTAGAGTCATCTTCTCCCTTTGCATGTGTTGACCTCCTCTTCTTCTTGATTATATGGATGTGCACAAATCTATGTCTTGATAGTATTGCTTTCATGTTGCATCGTGCAACCGTCATTATGGCTCCTTCTAAGAGCTATTACCTATGACCTTCCAAGAACAAGAAACAAGAATGAAAAAAGGTATCTTGTAGAGGAGATCAATTTATCTTGTGCACAACTATATAAAGTAACCCTCCAAATGATGCATCTTATACTATGACTAACACACATCCATCATATACTCGATTTCTTACAACTAAACATGTTGAATTTCTAGTGTTAAAGTAGACAAGCACAATTTTCTACAAGTGGTAATTACTTCCAATGATATTACTTTAGTAAACTATAGAACATCACTAAGTAATTACACTCACAAAATTTCAAGTACTTAAAAACGTTGGTCTCTTCCTTAGATCACTTCGGCCATGTGAGAGAGAAAAACATATGTGTGTCTATTGTTGTGTCTTTCAAGTATCCTTTTATAATAATTTTAAATTGATCCAAAGAGACACTTATCTTTGAAAATTAAATTTAAAATTAAATTAAATTTTCTTTCTTATAAATAGTTGGAAAATACCTCTAGTAACTACCCAAATATTAGTTTGGTTATAATCCACCCACATAGTATTTGAATTTGTTAAATTGTTCCTCTATAATTCATGTGATTCTTTGCATAAACATAAGTAGAAGTAAATAAGCAATACATTCTTCATATATAGGTAATTAGATATTTTAATAGAAATTACTACCCACCATAATTTATGAAATTCTTTCTATAATTTCGGTAGGAGTAAAAGGTAAATATGTTGTACATAGATTTTAACAACTCCATAACTACTCCCAACATTTTCCTCTACTCTAGTTTTAGTGGGCCCTCCTATGAGGGAATCAAGCCCACTCCAAGCCCACTCCAAGCCCACTCTCGCTTTGATACCATGTTGAATTTTTATATGAGATATTATATGAGAACATATTGTATGTGAATATGTTATTACAATGATGAGTGTTCCATATATATAGAAAATATGGTGACCATCAATGAAAGGATGGGTCCCTTGCATAATAAATAACTACATATTTATTATATATAGTTTATAGTATTTGAATTTGTTAAATTGTTCCTCTATAATTCATGTGATTCTTTGCATAAACATAAGTAGAAGTAAATAAGCAATACACCCCTTCATATATAGGTAATTAGATATTTTTAATAGAAATTACTACCCACCATAATTCATGGAATTCTTTCTATAATTTATGTAGGAGTAAAAGGTAAATATGTTGTACATAGATTTTAACAACTCCATAACTACTCCCAACATTTTCCTCTACTCTAGTTTTAGTGGGCCCTCCTATGAGGGAATCAAGCCCACTCCAAGCCCACTCCAAGCCCACTCTTTGATACCATGTTGAATTTTTTATAATGAGATATTATATGAGAACATATTGTATGTGAATACAGCATACAATGATGAGTGTTCCATATATATATGTATGGTGACCATCAATGAAAGGATGTGTCCCTTGCATAATAAATAACTACATATTTATTATATATAGTTTATGCATTTCAGCTATAAAGATCATGTCATATATATATATATATATATATATATATATATATATATATATATATATATCAAAAGAATGGCATCTCATTGTTGTTCAAACATCAACAATATCTAGTCTAGTTTTAGTGAGATAGTTTATATTTCCCACTAACTAAAATATTGTGTACTATCTACTTCTTTTGTCCCATCATCACTATGGATCTTAGCATTATGTTCTAAAGGAATTAGCATTGCTTTACATTGATTCATATTGATCCTTTTAAGCATATCCCTTGTATATTTTCTCTGTGTGACCAATGCCTTACCATATTCTCTCCTTATTTCAAGACCTAATCAATAATGCAACTCACCAAGGTATTTCATCTCCAAAACCTATGACAATTGTATTTTAATTTCATCAATCAACGAATATGCATTGCCTATTATAATGAGATCATCAACTTACAAGGAAATCAAAGCAACATGGCTTCACATACCAAGATCTTGGTGTGTGTTTTAGTCCATATAAGGCCTTCTTTAACTTACAAAAAATATTTCCTTGACTCTTCTTTACAAATCATTTTAACAGAATAAGATATACCTCTTTCTTTAGTTCCCCATTTAGAAAATCATTCTTAACATCTAGTTTATGTAGTTTCCAACTACAGTTTATAGCTAATTAAATCATTAATTTAAATTAATTTAGATTAGTTACTAGTGAAAATGTATCCTCATAATGTCTTCCCTCTTTTTGTGACTACCCTTTTGCAACCAATTGGGCTTTATGTTTATCTATACTTCCACCAACACTAAATTTGGGTTTGTATAACCATTTGGATCCTATAGGAACTTTATTTTTGGGAAATTATGTTAATTCGCAAGAATCCTTTTTCATTATGGAATCACATTCTTCCTTCATTGCAACTCTCAATTCTTTATTCTCATTAGTTTGTTTAAAATTCAAAGGTTCTATGACATTCATTACTTTAGTCATCAAAGTATAGTCTTTATATCTTTCAGGTAGATGAGTTTGGGGTGATGAACTCTTTGGTGCTTATTTTATTTCCCCTCATCTTTTTCTTTGTGGTGATTCTTATCTTTGTATTGATGTACTTTGGTTTCTTGTAACTTGTCCATATCGTTGAGTTCTTCCTCTTATTTTTATGTGTATTCATCATATGCCTCTTCTTTGACATCATGATCATAATGAATATTCCATGTATCATAACTTTTCACGTTATTAACTTCATCTACATGCTTATGAAATAACACATATCTACTTGCAAAATATTTATGTGTGCAACTATCAAACATCTTATATTCTTTGTGATCAAAAGAGTAACCAATAAAAATGCACTTGATTACTTTTGCATCTAGTTTTCTCCTATCCTCTTTAGGACCATGAGAAAAATATTTGATTCCAAACATTCTTAAAAGGTTTACTATTACTTTTATAACCATAAGTAGGTTCAAAAAGAGTTTTATGATCTATATTTTTAGTTGGAATTCTATTTTTAAATAAACAATACTATTGTATAATTCCATGGGATGGGATTTGCAGTACTTGATGAATGTGCCAGATGTATACTCTCCCCCTGATCCGATTGGAGGATATTGATGTATTTCCATGTTTTCTTCTCAACCATATTTTTAAACTCTTTAAAGTATTAAAATACATCACTTTTCTTTCTAAAAAAATAAACCCATGTATATTTTGTGCAATCATCAATAAATATCAAGAAATAGTATGCTCCACTAAGTGATTATGTATGCATAGGACCACACACATATGTATGCACAAATTCACAAATATCCATTCTTCTTTTATCTATATGAGCAGGGAATTATTCCCTATGCATGTTCCCTAATGCACCCCTTTCACATGTAGAGTGTTGATAATTAAGCAATGGAAGTCCTTCCACCATTCCTTGTTTTTGAAGTAGTAACAAATAATGATAGTTAAGGTGGTCATACTTTTGGTGCCATAAAAGTTATGTTGTCATGGTTGTGGATGTCAAGACTTGATGGCTCTTGTTATTCACATCAAGCTTGTAGCATACATCACATTTTGAATATGTTTAACAAAACCATTTGGTAATGTCACAGATACATCTCCATATCTTTTAATTTGATGTGAGTGATCATCACCTAGGTATATATTACTAGCATACAGAGGCACCATAATCAACAAACCATACATTTGAGTCATTTGTTTGAGCAGATAAGGAAGCATATAAAATACATAATCTAATATTTTTTAAGTCAACAATCATTGTTTCTCCTCCATCGGCACAATGACCACCATTTATTATGTTTCTATGTTTGGATTCAAGATATTTCATTCTATAGAAATCTCTATAATAGTGTCCAAATTTTCCATAGTAAGAACATGCATCATTCCTTTAAAAATCAGCATCAAACTTTGGTGGTGTCATACCTTCTTGTGGCTTTGCATACACTGGCTTTCCATATGATGGTTTACTTCCCTTGTTACTTTTCCATGGCTTTCAATTGAAGGGTTGTTTCCCTTTCACCATCAACGCTATATCATAACTTTGAGACCTTTGACTAAGGTTATTTCTCCTTTCTTCCTCCTACATAAGTATGTGTGCCAACTCCTCAAAAGTATGAGCCTTCTCCCTTGCTACAAGACTTATAATAAACATGTAGCATTCTTCTAGCATACTATTTAAGGTTATAGTGACTAAATCAACTCTAGATATTGTTTCACCTATATTAACAAGTTCTTATTTAATATCTTTGGTTCTTGAAATGAAATGAATGATATTTCATTCTCCTCCATCCTCATATAAATAATCTTATTCTTCAAAAAAAAACTATTTTATTTGTGGTCTTCTAATTAAAGTAGTTACATTGACTCGATGCAATGGACCATAGATTGTATCCTTTCATCAATATTTGCATCTTAAATTTCCAATTCATATAATTTGTGCAATCTAACTACTTTATTTGTGTTTGTGTTCTTCTAATTAAAGTAGTTACATTGACTCAATGCAATGGACCATAGATTGTATCCTTCCATCAATATTTGCATCTTAAATTTTCAATTCATATAATTTGTGCAATCTAACTTGGTTTCGTCATTTAAATATGCTACCATCTTAAATTTTCAATTCATATAATTTGTTCAATCTAACTTGGTTTCTTCATTTAAATATAATATGTGTCCCTCAAATGATTAGCCATTATAATCACAAGTCAAAAAAAAAAAATCTTGCAACTTGCTAATTACCTTCGACCTTTTGTTTACTCACGATTTGATTGGACACGTCTAGCACCCTCTCTAAGCAGCAGGGAAAAACTTTAGGATTCGATTCGTGTGCATATCTGGATTTCCCTCCTTCTACAGGTAATGGCAGCAACCCCTCTATTTGGCAGAGATTTGCACAACCCTTCTATTTGGCAGCGATTTGCACAACCATGACAGAGAGAAAATTCTTGATTAGACCGTCAGAGACCTTCATATTCGGCAGTCCCAAGTTTTTGCTGCAAAAAGGAGCGCCTTGTGATCAGTAGTAATGCAGACAAGCTGGAGATTGCACTGGCGAAGGCTTTGATGCCAAACAACACGTTGATCAACGATTGGATGCAGAGCGATGTGGACGTGGTTCCACACGATTTCTGCAAACATCAATACCTAATTCAAGTATACTCTCCTACGGTGCATCTGTTTCAAAATAATCTTTCTCAGCTCAAAAATTTACAGGAGAAATCTTGCGGACTATCAGCACACGTGTTTGTGAATGCACAAGGAATAAAACATTCGACGACACACGAAATTATAAACTCTGCAAAATAGTTCTACATGGTATTCAATAGAAGACAACAATTCTCACAATTCGCACAGAGATCCAACAGTGGACAGTCCAATCTCTCACTTGGATAGCGCTGACTCACATTGACTCTAACTCATGACCACTTGGACAACTCTGCTCTGATTGCTCAGCACACTAGCACCCAACCAACATCAGTGGTTCTCCTCTGCATTATTTTTGTACTGATTATGCAACCATTTTCCTTTGTTGCACACTTCAATCCCTCACAACTCGTGGAAAGATGTGATAACAAATTAACATATATCAGAAAGACGTTGATACAAACACATAATTGTGAGACCAATTGTCTCACCCACTCCATTCATTCATCAAATATGTATGAGATAATCCAACCGACTCGTAAATATGTGGATCTAAAACCACTTAAAATTTAAAGATAGAGAATTTTGTAAACATTTACGACTATATGTTAATTTCGATATTATTCTCCAACATTTAATTAGTATAGCTAAAAACTTCAAAAATAACAATAATATGTATAGTGAAAAACTTTGACAACTTTAATGTTTAGAGGGATTATAAAGAGAAGCCATATCCTCACGAGAAAAGAGCTAAGAGATTTTATATGTAGATTAATATATGTCAAGGTAGTTGAGTAAAGATGGACCCATATCACAACTATAGGGTTTTTTGAAATATTTATGTCAACAATTTTTGTACTCTGAGTTAAGTAATTAATAAATAAAAGTTAAGTAATTGATAAATAAAATGTATAAAAAAAAATGATATAGTAATAATTAACTAAAAATATTTGTTCTTTTTAATATATATATATATATATATATATATATATATATATATATATTATTTATTATGTTAAGTTTTTTAAAAAAAATTGTTTTTAATTAATCCATTATTTTAATTTAAAAATTATATGATTTTTTTATGTTTTGTAAGCTATGGTTATATAAAAAATTTTTATTAATAATTTAATGGTAATTCATTCATGCTATAAGGAATGAAAAAAAACATAAAAGGGCCCAACCAAATTAGTAAAATGTTTCCATGGAATATGATATACGATATCGTTTGAACACCTCACTCAAGGGAAAAACACACTCAGCATCATGTAAATCACTTGGTGCAAAGGATGTTGTTAAGATATTATAGCTTACAAACAAGTTTTGCAATTAGTAACTTATATATGTTTCAAAGGATTATTGTGGTCACTCAAAATTTGCCAAAGCAATGTTAACAAAAATGGAGGAATAAGTACATATATAGAATGTTTCATAGGATGGGTGGAAATATGTAATTGGTTATTGATTTAGTAAAAGGTTTAATACACATACATAATACAAGATAGTTTGTTTAGATTTTTTAGAATATAAAACATTTGATAGATAGGTAGTTGTTTAGGTCCCTGAGGTGTTGGATAGTCGGTGAGAGAGAGTGATGTTAAGGCACTCTGTGATGTTGAAGTTGTTAGGGTCTTATGATATAGTCATATGTTCTCGAGTTATCTATTTGAGAATTTTTCTGATCAGGTTGAAAATTTTTTCATGATAGGGTGCTCAGGGGCAATGGCCTAGCGGTATATCCATGCTTCAAATCAAATATCCAGGTATGCCTAGTGTTGTCACATGGTGGGTAGTAATTATGATGCACATCCATGATATTCTGAAGGTTTTAAGTGGTTAAATCAATTGTCCTCATGAATTTGGTTATATCACAATTGGGGTAGAAAGTTTGGTTTTCGGCAGCTAAAGAAGCAATATCTTATAGTCGTTAACTACCGAAAGTTAAAACTTTCGGTAGCTAAATGGATTATTCATTCCTATTGTTAGCTGCCAAAAGTCCTGAATATAGCTAGGGTTTGAAAGAGTCTTGTCATTCTGAGATCGATGATTGTACTCAGATCATGATTTATTGGTATGATGCCAAAATCGTTTTCAACAATAATTTGCCCGATCTCCACAAAGGAATCATGATTCGTCCATCTATTGTTTAAATCAAGAAATCATAACCTGAATCGTACCCACTAAATTCACTTGATCCAAAAAAAATGGTCAAAATCCTTCCTATGATTTGAATCTGTAGATTATCAATTTGTGATTGTTTTAAAGATGCACACAGTTAACCCAAACCTTTCATCCTTCCACTCTATCCTTGTTTCTCACTATTATAACTCCACCTCCATGATTATCGGAGTCCATCATTCACCTTCACACACCCTAAATACTTTGTAAGTTGTATAGTTTCTATTAAAGGTGTTTTCAGGATTTTTGGTAATGAAGAGCTCAACAAGAGGCATCTTGCTAAGAAAGGAACTGCAGGATATTTCATAGTTGGAGGCCCACACTGAGGTCTGTGAAATTTTCAAGGAAGATGGATGTTATAGGTTCTGTCAAAAGCTACAAGAGTATCATCAAGGTATTACAAAATATTTTTCCAAGAGCTTTGATGGCTTTAAGGTTCAACTTGGTCCTGTTGTAATGCAGATTGATGATGTGAGTGTTGTAGTTGCCATAGAGATGTCGGGTGCAGGAGAAAGGTGGTTTAATAATACCTCAACCAAAGAAGTTGATTTCAGATTTTTCCCCAAATAAGAACATCAACATATGAAGTGGCAGAAGGATATCCCCAGGAGATATTTGGAGGATAAATGGCAAACTTTGTTGAAGATGATATAGGTCTACATCACCTATGAGGGGAGGTATGGAAGAACCATGATCTATCACTTCAGACTGCTCCTCCATTTCACAGGTAAGCAACCTCTTAACATGCCATTTTAACTTCTCAAGAGTCTTGCCAACATGTCTTTTAAAGTTCAAGCTAAGCCTTTAAGGAAAACAACACTAGTATTTTCCATCATGGGCTGCTCAAATTGATAGTTTCAAAAGAGCTTAGTAGGAGAAACAAAACTTGGGACTTTTAATTGTCTTGGGGATAATTTGGGCAAGAGGTTCAGCCGAAGACATGATGAACCCCCTCGTAGGAATTTACCTCCCCAAAAACCAACAAAAGGAAAAGAATAACATTGTCTCCTATGGAAATTGCCACCAAAGTTTCTTCCTCCAAATCAGAGAAAGAAAAGAAGAATTTGGAATTTGGAAAACTTGTAGAGGACCAAGGAAAAACAACAACAACAAATATCCTAAACATGCCATAGTATGATTCTAATTCAAAGCCCCCACCTATAAAAATGGAAGTCGAGCCATCAACTATGGAAAAGGAAAACCCTGAAGAAGTTGGGACACCATCAAAGAAGAAGGTCAGCAAACAAACTAAGGTCAAGAAGATGAAGGAGGAAATTGTTGAGCTCAAAGTGTTAGAAGGAAACCTAAAGAAAGAAAATGAGACTATTAAGAAATCTTCCCTCAAAATAGGATCTGCATTAGATCAATTGGCCATCAAGTATGAAACTGTAAAGCACAAAAACAAGAATCTGGTTGAACATAATGGTAGGTTAAAGAGTATGAGCAAGATGTTCACGTTTAAGATTGTTCACAAAAATTTGAAACCTAAAGCTCATCTCAGGCTTGATACGTTGGTTGAATCTGCCATTGGTATGAGAGGAGGTGATCATGATTGAGGATCAAACTAAACCATTTTTTACTAAGTTCTGGAGAAGTTATCATTTTCTCCATGTAAGGGAAGTTGCAAAATCCAAAATTAGCTGTGGAAAATCAAGTCAATGATATCAGCATCTAAATACACCTTGCTTTGACCTCTTAGCTGCCAAAATCTCTGTCATCAGCAGAAAACATAGAGATCCCTACAGATCAGGACAAACCGATTTTTCAATGATCTCCTAGATCTCCACGCTAATTTTCCAATGCCAATACATCTCCAAGATGTTGTTATCAAGGTTGATATCAAATCATATTTGGTCTTTGAAGAAAGTCAAAGTTTATCTATTTCCTTGAGATTTTGTTTTATTCTTCCTACCTTTTTGGATCCTAATCAACATGAAGCTTTTTCGATGTTTACCCTTTTCAGTGGTAAAAAATCATATATTGTAATAGACTTAGGATATATGGTATGATGTGGGAGATGAGATGAGATCTCTATTGTGATTTTCTATTAATTAGGTATTTACAGAAAATATCTATAATCAATTATGGAGAAGATATGAACCCCGAGTTGTAGGATCTGGATGTAATTAGAAGTTATAAAAGATGGAATGTAATTTGACATAGGGGTTAGACCTAGAGGGAAGAATGGTATGGTGACATCACCATCTATTGTAAAGATGTTCAACAGGATGCAAGTGACTTTTTTGGATGCATACAAAGATATTTAGTTTTCAGATTATTGTGTCATGATCATGTGGTGAAGTGATTCTTATTGTAACTTGTTATTCTCTTGTTTTACACACTATCTCTTTCTGTATTGTTTATGAGAAGAGGATGTGCATGATTTTTTCTTAACACCCTGTACTATCTTGAAAAAATGTTTATGTTTCCCTCCAAGTTTGAATGTAGAATTTGGATAAGCTCTTCTCTGCATTTGAAATGACCCGTGACCTTTTCCTATTACCATCTCACAAATTATAGGGATCCACTGATGTGAATTTCTTGTCTGGTTACATATGTCTCTATTATCCATTCATCTAATTATCTGTGACCTTTTGACTCCATTTTTCCCAATGGCCCTCTTTTGTTGTCTCAAACAAAAACTCTAAAAACAAACCCTCTATCCTCATAACTAGTCTAATATCTCATCCCAGTAAAATTAAATCATACTGAGAGATCCCTTTGTGAGTCTAGGAGGGATAGATCCTAGACTCTAAGTGGTTTTGTGATTACCCTTGCCAGTTTTCTCATGAGCCTAGGAAATTGCAGGGTGATAACATAATGATGACCGTATTGGGGTACTTTCTCCAGTAGTGCACTTCCAGTTCCAGATCTGATTAAAGATGGTGGACATTGATCATACACAAGAAGGATGAGATAATTCACCTGGCAACTCCAATCTCCAGATCAATTACAATTCAAATATTTCGTTGGAGGAAGGAACTGAAACATGACAAACCAATCTTGAAAGAGCAGGTATTGGAGTTCAAATTGTATTCAACACATTACTGGATTTATCTGTAATTATATTTTGGGCCAAGGAGGCCACCTAGGGGAACACCCACCTAGGGCGAACAAGTCAATCACCTAGGCGCAACACTTCTTCACCTTTTGGTGATGAATTAAATATATGTTAAATAAATGGTTCCCTTTGTATATAGGGTGAACTGGGACTAAAATAAATCATTCTTACCTTTTCTTCTGAAGCTGTGTGTCTTGGTTTTTTTCTTTTCTGAGTTTTCATTTTACATTCACGTCAATTTCATTTTTAGGGTTTTCCGAGGAATAAACAATGCACCTTCCTTCATGGATACCTCCTAGTGACTCAATTTGCCATGATTCCACCTCTGATAGAAAGCTTATCTCATTATCTATCCACTCTCTCAGGGATAAAAAAATTTCCTTCGAGTTTTCTGAGGCAGAAGGGAGGGCGCACCAACTAGGGTTTGCGCCCTTCCTGGTTTCTTCTTTGTGGGAATGAAGTGAGTGCGCCCTCTTCCATGGATTCACTGATATTCTCCCACTAATTCCCGGAGGTCACTCTGAGATCTCCAAAACCTCTGGGCCACTCTTGGGGCACCCCGGTATGGATCCCCATTTGCTTGGTCATCCAAACCAATGGTGTGCCCCTGTTCATATTTGCGCCCCTAGGGAGATTTTTTGGTCAGAAGCCAAGATATGAATTATGTGGTCACATTCCCCTGTAGATCACCTTATTGGGAAGATCAATTGGTATCAGATCCTCAAGATCCATGGAAAATATTTCGATCTTGAAGATTGAGCCAAATGTTTTTGGGTTTTTCATGAAATAATCCAGAGTTTGCCCATTCCATGGTTTCCATTATTTATGCAAGAAGAACCCCATATCTCATAAGCCCCAAGGGAAACCACATCTTGATTTCCATAGAGAGGAGTTCCACAGATATAAAACAATACAGATCTCTCCCTCTAGACAAGTTCAAGCTCCGTTGCTTCAGGGTTTTGAGTCCTCTATTCTAAAAACAAAGTTCTATGTTCAACATTGCAACCTAGGGGTGCCTTTTCTCTTAAGTTGGCCTCACAATGCTTCCACGCAAAAATCCTTTGGCAGTTGACTCAAATTCCAACACATCAAATCCCATCGAAGATCTTGTCTCCATCCTCAATGAGCTTCTCAAAATGAAAAAACAAAATAATCCAGATCCCTTGTGGTTGGACACTCGACTCCAACTACCCAAATTTGTTGGGCAAACCAATGGTGAAATGGTGGATTCTTAGATCCATAACCTATCCACCTATTTCAATACATGTCCAAGCCTTACCAAGGAAAGAAAACTCCAGATTGTCACTTTTCAATTAGAAGGACTGGCACAAACTTCGTGGGATACAGAGATAGAGAAGACCACATTTGTGATAGAGATTGGGGATGCTACAAAATCCTCTACTTCACAACCCATTAAAACTTGGGCTCGACTTTCTGAAGCTTTGAGAAATCACTTCTACCCACCTCGGTATGTGAAATCCTTATGGATCAAATGGCACCAACTTCGACAACTCCCTTCACAAGGAGTGCAAGACTACATAGACTTCTTCTACAATATGTGCATCTTACTTCATGTTCTAGATCCGAAAGAGGTACTCATCTTAAAATTCATAGCTGGTTTATTAATTTAAGTCTGTCAATAAGTAGAGTTATTTGAAAATCCAACTTTAGATAAAATGTTTCAGAGATCTTTGGCTATAGATAGGAAATTCGCCCCTAGAGGTCATATTCCTTAGTCCCTCCCTTACACCAACCCCCACCCCCTCCTCTCAACCATCCATCTCCCATCCATCAACCCATTTTCCACCTCCTTAGACTCCAAACTCCACACCCAATACAAATACAAGGACACCCTGGTGCTGATTCCACAAAACTACTTCACACAATTCATCAGATTGTCGAATCCTCCAAAATCTAAAAACTAGTAAAACTCTACTCATTGAGCTCATTGCACATTCCCAGGTAGAATATACCAAACAATTTTCTCTGGAAAATCCCACAGAAGTAGATCCCTCATTGATTCTAATGACCCGAGAAGATTTGAACGCATCCACCCAACCCCTCTTCACCCATAATTGCCAAATCAAAAATGCCTCAGCTTTACTGATTATGGACAATGGAAGCCAAAAAAATTTGGTGTCGCAAGCCCTTGTCAACCACCTTAATATTGTCACTAGTCCACTTCCATAACCCTATCAACTCAGATGGGTCCATAAGGATGGCCCTCAGCTCCTATTTTCCAAGAGTTGTCTCGTCACTTTCGCCATAGGCCAATTCAAAGATACTATCCTCTCTGATGTATCCCCCTTAAATTATGCATATTTGTTGCTCAGTATCCCATACCAAACCCAAATAAATTCTATCTATCTAGCCAAATCATGCCAGTACAAAATTACCAAAGAAGGCCACACTTATATCTTAACTGCAGCAAAACCCACACCCCCTTCTACCAAAAACCAAATCCCACATGTACACTTAAACCAATGTCTCTCTCTTTGTTTCATGCACCCAATAACACCAAACAATACCATGCACCCTATTCCTGAAACTATGACTCCCCTCCTTCACAAGTTCACAGAGGTATTTAAACCTCCAGAGGGACTTCCCCCCTCCCGCCACATTGAACATTCCATTCATCTCATCCCTGAATCTACCTTACCTAATGCCCCTACCTACCGGTTGGCCCCAACAGAAATAGAGGAAATGGAAAGACAATTGACCGACCTCATCAACTCTGGCCACATCCAACCTTCATATTATGTCTGTGCTTCTGTCGCGTTTGTCATCCCTAAACAATATACCTCAAAAATGCGCCTTGTCACTGATTACCAAGCCTTGAAAAAAGCCACAATAAAAAACCACTACCCCCTTCCTCGGATTGAGGAACTACTCGACACCCTCCAAGTAAATAAGTGGTTTACTAAATTGGATTTGACATCCGACTACCATCAAGTTTGAATGAACCCAGATGATGTTTGGAAAACAACATTCAAGACCAAATTTGGTCTTTTTGAGTGGAAAGTCATGCGTTTTGGTCTCACCAACACCCCAACCACTTTCATGAGGCTCATTAATGACATCTTCAGAGCACATTTGGGTCAATTTGTGGTCATATACTTAGATGACATTCTCATCTTCAGTCAGACATGGGACACTCACATGCAACATGTTCGACAAGTTCTCCAAATTCTCCAAGAAAACAAGTTTCAAGTCAAAGAGAAGAAGTCATATTTTGGTCAAACTTCAGTTCCCTATCTCGACTTTGTCGTCAGCTCAGAGGGTATTCAACCAGATCCATCCCACATCCAATCATTGAAACAATGGCCTCTACCTTCTTTAGCTAAGGAGTTGAAAATATTTTTGGGTGGCATCAATTTCTATCGTAACTTCATTCCCTCTTTTTCAAATCTTGCTCGACCTTTGCATCAGTTCTCAAACACTTCTTCTACATTCATCTAGACCAAAGAAGAAACTACTCACTTTTCTCATCTCAAAGACGCCCTCTGCTCATCCCCTTTTTTACATCTACCAGACCTCTCCCAACCCTTTGATATTGATTCTGATGCCTCATAATATGCTATTGTTGTTGTACTTAAACAAGGAGGACACCCCATTACTTACCACTCTGAAACCTTTTCCGAGGCAAAGAAAAGTTATAGTACCTATGACAAGGAATTTTATATTTTGGTGCAAGCGCTCAAACAATATAGGCATTATTTGTTGGGTAAGGAAACTATTCTGCATAATGACCACCACCCTTTTATTTTCATCAACTCTCAATCAAAGATTCATGAAAAAACACACCTTAAATGGGCCTCCTACATTCAACAATTTCACTTAGTCATCAAATATAAGAAAGCCACTTCTAATAAAATGGATGATTTCCTAAGTCAACCTCCCACTCCAGTTATTTCCATTCTAAAAGTACAATGTGCTACTTATGACACATGGAAATATTAATATGCTACTGACTCTAACTTTCAAGAGATTTGGGAAGCTTTGCAAAGCCCCACAGTGATCAATCAGACCCCCTTCCTAGACTACACTATTTGGGATGGGTAGCTATATAAGTTGAATTTTCTATGCATTCAACACTCAAAAGATCACATCTTACTCATCAGGGAGGTGCATGCTTAAGCCTATGGGGGCCACTTCGAGACCACAAAGACCACCCAACATCTACAACACCATTTTCATTAGCCTTCCATGGAGCCTCAAGTTGAAAAATTTATCAGATCTTGTGCCTTATTCTCACAATCCAAGCCATCCAACTGGAAGCATGGGTTGTATCAACCACTGTCGCTTCCTTATCGGATTTGGGAGTCAATCTAAATGGAATTCCTCAGTGGACTTCCAACAACCCAAAAGAAACATGATGCAATATGGGTAGTGGTATGTCGCTTCAACAAAATGACACTTTTTAACCCATGCAAAAAGACTACTACAACAACGCAAACAACAGAACTCTACTTTCGTCATGTCTGGCCCCATTTTGGCCTCCCAAGCAGTATCATCTCCGACATATATTCTCTCTTCCTCAGTACATTTTGGAAGACCATATGGGTGCTATTGGGGTGCCACCTAAAGTTTTCTACTACATTCCATCCTCAAACGGATGGCCAAACAGAGGTTGTCAACATATTCTTGGTGCATTCTCTTCAAACTCACTTTGGGAACAACAAACAATGGGTCAATTACTTGCACATTCTCTAGCATAGCTACAACAAGGAAACACATTCTTCTATAGTATTTTCACCTTTTGAAGTCTTCTTTGGATTCCAACCAGCATCTCCAACCGAGCTCCCACTCACTTGGGCTCCTCAAAATACCTTCCATCAATAGCAGGAACAACTATCAGCTCAATGATTTCTCCAAGAAATTGCACAACGCCACAGTGTCGTCACATCAACACTCAAAGCAACCTAAGATCATGTCAAGCAATGCCATGACAAACAAAGAACCTTCATGTCCTTTGAACCAGGGGATCAAGTCTAGTTACAATTGGATAAGAAGCATTTCAAAGGCCACCATCACAATCTTTTCCCAATCAGATATGGTCTGTATACAATACTCAACAAGATTGGAGAAAATGCATATAGGCTGGATCTGCCACCACAACTGGGAATCGACAATGTCATTAATGTAAATCACTTAAAGTTGTTTGAGCCTTCCCTCTTGGAAGAACCAGTCACCATCACTCATCCAGTGGACAAAATTCCCAATTTCCAACTCTCATTGGCCAAAGACACTCTACTGGACACTCAGAGTCGCTCTATAAGACACCAGACTCACACTTCATATATGGTAGCCTGCCAAGTCCAAACTCCAACTCAGTCAAATTGGATCATAAATGATGTATTGCACAATAATTTTTTGCATCTTCTCATGGAAGTTGAGATGCTTCCATATCTAAATAGGGAGGAATTAGGCTAAGGAGGCCACCTAGGGGAATGCCCATCTAGGGTGCACAAGTCAATCACCTCGGCGCAACACTTCTTCACCTTTTAATGATGAATTAAATATATGTAAAATAAATGGTTCCCTTAGTATATAAGTTGAACCGGGACTAAAATAAAGCATTCTTACCTTTTCTTCTAAAGCTATGTGTCTTGGTTATTTTATTTTCTGATTTTTCATTTTACATTCATGACAATTTCGTTTTTAGGGTTTTCTGAAGAATAACCAGTGCGCCTTCCTTCATGGTTACCTTTTAGTGACTCTGTTTTCCATGCTTCCACCTTTGAGAGAAAGATTATCTCATTATATATCCACTCTCTCAAGGATCAAATATTTTCCTTCAAGTTTTCTAAGGCATAAGGGAGGGTGTAGAAACTGGGGTTTCCACCCTTAATGGTTTCTTCTTTGTGGGAATGAAGTAAGTGTGCCCTCTTCCATGGCTACACTGGGTTTCTCCCACTAATTCACGTAGGTCACTCTAATATTGTAAAAACCTCTTGGCCACTCTTGGGGCACCCTGGTATGGATCCCCATTTGCTTGGTCATCCAAACTAATGGTGCGCCCTTGTTAAGATTTGTGCCCCTGAGGAGAATTTTTGGTTAGAAGTCAAGCTATGGCTTGCATGGTCACCTTCTCCTGTAGATCACCTTCTTGGGTAGATAATATTCTCTCCTACTATAATCCTAGACAAGAATTTATTGTTGAAATTCATAATGATCAGTTTGAAGATGAAGAACCTCAAAGGAATCTGCCTTTACCTGTAGCTTTGGTACACTTTCTAATATCTATAGATAGCCCATTGAGACACAAATATGATTATTTATCTCCTACTGTAGTTTAAATTCCATTTATCTATAAGCCCCTTGATTTACCTCCTATACCTGCAAAGGTCCCAGACAGATACAATCCCCTAGATTTTCCACCTATTCTCCATGACTTACTTGCCAATTACACCAATAATCTTCCCAGGTTTGATGGAGAAAATGTACAGATCGCTGCTAACAATCATATCCAACATCTTAAGGATTTTATTGATCTATTCGAATTGGAATATGATGATGTCTACATCAAGATTTGTTCCATATCATTGTAAGGTAAGGTTAATAATTGGTTTAAAAATATTCCAGTCGCAAGGAACAACAACTTCCATCAATTCATACAAATTTTCCTAGATCGATGGGTAATCATGGGAAATATCTTTCTCATCCTAAAAGAGTATGACCATTTGAAAAGACAGCCAGGGGAAACAATGTTATAACCCTAATTTTCACCATACATGCTTACCTGGAATTAGGCCATCTTAGATCCCTTCTTTGCCAAAGCACTGCTGAACAACTCTTTAAAAAACCTCTTTTATAAGGGCCAACGTGCCCTACTCCATTACTGCATGTGTGTACACACTAGATGACCTAAAACAGCTCATGAGGACCAACAAAAGCACAAAAAAATGAAAGTTGTTGATGGAAAACACACCTTTGGGTGAGTTAACTGAAACTCTCGGCCATGCATGGCTGAGGGTTCGTCCAAATACCTAGCTTCTTCTAGCCTATAAAAGAAGGGATAGGGGTCCCATTTGGAGAAGGAAAAAATAGAGTAAAGAAACTCTGCCCAATTGCATATTCGCATTGTCCCAACCCTTTAGCCATCCTTGTGCAAGAAGAGATACAAAGCAAAGAAGTTGGAGGACATTTGAAGAGGAGCCTAGTATCAGGATTCGCAGAGCAGTGGTCGGTCTTGACATTGTAAGTTGATTCATTAAAGTTAATAATAAAGAAACACTTTTCCCGTCCCACTATATGAGTTATTCATAGTTCAGTAGATATATGTTTGAATCTCTAACCCATTAGTCTATGGGTAAAATGCATGTGTAGTTTGTTGCTTGTTTTGTACGCAGGTCAATATTGAGAGGATAGCTACCAACAAGCGATCAAGAGTGAAGGGGGATCAACATCGAACATCCAGAACAAGGTATGTTTCTCTAACCATGTATTTTTTGAAAAGGAATGGGGTTGAAGTCTGGGGAAAATGGTAGAAAGTAGATTTCTTTTGGTCATATCTGGATGCATTAAATAACCCTATTTGCTAGTTTGTAAGGGGATTTCCCTCACAACAGAATTGGCGAGCATACTGGGGATGACTCGAGGGTTCCTAAAATTTTATTTTTTGGGTAGTTTTAAAAGACTGGTTTTCTTACCTGTTTTTTAGTTCCTGCAAAGTCTGGGCTAGCAGAGAGCCTGGTTTCGCATACTAGATGTCTATGTTATTTGCTTGACTATGTTTTTTCGAGACCCATAGAGGTACACACGACCTATATAGGGTCTGCACGCATGTACCCACACCCTACTCTCTTACATCCCACGTGTAAACGTTAGTTGAAGAAGTAGCAGTAGCGTGTAGAGTCCAAAATTTTTTTGAGGTAGTCATCCTCTTCCCTGTTAGAATCAGACATTCTCAAGGGTTTTCTGGAATTCTTTCTAAGTCTTGGTTGTTTGCAGTCTTGTCTCGAATTGGTTTGTTTTACGAATTTTTTCCTTACATTGTTTGTTGTTTTTGTCAAAGGGAGTGTCCATGCCTTCAAGAGATCCTGGTTCTCAATATCAATGGTCTCTTCCTAGTTTGGATTGTCTTTTGTTATTTATTTTTTAGATTTTTAGAGATACACGCGGCCTGTAGAAGGTCAACCCGCATGTACATGCCCTCTGGCTCTAGCTCGCGTTCACACACTTTTTGTTGGATTATCAGTAGCGTGCTTGTGCATGATAGTTTTTGTTGAGGGTAAGGCAGTCATCCTTTCCCTTGATGAGAGTTATACCTCAGTTTTTTGAATCTCTATCTTAGTAGTCAGTAGCTTAGGATTAATCTTAGCCTTAGCTCGCTTTTTCTCATTTAAAAGTTGTCATAAAAATAATTTTTTAGGGTTTTTAAACAAGTGTGGGAGTCACTTTTTAAGTTGCTAGTGTGTGATTTCTTGAAGTGATTCTTTGCGATCTGCGATTAGGACAAAATTGTTTTTCTTGGTTTTTACATGTTGGTATTTTTCCTTTTTTCTTTATCAGGATTTAAATAAATAAATAAATAATCTCTTTCATTTTCTTGTTTGGTTGAAGAATGTGATTTTTCATTATTACTCAGGGAAAAATATTTGTTTTCTTAAGTTCTTGATAGTTTACTTAGATCGTAAGTATCTCATAGTCGAGTGAAATCCTTCTTCAAGTTTTCTGATTCAAAAGATCTTAGAAAAAAAAAAATTTGAAAAGTTGTTGAAAATTTGCATTAAGTGAAAGTTTTTGTTTCCAACTTTTTATTCATTTTTACTTTCGTCTTTTACACATAATCAGTTTCACTTTCATACCCCTTGACATAATACAAACCATAAAATTAATGCTAAATATAAAATTTATTAGACTTTTATGTTTGTAGGGTTAACCAACTAGTTCAGGATTAGGGCCTTGAATTAGGTTGGAGAGGAAGCTCTTCAAGGCCATTACAATCAAAGATTGGAGTCTGAGTTAGGGAGTGTCTAAGTCCAGTATCATGAAAGTTATCCAGGACCCCCCTCTAACACAGGGGATAAACACTAGGTCGCATGCGGAAAGGTAGCGGAGATAACCCCTCAAAAGATGGACCAATCGTAGTGGAGAACACATATAGAGGGCTTGTTTTGGGATTCTGTTGATTGCATTTTCCATGGGGCTTCATGGGTCTTGAATCCATTCAAGGTCCTCAATTTTATTTTAGACCACTTTCTTTCGATACCCTTGAAAGGTTTCTAGCTTGATACCCTGCTCATTGTGGTCTACCCGACTTTCGATTGTACCCACCTAGTGACTGTTCACGCACTGGAAACCTAGTGGCCTATCTTTTTTAAGGACATACATAGGTGACTGCAGGGGTATACCATGGTACCTAGGACAAACCTTGGGCCATGCTTTGTAGAGTATATCTGTATTGTTCTTCCGTTTTCGAGTTGCACTTGCACCGGTATGTTTCTCTAGTGTTGGTTGTTGTAATTGTTCTTCCAATTAATTTAGTGTTTACCTGTCTTAACTTATAGGTACTTTTTTAGTGTGTGTTACTTTTGAACGTTTAGAATACCCTAGAGTGTCTTTGATCTTCTCACACAGTGGAGGATCATGAGCTCCTCCGATCAAGGAGGCTTCTTGTCCTGCCGCCGATTACACTAGAGCCACCCCCGCCACCACTAAGGAGAAATCTAGATCAACAAGGGTCTTTTGAAGCAACCAGGTCATAAGAAATTGTGTTGGACCAACATCTAGAGGAATCGACCATTTTAGACCTTGGAGCACAAGATTTTGGTCTGGTTGAAACCTCCACCACTGATCTTTCGACACCCACCATCATACCGATTCATCCTTACGAGTGTTGGACAGTCTTGCACGTAGCAATGGAGACAAATGTTGTTACTCCTTCTGGGAATTCGTGAATTCCCACTACGGTTGTCACCACAGGATAATTTACACCTCCTAACCCACCCTATCTGGTCCAAGCCACCATGGTCTTGACCGCAACTACATCGCATAGTTGTCTGATCCCATCTTTGGCGGTGGCCACAACCCATTTCACACCAAGTGTGACAGGCCCTCCATTCTCATACGAGATGCCTAGTTCGGGTACAAGTCCTGTACTTTCCTACTCCACTTTACAGACTTCAGGTCTGGGGCCAGGGAGCTCTAGTGCTCCTCTGCAAGTTCACATGGGGGGTACTCCTACTCCTTTTAATGCTTTCCCTTACAAAGGAGGTCATATACCTCCTTTGTCCTCTTCACTCGATGGCTCGCATCAACAATCCATTGGGCAACCTACACAGCATAGTTTATTTGGAGTGGGGAGTCAAGGACTACCTTCGCATAGTATGTTGGTAGGTTTGAGACCATTTTCTTTGATAGAAACGTTTGGTAACAATATCTTCTCATCATTCGCCTTCCCAACTGGGGGTAATCCCAGTTTTGGACAACATATTCCTATGCAGGGTATTATTCCTACACAGGGAGCAAACCTAGGAACTTCTTCAACATCAGGGCCTTGGAATTCTTGGTAGGGATCCGTTCCCTCATCCAGAATTTCGATCTGGGGTAATTATTTCCACAATCAATGGAACCACGGACAAACTACTATTCATATCCCCATGGGACCGACATGGGGCAACCCTTCCCAAAGTCCTTCGAATGTAATGCATGCCAAACCATCTATGTCCTATTCTGGAAATCAGTAGGTGATGTCTCCACATACGCAAAATCCATACGTTGGCTAGGGCCATGGTTTCTACCAGAATTCGGACTAGCAGCCAAACATTTCTTGGCAACCTAGTGCTAGTCAAACTCTAGGCCCCTTTTTCCCAGGTTATCACCAACAACCCAAACTACCCTTCCTGGTGCCTTTGCACTTTCCATATTTGACAAGGTTGTTGAATGACCCTATCTGTCACTATCCGCGTTGGCCTCCTATGCTGACGAAGTTCCCTTCGGACATCCCAAAGTTTGAAGCCAAGCCTAATGAAGATCTAGGAGATCATGTGACTACCTTCCATCTTTGGTGCTCATCTAACTCGTTGAAAGACGACTTCATACTGTTGCGATTGTTTCAATGTACTCTCATTGGGAATGCCGCGAAATAGTACATTGAGCTCGATCGCTCAAGATACTCTTCCTTCGGTGAACTAGTGATGGCTTTCCTAAACCATTTCCAGTTACCTGTGAGATATGACGCTGGCACAAAGCTTCTTCCCAATTTCAAATAGACAACAACAGACCATATCTCTG
Source organism: Picea sitchensis (assembly GCA_010110895.2). Lineage (NCBI taxonomy): Eukaryota > Viridiplantae > Streptophyta > Pinopsida > Pinales > Pinaceae > Picea > Picea sitchensis. Next base: position 44,316 of record SNQJ01S0006595.1, on the reverse strand, counting down.
ATCACATCTGAGAATGGAGACACCAGAAGAGTTTAATTAAGGTTCCAGTCCCACCAACATTCCTTCTTGAGTGGTTCCTCAAGTCTTTGGTCCCGCATTTATCCAAATACGTCGTGATGTCGGGAGTATTCTCCAAAGAAGATGCCATCATGAGAGCTCAACAATTTGATCTCATCTATTCTCAGTCCATTTTATTATACAACATCTTGCCAAATGTGCCACGCTCAATACTTGATAAAAATATATAGAGAGTTGGACCACATGCCGATAGTATTGTTGGTTCAGCACAAACAAAGACCGTTGAGCAATTGACAAAGTAGTTGCAGCAGTTATCCATACAACACACAGCGGCTAGCCAAACTATTGCTTTGGCTTCTCCCCCTACCAAAACGTTGGAGGTACACAGAGTCTAATCGACTAACCCAAAGGCCACCCAACAGCCTGAAGGAGAGAAAAAACAACGAAAGAAGCATAAGGGGGATAAAAAAAATACCGATAATGTTGGCAGGGAGAACACTGAGAAACGAAAGGTGAGGTATCCTTGCAACTTGTGTGTGGAAGACCACCCAACCCATCTATGTCCTTGGCTTGCAGAAGCCCAAAATTTTGTGATGCAACAACAAACTTCTGTGTTGAACAATCCATTTCAACATGGGAAAAATCTAACCCAAGCCTATGCAAGCACGGAAGGGGGAAACCAAGAACCCTCTCTGCCTGCGAACAACCCTGCATATGTGAACGTCTATATGGTGAGGAGTGATGCTTTTATATCGACTAAAGTGCATGACTATAGTAAACCAAACACTTTTGAGAAGGGTAAAGAAGCTGAGCTCCCATCTCTTCCTCTACATATTGAGAAAATCTTGGGTGAAACAATGACACGCATTCCCAAAGGTGCATTCAAAAAAGCTTCTCATAACCCAAATGCAAGGGCTGCCCAGAACTACTCTATGGTGGAAGATTTACCACAAACCCCTTGTCCGATGTCCTCTTTGGAGGTCCCCCAAAGCTGCCCTTCCCAGAGCAAATCCTTGTTAACCTCTTTAGGATCTACCGAGAATTGTAATCCGGGTACAATCATGTTGGATACAACCGACTTAAAACCTCGTCTGCCTTACCACATAGCATTTCAGATAGTAGTGGTTTATCCCACGTAAACTTTTACTCGAAATATCTTTTGCACAGTGGTTGATGAGGGTGCCTCGACATGCGTTATGTCATTGGCATGTTGGAAGGCCATTGGCCAGCCCATTTTTTCTCTGTCACCTACTCTCCTCACTGATTTTGACGGTCTTTTGTTCCAACCACATGGTATCGTTCCTTCTTTCCCCATGCAGTTAGGAGGGAAGACCGTGTCTGTTGAAGCAGAGGTAGTCAATGCTAGCCTGGACTATAACCTCCTGTTAGGAATAAGTTGGACTTATGCCATGCAAGCAGTGGTTGCTATAGTTTTCTGGGTCTTGTTGTTTCCACACGAAGGTCGGATAGTGACCATTGATCAATTGTCTTTCTCCATACCTGACCCTGCATTGGGGGCATCCATGGTCCCGATGATTGATAATCCTCAACCAAGTGTCATGAACGTAGGGGTTGGTTTGTGCCAATCTTTGATGGGTAACTTCAATTACCCACCCCCTCAAGGCGATATCAATTTTATATCCAATCACCATAAGGTTGATATTTTCCAAGTTTCGCCATTCTGCACGACTTACTTCGACAATCCGTGAATACTTCCTTCCCCATTAGCCATGATGGATGGGACAGGGCACCCGGGCATGTCCATGCCCTTGTCTACAGTTGAAGTAGCATACTCTTTAGTCCAACAAGCTTCATCTAGCACTGATCCGACTCCTGCACAAGATTTCGATCCACTTCTAGAGCCTATTTGGGTTCAAGGTTCTCTCGCTAGCACCGATTCGTTAGACTTGGTATTGCCCTCTGAAGAAGCAATAATTGAAACAATGATTAGTCTGGACAAACCCTAGGAAGATCTTCATCACATATCATACTTCCTCCCAGAGTTAAGCCGAATCGAAGCAGGAGAATTCACCGTGACTATGATGGTATATCGGTCTTTTCCTATCAATATATCAGCTACCCACGAAGTTTATGTTGAGGGTAATATGACAACCATCATTAAAACCATACCGATCAATATCTCCCAAAACCCCAGCATCGTGGAGAATGTTTTTGTCGGAGCTGACTACTACCCTGGAGAGATTCAACTCTATACAGATCTTCTCAAAGAATTCTGCGACGTTTTTGCCTGATCTTATGAGGAAATGCCAGGTATCGATCCAAAAATAGTTGAACATGAAATCACAACGTATCCTGATGCCAAGCCTATTTGACAGAAGCTTCATCCAATTAATCATAAGAAAGTAGCAACCATTAATGTTGAGGTTGAGAAATTGCTAAAAGCCAGATTTATCTATCCTATCCATTTGACCCAATGGGTGTCAAACCTCGTGCCGATCAATAAAAACCAAGGCACGATTTGTGTATGTACTGATTTCCATGATTTGAATAAGGCCTGTACCAAAGATAATTTTCCCACACCGTTTATCGACGAGATCATTGATGAATGTGCGTGTTGTGAAGGATGTTCTTTCATGGACGGCTTTTCGGGATATAATCAAATCCAAATCAAACCTGAAGACCAACACAAAACAACATTCATTTGTCCATGGGGTACATTTGTGTATCGTAAGATGCCTTTTGGTCTCAAAAATGCTAGAGCCACCTTTCAACGGGCCATGTCTTTTTCTTTCCATGACCTCAAACATATAGTCGAGGCCTATTTAGATGATTTAGCATCTCGATCTCGCAAGAGAATGGATCATCACACACACCTCTGACTTATCTTCGAACGTTATCGCTACTTTCAGATTCACTTGAATCCAAACAAGTGCAGCTTCTGCATAACGTCAGGACATTTGTTAGGTTTCATAGTATCAACAACGGGGATCATGGTCGATCCTCTCAAGGTTGAGGCAATAATTTAGTTTCCCCCCCCCCACACACAATCCTTCAACTTCAGAGTCTACAGGGCAAGGCAAATTTTCTAAGATGCTTTATAGCTAACTACACCAAGATCACCAAGGTATTTATGCACTTACATAAAAAATACGTTCCCTCTTGTTGGGACGATGTCGTTCAATGCTCTTTCACCGCATTGAAACATGCACTCACAACTGCCCCTCTGCTCTGGCCACATAACTATAAAAAATATTACTTATTATATCTGGCTGCAACAGAGTCAACCATACGCATGGTCTTAGTTAAGGAAGATGATTGGTCTTAGAATATGTCATCTATTACTTGAGTCGAGGCCTTGTAGGACCGGAACTCAATTATTCTCATACTAAAAAAACTTACGTTGACAGCAGTCCATGTTGTTCAACGGTTCCATCATTATGTTCTATTTCGCAAGACCACCACCATTGCTGTCATGAATCCATTTCAGTACATGTTGACATGACCGGTAATAGGTGGAAAAATCAGTAGATGGATAGCCATCCTCCAGGAGCTTGACTTGGATTTCGTTTTAGCGAAGTTCAAAAAGTCATTGGTCTTCGCAGAACTTATTTCGGAACTTCCGATTAAGTCAGGTGATCTTGTGCCTGAAGAGTCGCCTATTAGAGGAGACATGCTTTTTATCACCTCTTTGGATCCTTCGTATAGAGATATACTTATCTATCTCCAGACT
>SNQJ01S0006595.1:25915-38961 GCA_010110895.2 Picea sitchensis | reverse complement strand
TGTTCCTAGGAGATTAAACCAAGTTACAGATACTCTAGCTAATCAAATTTTAGATTGGTATCTTGCACACATATGAAAGAACATTCACATAAACATGTAAATACATTTTTTTTGCACACATGATCCATAAGACACAAAATACCAAAAAAAAATCTATATATAATATCATAAAGTAACCAGAGTACACTGATGGACGCAAGTGCCTCAAAAATAGGACCAATAATGAGTCACGAGGCTTATGCCCTCAAAAAATATACAAGTAGTGCTCGTGGCACGTCAAAATGTCTAACTAAAGTCAGGGCCTGTGGGCCCTACTATAATAGTCCACAGTGTTGGATAAATGCCAAAACAACTGGACCCACATCCGTGGTGCCCCCACTACATGAGGTTGCATAGATGGTGGCAGGTCCTCAATCTATGCCATCGGGACCATGCGAGTGAGTGCAGTAAATTTATTCTCGTCTCATCTCAATACCCTCTCAGCCTCCCCAGCTAGAAGATCTCTTGCTACTACTGGTCCCTCTACGACAACAGGTGCAGCCCCTGGTCGAGGATGATGCCTGTTCCTCACATAGTGAGCAGGTCACACTGGTCCCACATCTGCACACAATGAAGACATATCCATCAAATACTCTAGAATAACAAAAACAAATGATATATATAACAAAACAAAATAAAAATTACGTATGTTTAAAACACACACACAAAAAACTATAAAGGTGGAGACTTACCCATGTCCCCTCCCTCCTCACCAGGAGGTACTGGTATCTCAGGGTCTCTCAAGAAATCAATCCTGGAATAGGGGTAATCCTCTATAACCGGGATCTGTCATGACAGCCACATAAAGAAGTCATCATCAAAGGACTCATTGGTCCTTCCACCACCCTATCGCGGAAGTAATATTGCCCATCTACACATAGCAAGAAGAGAGGCTTGATGTCCTCGTACCACTACTCGAGTACTAAAACTTGGAACTCTCTCAAAAAAGAACGAACATTGAATGGTCCCAAACCCGAAGTTCCTATGTGTCTGCAAATGATAATCTGTCATCTGTCTTTTCATACACTCAAGCAATGTGGTACTCCAATCAAAAAATTGTGCATTTAAGCACTGGACTGCATAGTTCATCTGTGCACCGAACGCCTGATGTAGAGCCACAGAATGAGTAATTCGCCCAATAAGAAATATTATCACCTGTAGCGATAAGTTAGTGATATTTCTTATGGGCACCTACGTGCTCAAGCAGTCTATATCATCTGCACAGTATAGACCTATCAATTCCACTATGTTATGCGGCCCCAAAGGAAAAGTCCAAAAATTGAATGGTTCCCCTCTCCTGGAGAGGACAGTCAAAAAGTAAATGTCCTCAACCGTGGGCACCAGTGACTGCCCCTCTAACATGAATAACTCTGCATCCATATGCCAATAGTCAACCAAGGAATTCAGTATCCTAGGTTGTGCCCACATAGAAGGACATAGGAAAAATTTGAGTAACCCACAATGCATGAAAGTAGCCACAGCATTGGGGTCTTCCCCGACCAACTCATTCACCTCTTCATTCTCTCTTTCTCTCCAATGGACATAAATCCTACAAAACACCAATGTTCAAGAGGGTTAACCCTTGCCTTTTATGCCTTTTTCATTCCATAAGGGGGTCCATGTGGGCTATACTGGTGACAGTTGCATGTACACGTGTGCAAAGTTTACTCTGCCCGAATGTACACATGGCTTGTCCATAGATAGCCCGGGTGGACCTAGGGTGGACCTTTTAAAGGTCGATGCCCCCCTAAAAAATGAAACCCAATGTAAAAATAAAGACTTAAAATGAAAGATAAGGGATTTTGTACTTACTTGGTCCAGACAGAATTTCGTTTCGTCCACCGTAGCTCCCAGAATCACCGCTTTTGACAAGGGGGTATTTTCGATCCAGAGTCAATTTCCAAATCAACAATGGTAATAATGAGCTGCCAACTTCTATTTATAGACTTTTTGGCCTCTTTTTGTCACTTTTTTTGCGTCCCTTATCATTTTATTTATACCATAGGGAACCAGTTTTATTTGATCGGGTATTGGGACAGTTTTTTTGGAGTTTTGAGTAATTTTCGACGGTCCGTGAAATTATTATTTTTTTTTTCCAAGGATCAACTTGAGCATATAAGTTAGGTTTCTACCCTGACTTTTCTACCTTGTTGTATTTTTCCTTTTCCATAGGATCGATCCCATGAGGGTCTGACACAGAACCATCATAGCTACTTTAGAAGTGTCGCAACTTGGTGGTAGAGCTTACAGAAACATGGATGCCCTAGGTAGATCCTGGTTGCATTATGGTATCCATATATCTCTAAAAACACTGTAGGCTCGGGAGTTCTTATAGTTTTTCCTGAATATGAGTTTGAGCCTCATTTGCATAATTCTTCTTCGCTCTTGACCTCACCCTCAGGACTCCCAAAAAATAACAGGTCTTCTTTTAAGCCCTGTTCAGACCCTATAAACGTGAAAATATTGTCGAGCGATATTGTGACCTTTCACACTCATTAAACTGAAATTTGAAGCCACGCCTGTCTAGCGGTAGTTTACCCCTTTTTCGGTCTATATGGTCAATTGTACGAACAAAGGTATACTCTATGGAACTTCAGTTCTCTAGAAGAGTACTCTTAGGTATAATTTTATCCCTTTTTCAGGCCTGAGGGACTAAACTTATGAAGAAGGAACTCCCACAGAGTCAATAGTTAAGATCTTTTTAGACTCCCTAAAATTGAAAAGATCGTCAAGTGAGCTTATTCTTTAACACTCGTTAAAATGGTCGAGAAGAACATTCCTGACGAAGTCCATAGTTAAGTGTTTTTTAGAATCCTTAAAAATGAAAAAATGGTCGACTGATATTCTCCTTATCACACTCATTAAAATGGTTTTGAATAGATGTCTTGTCGGTGCTAGTTTACCCCTTTTTCGAACTGACTAGACTATCTTCGAAAAAGTTACCCCAATGGAGTATCCTTTTATGATTTTTCAGACTCTCTAGATATGAAAAACCACTGAACTTACCTTCTCTGGGCTCATTAAACTTACATCGAAGGACGTTACCATTGTGTGTTTTGTTAACCTCATTTGTATACCTTATACACTAGCCTTGTAGCACTTTGCTTTTGCATCCTAACACCCTTGGCCCCTGGAGGATATTTCTCGAGTATCATTATTTTGAACAATCAGTCTTGTCCTTGTGCCTTGAACTTGTATGTTTGTCACACTCGTTCCTCCATTGTAATGTAACATTCCTTTATTCCTTTTTCGTAAATTATTGAAAAACACAAAAAAATCAAATATACACCAAAAAGAGGAAGGGAAAAGTATTTTCTTTATTGGCAGCATAATGAGTCGCCCTTGGATAAAGCACATCTTTCTGTTTGTTCATCAAGATTTGGGATGTAGTATGACCTGAGGAGGTTGTTCTCACTACATAGAGTTATTTCCTCCTCTGTTTGGTTATTCTTCCAAACATATGGAGAGTTTGCGTTGCCTCCTGCTTCGTAAACTTATGATTAATTCCATGTTGCCTAAGTCTCATCATTTTTTGTGATGTTGTCCAAAGGAATTTTCTACCAAGCCTGAGTCAGCCCCTCTGCAATTTGTCTCTTGCCCTCATACTTGGGTATTCTGAATGTCCAATCAAGTCCTTGCTCGAAATCAATGAAGCCTTCAGTCTGATCATCAAGATTATCTAGTCCATGACTGACGAGTCATCGAAGACCTCTAGGTAGTGAAGTTGTACACTCATATTACACTCTTACCTTGAGTTTTGAAGGTTTTGAAGTTTTTTCTCGAGCTCTGAAGATCTCATCTCCAGCCATCAGTCCGTATCAACTTCTAGTAGATAGATATTCTATATGTATATCTTTTTTATTTCGAAAAGTAGCTCCGATGTGTATTGTTCGTGGCTACACTTTATATAGTTATTTGACATGGATCTACAGTGTATTTGATTGGTAGCCATGATTCTATTTTATCTTGAGCATGGGTATGCCTGCCTCGGTAAGACATTTGTTATTTTGTAGATGACGCCTCCCAGTTCCTGGTCCCTGGGCTCACTTTTTCAGCACATCAGTGAATATTGGTAATGTATTTCGTCCATCAAATGCTCTTCTGACCTCACACATTAGGGGGCATCTATTATAACCCTAATTTGCACCATAGATGCTTACCTGGCATCAGGCCATCTCATATCCCTTATTTTCCAAAGCACTACTGAACAACTCTTCAAAAAACCTCTTTTATAAGGGCCCATGTGCCCTACTCCATTACTGAATGCGTGTACATGCTAGATGACCTAAAATAGCCCGTGTGGAGAAACAAAAGCACGAAAAAAGGAAATTTGTTGATGGAACACAGAACTTTGGGTGAGTTAACTGAAACTCCCGGCCATGCATGGCCGAGGGTTCGTCCAAATACCTAGCTTCTTCTAGCTTATAAAAAAAGGGCTAGGGGTCCTATTTGGAGAAGGAAAAAATAGAGTAAAGAAACTCTGCCCAATTGCATATTCCCATTCTCCCAACCCTTTAGCCATCCTTGTGTAAGAAGAGATACAAAGTAAAGAAGTTGGAGGACATTTGAAGAGGAGCCCAGGATCAGGATTCGCGGAGCAATGGCCAGTCTTGACATTGTAAGTTGATTCATTAAAGTTAATAATAAATAAACGCTTTTCCCATCCCACTATATGAGTTCTTCATAGTTCAATAGATATATGTTTGAATCTCTAACCCATTAGTCTATAGGTAAAATGCATGTGTAGTTTGTTGCTTGTTTTGTACGTAGGTCAATCTTGAGAGGATAGCTGCCAACAAGCAATTAAGCGTGAAGGGGGATCAACATCGAACATTTGGAACACGGTATGTTGTTCTAAGCATGTATTTGTTGAAAAGGAATGGGGTTTAAGTCTGGGGACGAAGGTAGAAAGTAGATTTATTTTGGTCATATATGGATGCATAAGATAACCCTATTTGCTAGTTCGTAAGGGGATTTCCCTCACAAAAAATAGTACAATAGTTTTTGGGAAGGTTCAATAAGGTATATCATTCAGTACCTTTTGATATAAGGCCACCCACAATATCATCTCACTTGCATTTCCCAAATTCCTTTGATCCTGAGATAGCATTCCAGTTAAGAGAAATGAACATTGCAACCCTCGAAGAAATGAAAAAGATTGCAATTGATGTGGAAGCTAACTTTCTAAACAAAAGTTCCAAGCTAAGGGAAGAAGATAAAGATATAACAAAAAATTAATGGATAACATCTTCAAAAGTGAACCTAGATGTCTTGGAAAACACTATAAAATAGATGATGCAGACGATAAGCAAGAAAGATAAACTTGTTCTTCAAAGATCACATGTTCCCATAGTTCCAGAACATACAAGGATCAATGTCCCCAAACACTTTGCAACTCATCCTTGGTATCAGGGAATGGAAAATTATTGTTTTATTTATTCAATTCACAATGTAGACAAAGATGAAGTTCCAACTCAGCTTGTTGAAGAGCCATTAGCTGATATCATGTGCATGTTTGATGACCTTGCATATGTAGATGATTTTCCAGGATATGATCATCAGGGTGATGATTATGTGGTTTATTTTGATGATGACTTCTCAAAGAAACCATCACTATGTTCATGGGAATAATAAGTCCAATTATCACAATGCCAAGATGACAATCAAACTCTGCATACTAATCAAGATTGCAAGGAGGAAAATGCAGAAAATTTTCAAGAAAGTGTAGATTGCTTGCCCCTGTGTTTTTCCTCACTCCTAAGAGAACATTGCAATATGATTGTAAATAAAAAGGATGACGGATGTTCTAAAGAATTAGTTGAGAAAATTAGGGATGATACAGAAATTGATCCATAGGTGCAACGTTTGAGTCTTTTTGAAGCTCAAAATTCAGATGAAATCACAAAGCCCGGGATAGCTAATGAGTTGATCCATTATGATTCCTTGCCCTTATGATTTAGTTCATTTCAGACTTTGAGAGGGAATATTGGTCATATCCTGGTTGAGAATCATAGTGTAAACCATGAAATATCAGTAAAGAAAATTCCACAGTCATCCAAAACATTTTATGACCCTATAGATGATATGTTGGATAGTTTGTGTTTTCAAAGTCAGGTTTCATCAACCCCTAATGATTTTAAAAACTGTTATGATATGGATATGATCAAACAATCTGCCCCATTGTCTAGTTTAGTAGAAATATTAGTACAAAACTCATCAAGAGAAATGCAAAAATATCTTGAAATGCTTGAAGACTTGAAAACCCTGCCGGTAGCACAAGGTCTAGAAGTTGAATGGATTGAGTCAAAACACCAAGAAACAAATCGAGTCTATTTGGACACTATAAAATATATATATGAAGAAATTTTTCATTATAGGGCCATAATACATTTGCAACAATTTAGTTGCTTTCTAGAATGATCAAGTTTCATGTAAGGAAGATCATGAGAGAAATCTCTATCACATATCATTACAAGATCTGCATCTAAGTTTGGTGAAAAACAACCAAAGATCCCAGGTTCCAGATCCAATTTTTGATTGGCTATATTGGATATTTCATATTGATTAAGATCAACCATTCTCAGGTTAGAATATGATATATCCACATAAATAAGATCGTCAATTCAAAATATTTTTAATTATCAATTCAGAGTATGCAAATAAGATTGTTGGGAAAGCACATGGTTTATTTTATTTTTGTTTTATTTCAAAATCTCAGTCAAAGTTAGAATGGATAATCAATTGGTTTTGAGTCACTAAGATGCATGATTGATCAAGATACAGGTTGTGGGATCATCCCAATGGATAAGTCATTGATTTACGAATCCAGATATCTGATATTCTTGACGCCTCCTCAGGAGTTGTCATCCCCAATTGGATCCTATGTTAGGTTCCTATGATATAGTCATTTGTTTTCCAATTACCTATTTGGGAATTCTTCGGATGAGGTTGAAAATGTTTTCATGATAAGGTTCTTAGGGGTAATGTCCTAGCGGTATATCCATGCTTCAAATCAAATATCCAGGTATACCTAGTGTTTTCACATGGTGGGTAGTCATTATGATGCACATCCATGATATTGTGAAGGTTTAAACTGGTTAAATCAATTGTCTTCGTGAATTTGGTTATATATCAATTGGGGCAAAAAGTTTGTTTTTCGACAGCTAAAAGAGAAATATCTTATATCCGTTATCTACCAAAACTTAAAACATTTGGTATCTAAACAACTTATTCATGCCTATCGTTATCTTCCAAAATTCTTGAATATCGCTAGGGTTTGAAAGAGTCTTGTGATTCCCAATTCGATGATTGTACACAGGTAATGATTTATTGGTATGCTTCGAAAACCATTTTCAACAATCATTCACCCGGTCTCCATAAAGGAACCATGATTCATCCATCTATTGTTCAAATCAAGAAATCATAACTGGGATCGTGCCCACTAAATTAACTTGATCCTGAAAAAATGGTCAGAATCCTTCCTATAATTTGAATATGTCAATTATCAGTTTTTTATTGTTTTAAAGTTGCACAAAGGTACTCCAAACCCTTCATCCTTCATATCTATCCCAGTTTCTCACCATTCTATCTCCACCTCCATGATCATCTGATCCCATCATTCACCTTCACATAGCCTAAATACTTTGTAAGATGTATAGTTTTTGTTAAAGGTGTTTTCAGGGATTTTGGTAATGAAGAGCTCAATAGGAGGTGCCTTGCTAAGAAAGGAACTGGAGGATATTTCATACTTGGAGGCCCACCCTAAGGTTTATGAAATTTTCAAGGATGTTGGATTCTATAGGTTCTGTCAAAAGATACAAGGGTATCATCAGGGTATTAAATAAGTTTTTTCCAAAAGATTTGATGTATTTAAGGTTCAACTTGGTCCTGTGGTAATGCAGATTGATGAGACCAGTGTTGTAGCTTCCACACAGATACCTAATTCAGGAGAAAGGTTGTTTAAGACTACCTCAACCAAAGAATTTGATTTCACATTTTTCCTCAAAGAACAACATCAACATATGAAGTGGAAGAAGGATATCCCCACGAGATATTTGGAGGATAAATGGAAAACTTTGATGAAGATGATATAGGTCTACATCACCTTTGAGGGAAGGTATGGAAGAACCATGCTCTATAACTTTAGACTGCTCATCCATTTCACAAGTAAGCATCCTCTTAACATGACATTTTACCTTCTCAAGAGTCTTTCGAAGATACCCTCTAAAGTTCAATCCAAGCCTAAGGAAGCCAACAATAGTATTTTCCTTCATGGGATGATCAATTTGATAGTTTCAGAAGAGATTAGTAGGAGGAACAAAAGTAGGGACTTTTTATTGTTTTGGGGATAATTTGGGCAAGAGGTTCAGCCCAAGAAAGAAGGAACACCCTCGCAAGAATTAACCTCCCCAAAAACCAACAAAAGGAAAAGAAGAGCAATGTCTCCTGTGGAAATTTCCACCAAGGTTTCTCCCTCCAAATCAGAGAAAGAAAAGAAGAAGTTAGAATTTGGGAAACAAATAGAGGACGAAGGAAAAACTACAACAACAAATATACTGAAATTGCCATATTTTGACTCTGATTCAGAGCCCCTAGCTATAGAAATGGAAGTTGATCCATCAACTATGGAAAAGGAAAAACTTGAAGAATCTGGGACACCATCAAAGAAGAAGGTAAGCAAACAAACTAAGGTCAAGAAGCTGAAGGAGGAAATTGTTGAGTTCAAAGTGTTAGAAAGACACCTAAAGAAAGAAAATGATACTCTTAAGAAATATTCTGTCAAAATTGGATCTGCATTAGATCAATTGGCCATCGAATATGAAACTTCAAATCACAAAAACAAGAAGTTCGTTAAACATAATGGCAGGTTAAAGAATATGAACAAGATGTTGAGGTTTAAGATTGTTCACAAAAATTTGAAACCCAAATCTCACCTCGGGCTTGATACCTTGGTTGAAGCTTCCCTTGTTATGAGAGGATGTGACCACGATTGATGAAGCAAGATTGAGGATCAAACTAAACCATTTTTTACTAAGTTATGGATCATTTATCATTTTCTCCAACTAAGGGGAGTTGCAAAATCCAAAATTAGCTACCAAAAATCAAGTCCAGGATATCGATAGCTAAATACACCATATTTTGGTCTCTTAGTTGTTGAAAGCTTTGTCATCAGCATAAAACACAGAGATCCCTACAGATAAGGACAAACAGATTTTTCAATGATCTCCCAGATCTCCATGATAATTTTTCAATGCCAATACATCTCCAATATGTTTCTATCAAGGTTGATATCGAATCATATTTGGTCTTTGAAGAAATTCAATGTTTATCTCTTTCCTTGGGATTTTGTTTTATTCTCCTTACCTTTTTGGATCCTAATCAGTAGGAAGCTTTTCCGATTTTTTCCCTTTTCAGTGGTAAAAATCCATATATTGTAATAGACTTAGGATAGATGGTATCATGTGGGATATGAAATGAGACGTCTATTGTGATTTTGTATTAATTAGGTATTTACAAAAAATATCTATAATCAGTCATGGAGGAGATATGATCCCATAGTTGTAGAATCTAGATGTAATTAGAAGTTATAAAAGATGGAATGTAATTTGACATAGGGGTTAGACCTAGAGGGAGGAATGGTATGGTGACATCCCCATCTATTGTAAATATCTTCACCAGGATGTAAGTGACTTTTTTGGATAAATACAAACATATTTTGTTTCCATATTCTTGTGTCATGATCATGTGGTGAAGTGATTCTTATTGTAACTTGTTATTCTCTTGTTTTACATACTGTCTCCTTCTGTATTTTTTATGAGAAGAGGATGTACAAGATTTGTTCTTAACACCATGTACTAGCTTGAAACAATATTTATGTTTTCCACCAAGTTTGAATGTAGAATTAAGATAAGCTTTGCTCTGCATTTGAAATGACCCCTAACCTTTTCCTATTTCCATCTCACAAATTATAAGGATCCACTGATGTGATTGTCTTCCCTAGTTACATATGTCTATATTATTCATTCATCTAATTTTGTGTGACCTTTTGACTCCATTTTTCTCAATGGCCCTCTTTTGAACCAAAAACTATAAAAACAAACCCTCTATCCTCATAACTAGTCTAATATCTCATCCCAATAAAGTTAAATCATACAGAGAGATCCCTCTGTGAGTCTAGGAGGGATAGATCCTAGACTCTAAGTGATTTTGTGGTTACCTCTGCCAATTTTCTCCTCATCCTGATAAATTACAAGGTGATAAAATAATGGCGACCGTACTAGAGATGTAATGTTTTCCTAAAATGCCATAAAAAAAAAAGAAAAAACTTGCGTTTAGGACATTTAAACTTAATTTTTCTTTGTAATAATCATGTCGACCCTTCCTGGTTACTTAGTAAAGTGGAATTAATGGAATTACCTAAACATAACCACAAGGGATAGCTAACTCGAATTCATGACAAATATCTATTTGTAAATTATGTAGGTGTTTCGAATTTAACCTTCATGTACACTATTATTCTACTCTCCATAATTACTTATCTCTATATATATGATAAATTTTGCTATAGGGTAATCAATCCTACTTCCCTCGCCAAACTTGATTGTATATATAGGTACGCCACCATAACTCATACTTTTGACCGCACAAGTAAGGCATAACAGGTGATATCCACGTATGATCGGCTTCAAGACTCAGAGAGGATGGATCGATTTCCTCTAGAGTGGAGGCAGACAATTAAGTAAATGAACTTCGATTAGTGTGACAATTTTATTTTGCAGTCGTTAGGGTTTACCAGGCGGTGTTCTAAAGATTTGTTAAAAAGTTAACTACTTATGCCTAACAGTCATTCTCATCTGGACCAATTCTGGCATATGGTTTCCTTTCTTTAACTGGTTTGATGACTATAAGTAAACCTTAATCAAAATGAGAGGTAAAGGCAAAAAATGAAGGTTCCAGGTTCTCTTCCATCATGATCTCTTCGTGGATATGAGGTGGGTTATCATGAATGTGATCATAGTGGATTAAAGGCCTCTGAACCAGATAATTAAGGCATTCTGAATGCATTTGCTTATCGTAAAGTGTCCCACTGAAAACTCGCCACATTTCCCTAATCTTGGCGATCAGGTACTGACCTTCTTTAATCAACATTTAGACTAGCCGATGGATTTCCACAGATTATTATCATTTCCATTTTGATATTGACTCTGTGTGTATTCCCGCGACTCTGTTCGAATTACTTTGGTTATTAATATTTTCTCGACATATTCCCAGTGCTTACAATGGTGACTCGTTCTAGTGGATACCCGTTTGGCCACCCACTACCATTGGAGTTCGTTTTAAGCTAGGTAAGCAATTCTTGTTAAAAATTTCTGGGAATTTATGCATAATAGTAAATTTCTGAAAAAGGATGGTAGTCCCTATCAGAAACTCCTCGAGGTTAAAGTTATCTCAGCGTTGCATAGTTTAAATTTCCTTCTGTACTGCTTGTATATTACATGCATTCCTTTGGGGTTACCTTTCTTAGGAAAACTGGACTCAATGTCCATACGAGGTTGCCTTACCTTATGTCATTCCAAGACTAGGGAATTTTCCCTTGTAATTGTAGTTGTAGTTCGTAGAGGGAACACGTGAATTCTTGTAGGGTTTTCGATCTCCTCAAATTCCTCGAGGTAAATCCCCTGATACTTACCTCTTGTCTAAGGTAGGTTGTCAACTGTATGATATCATTGCTGCTATTTTCTATGATTCTACAAAGTATAAAAGAGTAGTCTTACAAACCCTTATCTTCTGTGAAAAACCCTTAACCCAAAGTTCTCCGATTTGACCGGGGAGATTGTCCTTGCCCATGACCTGGAAAATATCGGTGTCAAATCCCGTCTATTAGCATTCAAAAGTTTTTCCAAGGCAAGGATATCCTGAGTAATTAAGATCCTATCCACGGGTCTTCCATTTTTTTTTGTTTCGGTTTGAGAAAGGAAAAAATAGTTAACATACCTTTCTCTATGGTGAAGGGATGTGACCTTGTCTATCATATCTTAATAAAACACAATAGTTTTTATTAGTTACTCTTATTTAGTATGTGATTTTTTTATCTTGGAGCCACATGAATTTTATATATTGTTTACTACCTTATAAAGATGGGGCCTCTGCTTGATTGCGAGGTACCCAGGAGGCTCTTAACCTCTCCATCCTCTTGAATCTACGATGCCATTTTTCATGGATATGAGGAGGAGGAATGGAGTCTACATCTGGCATCCACCATTTAAGTACAACTAAAAGTTCACTTAAATGATAAGTTTCTTTCCTTTATAGTTAATTTATTTAGATACTTCATGTTAATAAAAAAATTCTCAGTTTCTCTATAGGATAAGGACACCTTCGCTATCTTCGGACTCCAGGATGTCGCCTCAAGAATGAGGTATTTGGGTTCCTGTCACTGTTCCTATCTACAAAAGTAGGATCTCGAGTTTAGTTCTACTGCATGGTTACAGTGGGAAGAAGAATCAATTCCTACCCATCTAGATTATTCCTATAGTTTCCTTCTTATTAAAGAACTTAAAGGGTCAAACCCCTCACTGTGGCACCATTGAAATATTTACCATTTCACTGTAATTATTTTATGTCGGATATATATTTGCATTCTGGACTCTGTGTTTTGGTATTTAGACCTATTCAAGTATTGATATTTTTCTCCACCTCTTTTCTCGGAGTTATACATATATATTGTATACTAAATCTGGTTCATCTGACTTTAATTATTCCTATAACTATGAAATTTATAAACTTGTTTATCTGTTTAAGCAATTGTTCATTTCTGGATTATTTGTCCCTTGCATAACTTTTTATATCTATCTTATCTTATACCAGAACATACAAGAATATTGATATGTAATAGAATTCTGTGTAGACTTGATCAAATGGTGAATTCATACGGGGAAAGGAAATTACCAAATAAGAAAAAGTGGTTCTCATTTAATCAACATCAAAGCTGTGTGGAATAAGCCTGT
>SNQJ01S0006595.1:11368-25756 GCA_010110895.2 Picea sitchensis | reverse complement strand
CCTTTATTCGAATTCTAGGTTAAATAGATACATCACTGAATTTCTACTTATTACCCAGGTTCTGTAAAAAGGTACCTACACGTGAAAGGGAAGATGTATATATAAATATATCTCTGTGATTTATTTCCCTGGCACGTTTGCTTGTAGATAGTTTTTTCTCACAAAATAAGGTTTTAAGAGGCTGCTTATTCTACATTTTTTATTTCGTCATATCAGGGTTCAGATTTATAAAATCAACATATTATTTCAACTGGTATACCCAATAAACATATTCACCCAGAATTAATCTAGTAGTTCACCTTTGATAAAAAAAAATGAGTCTTAGTAACATTCAACCAGATTTTTATCCATTTCAATAGCCCTAACAACAAATTACAGATTGTAGTCTATTAGATAACATTCATCCATAAATTAATCTAGATATTTCCTTTTGACTACATATTGAGTTCAACAATATTCAACCAAAGGAGGGATATAAATAACATATCTGAAATAGTACGCTGAAAGACAAAGGGAACAACCACGTTCCTCCCAGCCGTAGAGCAGGGCAACCAAATCACTAGCTTGGTTCACCGCCTAGCCTGACCATGAATCCATGAGGGAAAAATTGGAATCTCCCCTTCAGAAATGTCTTCCTCCTCTCCTGCCTCACTCTTAGAATTCAGTGCTCATAACAAAACATACTCAGTAGTAAACATTTCTTCAACATACTTGGAAGTGTCATGCCTCCTCACATATGCTATTTATCCAAACAATATTTTTGCCTAGGTATTTTTACCTCCCTTGGGAATTTTCGCAACTTTCTAAATCCCTGATTTTCAGGGGTTGCCAATGGCCAAATCCCTGATTTTCCATTTGTAACAATCAGCTCAGAGGTATTTCCAACATGTTCCCCACTCATGGAGTCATGGTCAGCTAAATTTAACATGGTTCTTCCATTTGTCCTCCTACAATTAATTAAAAAATATTTTGTTTACATACAAGTGTCATAGTCAAAAAGTTAGTTGGGTCAAATTAGGTCTCTGCCCAACAGTCATAATAATTAATTACAATTTATCAAATTCGAAATTCAGAATTTCCATAAATGGCAAAAATTTTCCAAATTCAAATTACTAAAAACAAAATAATTTTCTAATAAATTTTGGATTTCAAAAATACTTTATTTTTATGGATGTCACATCATTTCCCCCTTAACAAAGACCACTGTCCTCAGTGCTTGTCCCTTTCCTGGAATAGGTTTGGATGAGATTTTCGAAAATCTCCCTCCAACTCCCAAGTGGCCTCCTCAGGGCTAAAGTGCTTCCAATGCACATTTACCTGAGAGACGACTATGTTCTGAAGTGTTATTTCTCTCCGGTCCAAAATGGGTAGGGGTTCTTCCTGGAACTCTCCTTCTAGTTCCACCTGCATCAAATTCAAATCGATTATATGAGTAGGATCATGAATATAATTTTTTAATAATGACACATGGAATACATTATGAATTTTTAAATTAGCTGGGAGTGCAAGTTGGTATGCTACAGGTCCAATTCTAGCTAGTATCTCGAAGGGCCCACAAAACTTGGGTGCCAACTTGGCACAATTCCCGAGTCTTAGTGAACTCTTCCAGGCTTTGAATTTTAAGTAAACATGTTCTCCCACTTGAAACTCCAAGTTTCTTATTTTCTGGTCCGCATAACTCTTACATCTGTCCTGTGCCTCTTTCAAGTTTTGTTGTACTTTTATTACCATGTTTTCCATTTCTTGGAGCATCTTTGGTCAAACCATAAGTCTATCAACCGGGTTATCCCAGCTAATTGGAGTCATACACTTTTGGATGTACAATACCTCGAATGGGATTAACTTATCCAAGGTTTGGTACCCGTTGTTATATGAAAATTCTACCAAGTGTAGGTAGTCTTCCCATTTGCTCGGTTTTCTTCTTACATACATGCATAGAATATCCTCTATGATCTTCTTTGTTTTTTCCATCTATCCATCCGTTTGTGGATGATAACTAGTACTGAAATTCAAATTAGTATTTATCCTTGCAAATAATTCTTTCCAAAATTGCAGATGTGAATTTTACGTCTCTATCTGAAATTACCATTTTAGGAATACCATGTAGTCTAAAAATTTCTTTCATAAATATTTCAACGATATTTATAGCTTTAAAAGTTAAATTTACAAGAATAAGTCTGCAGACCTATTGAGTTTATCGAATACAACCAAAATAGAGTCATTTTGTTTCTGAGTTTTAGGCAAACCTGCAATAAAGTCTAGCGATATGGTCTCCCATTTCCATTATGGTACTGGTAATGGTTATAGTAGGTCGGCTATATGTTGGTGTTTGGCCTTAACCTGTTGAAAATATTGGCACCTAGCCAGGTACTCTGATGTTTTTCCCTTCGTATTATGCCAATAAAATAATTTCATACGTGTTGTTATCATTTTCTGGTATCTTGGATGACCAGAATATGGCTTCATATGTACTTCATCAAGGATTGTTACCTTTAACTCTGTTGAATTGGGCATGTAAAGTCTATTTTTAAATCGTAGTAGCCCAATTTTATCGATACTCAGATCTGGTTTTTCTGAGTTTGCGTTATTGTTTTAATATTCTATAATTATTATGGTGTAATTTTTGTCGTTAAAACCTATTGTCCTTATTCTCTGTTCCAGGTCACTTTCTTCTCTACTGACATTTATTTTGAATAAATCATGGACTCTTCTCCTTAAAGCATCCACTACCTTGTTTTCCTTACCTTTGATATGTCTTACCTCAAAATCGAATTCGCTCAAGATGGCTAGCCACCTTGCTTGCCTTGCATTAAGATTCGACTGGCTAAACAAATATTTCACACTGCTATTATCCGTCAATAATAGAAACTTCATGCCCATTATGTAGTGTCACCACATATTTAAGACATGTATTACTGCTGCCAATTCTAAGTCATGAGTGACGTAGTTTCACTCATGTTCTTTTAATTTCCACGACTCATAACAAATTACATGTCCTTATTGAGTTAGGACGCCACCTAGTCCTTCTTTACTCATGTCAACACAGATGGTAAAGTCTTTATCTGGGTCTACTACCTTCAAGATGGGTGCAGATGTTAATAATTCCTTTAGTTTGTTAAAACTATCTTCACACTTTCGTGACCAGTTAAACTTGGTCCCTTTCTTTTTTAATGATGTGATTGGGTAGGCTATTTTGGAAAACCCTTCTATAAATCTATGATAATATCCAGTGATTCCCATGAGTGATAGGATATCCGCTACATCCTTAGGTACCGACCATTATATAAAGGATTTTATTTTATCGAGGTTGACTGCAATGCTTTCTACTGAAATTACATGTCCTAGGTATTGTATTTTCTTTTGATAAAAATCACATTTATCAAATTTGGCATACAGTTTGTGTTTCCTCAATGTTTGCAGAAATAATTTTAAGTGTTCTTCATGTTCTTCTTCTATTTTAGAATATACTAGAATATTTTCGATAAATACTACTGCGAATTTGTCTAAATACCGACTAAAAATACTGTTCATGAGGCACATAAATGTGGTTGGTGCGTTAGTGAGTCCGAAAGGTATGACTATGAATTCATAGTGTCCATATCTTGTTCAAAAGGTTGTTTTGTTTATGTCCTCATCTTTTATCCTAACTTGATGATAACCATATCGTAAATCCAAATTTCAAAAGATCTTGGCCCCACCTACTTGATCGAACAGATCATTTATCCTAGGTAAGGGATATTTGTTCTTAGTAGTCATTTTGTTCAATTGTCTATAATCGATACATAGTCTTAGAGTTCCATCTTTCTGTTTTACAAAGAGAACCGGTGCTCCCCATGGTGAAACACTCGGTCTGATATACACTTTGTCCAATAATTCTTGTAGTTGTATTTTTAATTTGGTCAATTCTGGTAAACTCATTCAGTAAGGTGCTTTTGAGATAGCAGATGATCAGGGTAGCAGGTCTATGGAGACATCTATTTGTCTTCTAGGAGGTAATTCTAGTATCTCATCAACAAACATGTCTCTGAATTCATGTAGGACATCAAAATATTCAAAGTTGGGCTTATCTTCTTTTTCTAACAGAATCGTTATTTGGATGGTGTAAACTTGACACCCCTTTATCATGCATTTCTTAAATTGCATTGTTGTGACTTGTCTCACTGATATTGGTTTTGGTAGACCTTGGGTTGTTTTAGTAGTATCATAATCATCTTTATAATTAAGTGTCTTTGTATAAAAATCTAGAACTTCTTTGTGTTTTTCCAACCAATCCATTCCGATAATCACATCATAATATCCTAGTGGCAGAATTTTCAGATTTGTTTTGATGTTTTGACCATCTAAACTGAATTCCAAATCAAAAATAAAGTCAACTACTTTTCTTTTAGTTCCTGTTTCTAGTTGTACCAACCATGATTTTGCATGTTTCATCCTCCTAAGTTTATTTGACGCTACTACACCAGGAGTGATATAACTTAACGTACCTCTAGGATCAATTAAAACAAAAATTTGGGTGTTATTGATTTTACCTTCAATTTCCACCACAGAAGACTCGTGGTCAGCTTGCCGACCATCAATGACTGCATTAGCATTAAAAATTATTTCAAAGGCAAGGATCTCCTGAGTGATTCAGATCCTATCCATGGGTCTTCCATTTTTTTTTGTTTCGGTTCAAGAAAGGAAAAATAGTTAACATACCTTTCTCTATGGTGAAGGGATGTGACCTTGTCTATCATGTCTTAATAAAACACAATAGTTTTTATCAATTACTCTTATTTAGTATGTGATTGTTTTATCTTGGAGCATGATGTATTTTATATACTATTTACTACCTTCTAAAGATGGGGCCTCTATTTGATTACAAGGTACCCATTAGGCGACTCTTAACCTCTCCATCCTCTTGAATCTATGACACCCTTTTTTATGGATATGAGGAGGAGGAACGGAGTCTACATTTGGCATCCATCAGTTAAGTATAGTTGAAAGTTCACTTAGGTGATAAGTTCATTTCCTTTATAGTTAATTTATTTTGATGCTTCATGTTATTAAAATTTTGCTCGGTTTCTCTATAGGATAAGGACACCTTTTCTATCTTCAGAATCTAGGATGTCACCTCAAGCATGAGGTATTCAGGTTCTTGTCACTATTCCTTTCTACAAAAGTAGGATCCCGGGTTCAGTTCTAGTGCATAGTTACAGTGGGAATAAGAATCAGTTCCTACCCTTCTAGATTATTCCTACAGTTTCCTTCTTCTAAAAGAACTTAAAGGGTCAAGCCCCTCACTATGGCACGATTGAAATATCTACCATTTCACTGTAATTATTTTATATGTCGGATATATATTTGCATTTTTTACTCTGTGTTTTGGTATTTAGACATATTCAAGTATTGATATTTTTCTCCACCTCTATTCTCAGAGTTATACATATATATTGTATACTAAATCCGGTCCATCCGACTCTGATTATTCATGTAACTGTGAAATTTACAAACTTGTTTATCTGTTTATGAAACTATTCATTTCCGAATTATTGGTCCCTTGCAAAACTTTTTATATCTACCTTATCTTATACCAGAACATATGAGAATGTTTATATGTAATATAATTCTGTGCAGACTTGAGAAAATGGTGAATTTGTACGGGGAAAGGAAATTACCAAATAATCAAAAGTGGTTCTCATTTAATCAACATCAAAACTGTATGGAATACGCATGTAGGACCATGTTGTTAATAACAGACAAACTATTCAATTTCCAACTATAGTATGCATATATATATGACAATATGTATTTATAATTATATATATTTATATGGATTTTAATGCTCTACCTTACATGGCCTTTATTCGAATTCTAGGTTAAATAGATAAACGACTGAATTTCTACTTATTACCAAGGTTCTGTAAAAATTTACCTAGACGCGCAAGGACAGATGTATATATAAATATATCTATGTGATCTGTTTCTCGGGTACGTTCGCTTGTAACTTGGTTTTTATCAAAAAATAAGGTTTTAAGAGGCGACTTATTCTACAGTTTTTATTTCATCATATCAGGGTTGAGATTTATCAAATCAACATATTCTTTCAACTGGTATACCCAATAAACACTTTCACCCAGAATTAATCTAGTAGTTCTCCTTTGATAAAAAAAATGAGTCTCAGTAACATTCGACCAGATTTTTATCCATTTCAATAGCCCTAACCATAAATTATAGATTGTAGTCTATTCGATAACATTCATCCAAAAATTAATCTAGAGATTTCCTTTTGACTAGATATTGATTTCAACAATATTCATACAGAGGAGGGACATAAATAAAATATCTGAAATAGTACATTGAAAGACAAAGGGAACAACCACATTCCTCCCAGCCGTAGAATAGGGCAGCCAAATCACTTGCCTGGTTCACCCCCTAGCCTGACCATGAATCCATGAGGGCAAACTTAGAATCTCCCCTTAAGAAATTTATTCCTCTTCTCCTGCCTCACACTCAAAATTCAGTGCTCATAACAACAAGTACTTAGTAGTAAACCTTTCTACAGCATACTATGCAGCGTTCTGCCTCCTCACATATGTCATTTATCCAAACAATATTTTTGCCTAGGTCTTTTTCCCTCCCTTGGGAATTTTTCCATCTTTCTAAATATCTAATTTTCAGGGGCTTCCAATGGCCAAATCCTTGATTTTCCATTTGTAACAATCAGCCCAAAGGTAGTTCCAACATGTTCCCAACTCATGGAGTCATGGTCAACTAAATTTAACATGGTTTTTCGATTTGTCCTCCTGCAATTAATTAAACGATATTTTGTTTACATACAACTATCATAGTCAAAAAGTTAGTTGGGTCAAAGTAGGTTTCTGCCCAACAGTCATAATAATTAATTACAATTTATCAAATTCAAAATTTGAAATTGCAATAAATGTCAAAAAAAATCCAAATTCAAATTTACTAAAAACGGAATAATTTTCTATTAAATTTTGGATTTCAAAAATATCNTTTTGCGGATGTCACAGGGGAACTTTCTCCAGCAATGCACTTCAAGTTCCAGATCTGATTATTGATGGTGGCTAGAGATCAGACACAAGAAGGAAGAGATAATTCACCTAGGGACTCCAATCTCTAGATCAGTTCCACTTCGAAGATTCTGTTGGAGGAAGGACCTGAAACATGGAAAACCAATCTAGAAAGAGAAGATATTCGAGTTCAAATTGTATTCATTACATTGTTGGATTTATCTTTAATTATATTCTCTGATACTATAATATTGGTCAAGAGTTTATTGGTGAAATTCATAATGATCTATTTCAAGCTGAAGAACCTCAAAGGAATCTACCTTTACCTATAGCTCTGGTAGACACTCCAATATTTGTAGATATCCCGGTGAGACACAAATATCATTCTTTATCTCCTACCATAGTTGAAATTTTAGTTATCTATAAGCCCCTTTATTTACCTCCTATACCTACAAAGATCCCATAGAGATACAAGTCCATATATTTGCCACCTATTCTCCATGACCTCTTTGCCAATTACACCAATAGTCTGCCCAGGTTTGATGGAGAAAATGTACAGATCACCACTGAAAAGCATATCCAACGTCTTGAGGATTTTCTTGATCTGTTCTAGGTGGAAGATGATGATGTCTACATCAATATGCTTGCCTTATCATTTCAAGGTAAGGTTAGTAATTGGTTTAAGAATATGCTAGCCACAAGCATCAACAAATTCCATCAATTCATAAAAAAATTCCTAGATCGATGGGTAATCATGGGAAATATCTTTCTCATACTAGAAGAGTATGACCATTTGAAAAGACAGCCAGGGGAAACAGTACAAAAGTTTTCAGCAAGGTTCAATAAGGTATATCATGCAATTCCTGTTGATATAAGGCCACCCCCAATATCATCTCACTTGCATTTCCTAGATGCCTTCAATCCTGAGATGGCATTCGAATTAAGAGAAAGGAACACTACAACCCTTGAATAAATGTGAAATATTGCAGTTGATGTGGAAGCTAACTTGTTGAACAAAATGTCCAAGATAAGGGCAGAAGAGAAACATAGAACATAAAATGAATGGATGACATCTTCATAAGTGAATCTAGATGTCTTGGCAAACACTGTAAAATAGATGGTGTAGACAATTAGCAGGAAATATACACTTGTTTTTCAAAGATCACATGTTTGCAGAGTTCCAAAACATACAAGGATCAATGTCCCCAAACACTTTGCAGCTCATCCTTGTTATAATGGATTGGAAAACTATTGTTTTATGTATTAAATTCACAACGTAGTCAAATATGAAATTCCAACTCAGCTTGTTGAAGAGACATCAACTGATATGATGTGCATGTTTGATGACCTTACATATGTAGATGATTTTCTAGGATATGATCATCAGGGTGATGATTATGTGGTTGATTTTGATGATGACTTCTCAAAGAAACCATCACTATCTTCATCAGGATAAGAAATCCAATTATCACAATGCTAATATGACAGTCAAACTCTGCATACTAATCAAGATTGCAAGGAGGAAAATGCAGAAAATTTTCAAGAAAGTGTAAATTGCTTGCCCCTGTGTTTTTCCTCGCTCCTGAGAGAACATTGAAAGAGGATTGTAAATAGAAAAGATGATGGATTTTATAAGGCATCAATTGAGAACAACATAGATGATAGATAAACTGATCCAAAGGTGCAGCCTTTGAGTCTTTTTGAAGGTCAAAATTCAGATGAAATCACAAAGCCCAGGACAAATAATGATTTTATCCATTATGATTCCATGCCCTTATGCTTTATTTCATTTCAGACTTTGAGAGGGAATATTGGTCATATTCTAGTTGAGAATCATAGTGTAAGCCATGAAATGCCATTAAATCAAATCCCACAGTCATCCAAAACATTTTATGACCCTATAGTTGATATGTTGGATGGTTTGTGTTTTCAAATTTAGATGTCATCTACCCCTAATGATTGCAAAAAATGTTATGATATGGATATGATCAGACAATATTCCCCATTGTCTAGTTTAGTAGAAATATTAGTACAAAACGCATCAAGAGAAATGCAAACATATCTTGAAATGCTTGAAGACTTGAAAACCCCATGTGCAACACAAGGTCAAGAAGTTGAATGGATTGACTCCAAACACCAAGAAATAACTCGAGTCTATTTGGACCCTATAGATATCTATGTGAAGAAAGTTTTCATTAAAGGGCCACAATACATTTGCAACAGTTTAGTTGTTTTCCAGATTGATCAAGTTTCATGTAAGGAATATGATGAGAGAAATCTCTATCACATATCATTACCATATCTGCATCTAAGTTTGGTGAAAAAGAGCCAAAGATCCCATGTTCCAGATCCAATTTTTGATTACTTATATTTGATATTTGATATTGATTAAGATCAGGCATTCTCAGGTTAGAATAGGATATATGTACAGAAATAAGATCGTCAGTTCACCATATTTTTAATTATCAATTCACAGTATGCAAATAAGATTGTTGGGAAAGCATGTGGTTTATTTTATTTTTTGTTTTATTTCAAAAACATAGTCAAAGTCAGAATGAATTATCAATTGGTTTCCAGTCATTAAGTTGCATGAATGATCAAGATACAGTTTTTGGGATCAACCCAATGGATAAGGCCCTAATTTATGAATCCGAAGATATGAGATTATTGACACCTCTTCAAGAGTTGTCATCCCCAATTGGAGCCTATGTTAGGGTCCTATGATATAGTCATTTGTTCTCCAGTTATCTGTTTGGGGATTTTTTTGATCAGGTTGAAAATGTTTTCATGACAAGGTGCTCAAGGGTAATGGCCTAGCAGTATATCCATGCTTCAAATCAAATATATAGGTATACCTAGTGTTTTCACATTATGGGTAGTAATTATGATCCATATGCATGATATTGTGAAGGTTTAAAGTGGTTAAATCAATTGTCTTCATGAATTCACTTATATCTCAATTTGGGGAGAAATTTTGGTTTTTGGAAGCTAAAAGAGAAATATATTATAGTCATTACCTACCTAAAGTTAAAACTTTCAGTAGCTAAATGACTTATTCATGGCTAATGTTAGCTGCCAAAAGTCCTGAATATCACTAGGGTTTGAAAGAGTCTTGTCATTCCCAGATTGATGATTGTACGCAGGTCATGATTTATTGGTATGTTGCACAAACTGTTTTTGACAATCATTCACCTAATCTCCAAAAAGGAACCATGATTCATCCATCTATTGTTCAAATCAATAAATCATAACCTAGATTGTGCCCACTAAATTAACTTGATCCTCAAAAAAGGGTCAGAATCCTTCCTATGATTTGAATTTGTCGATTATTTGTTTGTGATTGTTTTAAAGATGCACATAGGTACCACAAACCCTTCATCCTTTGAATCTATCCTTGTTTCTTACTATTCTACCTCCACCTCCATGATCATTTGAGTCCATCATTCACCTTCACATACCCTAAATACTTTGTAAGATGAACAATTTCTTTTAAAGGTGTTTTCATGGATTTTGGTAATGAAGAGATCAACAGGAGGTGCCTTGCTAAGAAAGGAACTGCAGGATATTTCATACTTGGAGACCCACCCCGAGGTCTGTGAAATTTTCAAGGAAGCTAAATTCTAAAAGTTCTATCAAAATCTACAAGGGTATCATCGGGGTATTATAGAATATTTTTCCAAGAGATTTGATGGCTTTAAGGTTCAACCTGGTCTTGTAGTAATGCAAATTGATGATATCAGTGTTGCAGCAGCCAGAGAGATGACTGGTGTAAGAGAAAGGTGGTTTAAGACTACCTCAACAAAAGAAGTTGATTTTCAATTTTTCCTCAAAGAAGAACATCAACATATGAAGTGGAAGAAGGATATCCCCAAGATATATTTGGAGGATAGATGGAAAACTTCGTTGAATATTATCCAGGTCTACATCACCTATGAGGGGAGGTATGGAAGAACCATTCTCTATCACTTCAGACTGCTCCTCCATTTCACAGGTAAGCAGCCTCTTAACATGCCATTTTACCTTCTCAAGATTCTTGACAAGATGTCTTCTAAATTTCAAGGCAAGACTAAGGAAGCCAACAATAGTCTTTTCCATCATGGGCTAAAAATTTGATAGTTTCAGAAGAGCTTAGCAGGAGGAACAAAACTTAGGAATTTTTATTTTTTTGGGGAGAATTTTGGAAAGAGGTTCCACCCAAGAAAGAAGGATCCCCCTCACAGGAATTAACCTCCCCAAAAAATAACAAAAGGAAAAGAAGAGCACTGTATCCTTTGGACATTTCCACCAAGGTTTCTCCCTCCAAATTAGAGAAAGCAAAGAAGAAGTTAGAATTTGGGAAACAAGCAGAGGACCAAGGAAAAACTGCAACAACAAATATCCTAAACTTGCCATATTTTGATTCTGATTTTGAGCTCCCAGTTGTAGAAACTGAAGTTGAGCCATCAACTATAGAAAAGGAAAACCCTAAAGAATCTGGGACACCATCAAAGAAGAAGGTCAACAAACAAACTAAGGTCAAGAAGATGAAGGAGGAAATTGTTGGGTTCAAAGTGTTAGAAAGACAGTTGTAGAAAGAAAATGAGACTCTTAAGAAATCTTCCCTCAAAATTGGATTTGCATTAGATCAATTGGCCATCAAGTATGAAACTTAAAAGAACAAAAGCAAGAATATGGTTAAACAAAATGGCGGGTTAAAGAATATGAACAAGATGTTGATGTTTAAGATTGTTCATAAAAATTTGAAACCCAAAGCTCACCTCAGGCTTGATACCTTGGGTGAAGCTACCCTTGGTATAAGAGGAGGTGACCATGATTGATGAAGCAGGATTGAGGATCAAACTAAACCATTTTTTACTAATTTCTAGAGCATTTATCATTTTCGCTAGCAAAGGGAAGTTGTGAAATCCAAAATTAGCTGTCGAAAATCAAGTCAAGGATATTGACAGCTAAATACACCATGTTTTGGTCTCTTAGCTTTTGAAATCTTTGTCATCAATAGAAAACATAGAGATCCCTACAGATCAGGACAAACATATTTTTCAATGATCTCCTAGATCTCCAGGATAATTTTCCAATGCTAATACATCTCCAAG
Source organism: Picea sitchensis (assembly GCA_010110895.2). NCBI lineage: Eukaryota > Viridiplantae > Streptophyta > Pinopsida > Pinales > Pinaceae > Picea > Picea sitchensis. The sequence continues at coordinate 13,647 of SNQJ01S0006595.1, read as the reverse complement.
ATGTTGGTATCAAGGTTGATATCGAATCATATTTGTTCTTTGAAGAAAGTCAAAGTTTATCTATTTCCTTGGGATTTTGTTTTATTCTTCCTACTTTTTTGGATCCTAATCAACCTGAATCTTTTTCAATTTTTACCCTTTTCAGTGGTAAAAAATCATATATTGTAATAGACTTAGGATATATGGTATGATGTGGGATATGAGATGAAATCTCTATTGTGATTTTGTATTAATTAGGTATTTACAGAAAATATCTATAATCAGTTATGGAGGAGATATGAACCCCGAGTTGTAGGATCTGGATGTAATTAGAAGTTATAAAATATGGAATGTAATTTGACATAGGGGTTAGACCTAGAGGGAGGAATGGTATGGTGGCATCCCCATCTATTGTAAATACGTTCAGCAGGTTGTAAGTGACTATTTTGGATGAATAAAAAGACAAATTTTTTTTAGATTCTTGTGTCATGATCATGTGGTGAAGTGATTCTTATTGTAACTTGTTATTCTCTTTTTTTACTTACTGTATCTTTCTATATTTTTTATGAAAAGAGGATGTGTAGGATTTGTTCTGAACACCCTGTACTATCTTGAAACAATATTTATGTGTTTCTCGAAGTTTGAATGTAGAATTCATATAAGCTTTCCTCTTCATTTGAAATGACCCCTGACCTTTTCCTATTTCCATCTCACAAATTATAAGGATCCATTGATGTGAATGTATTTCCTGGTTACATATGTCTCTATTATTCATTCATCTAATTATCTGTGACCTTTTGACTCCATTTTTCCCAATGTCCCTCTTTCTTTGTCTCAACCAAAAACTCTAAAAACAAACCCTCTATGCTCATAACTGGTCTGATATCTCATCCCAACAAAGTTAAATCATACAAAGAGATCCCTCTTTGAGTCTAGGAGGGATATATCCTAGACCCTAAGTGGTTTTGTGGTTACCCCTGCCAATGTTCTCCTCAGCGTCAGAAATTAAAGGGTGGTAACATAAGTCATTGGTTTGAAACCTGCAGGGACAAAAATCCATCCATGTTAAGGGTTGGTGTGGCTCAGGTTGGGTGTGATCCCTGAATGATTTTGATGGATTAGATTCCCAAGAGTCATGGTCTCTTAGCCACAGGTTAGTCTCACAAGTCACGGACAAAATAGGTGTCTAGTCAATTCAAGAACCTTGTCTAGTCAATTCAAGAACCTTGAAATGAGTTCTTTCACGATGTGAAATATTAATTGAATTAGAGATAATTATATTATGAAATCCATTGTGCTAGCATAACACCTCATCGGGAAGTTAACCAGAAATATGAAACTCATCTTACAAAAGTGTGTGTGTGTGTCTACACACTAGTGTAGCACCATATTGGTACTCTTATTAGGCCTGATATGAATGAAAACCTGATCTCCCACTTCATAACTTCGGTCGACCCTGTGTGTATCTACATAGCTTTTCTTCCTATCCTGTGCTTCCTTTAGTCTCTGCCTGATCTGAATCACCTGTTCCTCCATTGTAGGGTGTCGACCCTAGTTCTATTAGGAGGGGTGGAGGCATTTCTCACCGTGTATCCTCCATTGTAGGGTGGGCCATTGTAGGGGTGGACCCTAGATCTGATTAGGAGGGGTGGAGGCATTTCCCACCGTGTATCCTCCGAAACCTGAAGTCATGGGAGAATGGTGCTAGTTCACGCTCCCCAAGACATGTGATGATGACTGTCAGTTGCCTGCTAGGGAAGCTTGGTCGAGATAGAAACACTTCCACTTACGGGTTCTATTTGGAGTTAGGTCAGTATAGCTGACACTCCAAGATAGTCTAGCAAAGGACGGATAGGAATGGAGTTGGAAGTAGGTTAGGGAGGAAGGATGAGTAGAATAGTTGAGACTTTATGGAGATCTTTCATGTGGTGGAATTTGATGAAGAAAAATGTGTATATATGAATATTCATTATGATGTAACTAAACCACAGTTGTTTAGTTACACTATCAATAAGTAAGTCAAGGAAGTTCATACATACTAGTGTATATGTACAAGAAATGCATGTGTAGCTAGTACATGCAAATATCATGCATGAACTAATAATCAAACTGTCATCCTTAGTAATTTATGTATGCATTCAATCCAGTCAGCAAGACTAGTCTTTTATAAAAGACAACAATCATCAATTGTTTGAGAAATTCTTTAATCACAATTATCCAGTTCAATAATTTATTTTAAACAACTGTGGTTTAGTTACATCATAATGAATATTCATATATACACATTTTTCTTCATCAAA
>SNQJ01S0006595.1:0-11318 GCA_010110895.2 Picea sitchensis | reverse complement strand
GTCTCGCTATCTCGACCAAGATTCCCTAGCAGGCAACTGACAGTCATCATCACACGTCTTGGGGAGCGTGAACTAGCACCGTTCTCCCATGACTTCAGGTTTCGGAGGATACAGGGTGGGAAATGCCTCCACCCCTCCTAATCAGATCTAGGGTCCACCCCTATGATGTCCCACCCTACAATGGAGGATACACGGTGGGAAATGCCTCCACCCCTCCTAATAGAACTAGGGTCAACACCCTACAATGGAGGAATAGGTGATTCAGATCAGGCAGAGACTAAAGGAAGCACAGGATAGGCAGAAAATCTATGCAGATACACACAGGGTCGACCGAAGTTATGAAGTGGGAGATCAGGCTTTCATTCATATCAGGCCTAATAAGAGTACCATAAGAGTACCCTATAGTAAATGATGTTTAGAAATATTAGGTTGTTACACAAATAAAAAATACCGGTATTCAAAACATTTCAATCACAAATAAGAAATAATTAATAAGTGGAAAACTTGTCTCAATTACCAATTTAACCAAGGCAACTCTTTAGTCCATAACCATTAGTCCTTTACTAGTCATTGAATGATTCAGACTTGTTATAACATATTACAAGTAATATGTTATACTTGTAATATGTGATAACATATTACTTGTAGTATCTTGTCCGAAACACTAATAATACAAGAAATTTTACCTCAAATCTCCATGTATAGTCAATATTTAGTCCTTAAAGGTGAATCACTTAATCTATTACATTCATCTACAAATTACATATAAATTCTTAAATAGAATTCTCTATATAATGGCTAGAAAGACACTTGTTCTAACATCCTTCTTGTAAATACTTTTTTAATTGAATATTATTCCTTGTAGGGTTAATCAATATGAACACAATTAAATTAGGAATGCATAAAATATATTTATTTTTCAAACCTAGTCAATGTTCAAGTGATAGAAAAAAAATTATATCATCATTCGTAATTGTTCATTTTTGAATAGTGAAACAAGGTTATGAAGAAATTCAAAAGTATGTATATACTCAAATACATGTATTTTTAAACCATCATATACATGATAATGCCTTACATCATAATGATAATATGCATCTATGCTTCATTTACACCTGTAAAAATCAATTACTTTCTTTAGCTAGGTAAATTACAAGACCCAAACAAGCAAATTCCCAAGGTTTGCTCACTAGGAGGTTTCTTCTATATCAAATCATGGCTTATAATCAATAAATAAATTGTATTAAGGAACTCAATAAGAGAGAAAAAACTACCTAAGTAAGCATATATTACCTCCCCAATCAGAGGGACAAAACCTAAAAAAAAGTCTTGTTGCCCCCTAAAAACCCCTCACATCTAATTTTTGGAGACCAAAAACGATGCTACAGGATCAAGATGCACCTTTAATGAAGGGAAAGTGAGTATTAATGTTCCTTTAATGAAGGAAAATATTGTATGTATGCTATTGTGCTAAATTATGGTGTGTATGGCTATTTTTTATGAGAAAAAAATAGTAGAGATTCCCAAAACAATCCTGAAGCTCTTGATTGAGGATGAAGTATTTAGTAATGTTTTAGACCAATTAGAAATATATGTTCTAAAATATATTATAGTTATATAATTCTTTGATGAAAGATTCAATTCACAATTTATCTAAAAGATAAAGCATTAAAGAGAATTTCAAGTTACAAGATGTTTTTCTATTAATTTAATTCTCCAAAATTACAAACCTTTGCATGATTCTTGTAGAAGGTCCTCACTTGATGATTCACTAATTCCAATATTTCTCCAATTATTAGCTCCAATTCTTTCTTTTTAGATATAAAACTTTCTTACTAGTTGACAACCCTAACAACTCCTAAAGGAATACTTTTATTCCCTAAGGACCACATACCACCTTCATACCTAAAATGGATCGTATGAGAAGAGTACAAAAACTAACATGCAAAATGTGTGGTGCATCATTGTAGGTACTAAACTACATCATACTAGAATATTATTGATACTAAAATGAACACTAGCTCAATAAACAAAAATTGAGCATTATGACATCCATCCAACATTAGGGTGCAATATTGCCAACTCTCAAGCCCAACTCTCCTTTCTTCTATAACCTTTTTGTCTCATGTAACTTTTCCATACCATACACAATACTAATTATTTTAATTTATAATTATATATTATTCACCCACCCATGTTCCAGTCCATGCATGATTAATAATTTTATTTAAAATGAAAAAGATAGATTATTCATCACATCCCAACCTCTTCTCCTATTTGCAATCTTATATGTTCCCAAAATCCTTTTTTTTATTCCTCATTGAGTAGGTGAGCATGAAATTTTTATTTCCTATTTACACAAAATCACTTTCTTTCTATTTCACTCACCCTTTTCTAAATGCATTTCCATTTCCAATTACAAAAGTAAGTTCTTTTTCCCTTTTCTTTTTTCACAAAAAGGTGCATAAGTCAATATGATCAATTAAACCACTGGTGCAATTAATTCAATTTTGCATGCTAAAATAAAATTTATATGCCAAATGATACTTTTCTCTAAAGTATACATGAACCAAATCGAATTCAATACCAAGGATGAGAGTAAGTTAACTCAAATCCTTATAGTATTTGGGACCAAAATCTAGACACGATCACTACAAATATTCAAGTACACTACATCAAGAGATAGACATAACCTCCACAAATATTCTAGCGCATCACACAAAATGTGGCATGCCAATTCTTTCCCTTTACGTACTACCTACCTATATATATCAAGGTGTTACATCTTCATAGATGGCCTTAAAGTATCATTTTTCAAAGATGGGGGATGGTGTTATGGTTTTGAAATAAATAATATAAATCATTCACCACTGGTGAGAGACTAATGGTTATTGAAGAATAATATTTGACTCTATGTATTGTTCCCCTTAATAGGGCCTCGTAAGTGACTGAATCCATGGCCTATCATTACAAAAATGTTTAACCTCTAGGAAAAAACATAGAAAATATTTTTTTCAACCTATCACATGGAAGGGAGGATAGTAAGAAAGAATAAGAAACCTACATCTCTCCTCCTTGATGGTACTGATCATGTCACAACTTTTTATACAACCCTTGACCCATGTGCAAGTTTATTCAAAAAATCTCTCCCCATCTCTACACACATATAAAGGATCACATATTGAATAACATTATCTAATAGTCATGAATAAGGAATAACAAATCTCATATACATGTCAATGATACATAACCCAATCCAATCCTAGGTCCACATATTTTGAATCAACCATGCGTCCATATGCATCTATGGTTATTCATGGCACATGTTATGACCCAACTCCTTAAAAATTATAAAAAAATAATTAATATAGTCCACTTCAAAGGGGAAACATCCTTTTACAATATATTCAATTCAAAATACAATATGAGATGAGATAAGATGATTCTAAGACTAGGTATCCTTGGTGTGTGTGTGTGTGTGTGTGTCTATGTATATATATATATATATATATATATATAGGATGAAAAGGGTACAATTATAACAAAAGGGTAGAGTTAAAGGTTCTAGCCGACCTGCTAATATAACACAAGAAATGTAATAATTCAATATCTACGGGACTAATAAGGGATTTTACACATAACATGGGGCCTTGTCTAGGGATTAACATGCTCCTCTCCTTCAAACAAGTGTTGTCCTCAACACTTGATTAATTGTATGTGTTCCTGCATAAAAATCATCTTCCCATGATGCATCTTGCATTGTTAGGTTCTTCCATTTGATGAAGTACTCAATAATTTCTCAATTTCCCAGTCGTTTAATCCTTGTTTCAATAATTATTGTTTGTTCTAGTATGATTTTCCCTTCTTCATTAATCTATGGAAAAATATTTTGGACTAGGATCTTGTCACTGATTACCTTGCTTAAGCAGGAAACATGGAAGATTGGATGTACACATGAATATGGAAGTGAATCCAACTTGTAATCCATACTTCCAATCCTTTGCAATACCTTATAGGGACCATAATATTTGGGTGCCAATTTATTGTCCTTCTCTTGCTTCTTGAGAGACATATGTTTATAAGGTTATAGAGAAAAATTAATTACCTTTTTAATTAAATTAATTTTGGATTATTCACCCACACACTTTTCACACTCTCCTCAAGTTGCACAAGTAATTAAAAATTTTATTTTATTTAAATAGTCAATTTCCCTCACATTCCGCGATGTGTTCCTATTTTCTCTCTTAGGTGTCCATTTGTTCCCAAAATTTTCATTTGATGAGTGTCTCCTAAGTAGATATTAGTTAGAGGTGGATTAGGAGTCTTTTTCTAGTTAGACTATTGGTATTGGTAGCTTGACTCTAGATGTCATTCTATGTGTACACCTATTCTCACATATTATTGTTTCTTCTATTTTAAAAATCCCATTTATTAATTTCATGCACACATGTGCATTTTATCCAAACTTTCTATTTTACTCAATTTTTCCTAGAAATTGATTTATCTTAATTCTTTTAATTGATTTAATATTTTTAATTAGTCCCTTAATTAAACTTAGACTTAGGCTTAGTCTTATACTTAGGCTTAGACTTTTTTTAGACATAGAAATAATAATTTACTGTTAGATTAATTATTTTATTCTAACAAGATCTAATCACTTCAATGTTTTCTAGGCTACCTACATTTGTTGACTCAAGCTTTTAACTACATGACATACCCTTCAAGATGCATCTCCATGCTCCAAGGGTGACACTCACTTTAGACTCATTTTGGAAGTTTGTCTGACCCTTTGGATTCAACACTCCATTTGGTTGACCTTGTGAGAGGCTAAGGCATTCTAAGGAAGAAGGACTATGCCTTATTGTGCTCCCCTTAGAAATATTCATGAGGGACTATCTTAGTCTTCCCTCACGACATTGTGGACCACTAAATCTAGGTAATCATTAACATACAGTTCCGGCCATGGTGAGAGTGATATTATGTTGTAACAGGGACGTTGCCACACCTCTCCCTCAATGTTTGGTTTTTGTGCATGGCCCCTTTACTCCCAATGTGAGTCGGATTAGCAAGCATCGTCAATATTACTTCCACTGAAGAAAACAATGTCAATAATTTGTATATAGAAATCATTCACAAATAAATCATGTATCATATGTGCGTAAAATGAAATACTCAAACAAATACAATGCACTCCTTGGCTCAATATGGAGTCCAAGGAAGTCCATTGATGCCATCAACGTCCATAACATTTCATTTGTCCTACACACTCAGAAAAACTTGTCAATAGCATCTACCAATACATATACATCAAATAAAAATAAGTCACAGTACATCATAACCATCATGTATAATCCATAATCGAAACAAAATCACAATGTGCCATAACCGGATCACTTGCTTGCAAGTGTCGTCAAAGAATATGTCAATTAAAGTGTGCTCAACAGAGAGGGATGCTACTCACTTGGCAAGGGTAAAACATAATATAAGGGGTCAAAAACCCTTATCTTCACTCCTGAATCAAATAATAATATTTAATTTTCACTTTAACACATTAGAAACCCTAAAACAAGATTATAATCCCCTTTAGGGAGACATTTTGGCACTAGGAGCAAGTCATTAGAGTTGGGGAAGCATGGAAAGGCCTACAAAGGACAATTTTCATCTCTCCAAGATTCTTCTTTATGGTTCAAAGCCTTCCTACCTTGAAAATGTGCCATGTGTTAATGAACAACACCTCCATCACCACCAAACCCCCTCAAGCATGATGCCAAACCTCCAAAAGTGATTTTTTTCCTCTCCTAGGAAAGTTGTTTGGGTATTAGGGGATAGGTAAGGTCATCCATGATGTCTTCTAGGCCCCTAAAGGGAATTCATAGTGATCTATAATGTGGGCCCTTGGAATACAACCTGTGGGCTTCAAGCCCCATGAAATCCGAAGCTAGGATTGTTCCTCTAGAATTGTCCACCAATAAGGTCTTGCAAAACAAAAAGGTATTCCCTCGAAATATCTCAAGTCAAAGATATCATGACAAGTGTAAATCATATCTAATACATAGTGAACCTAAGTATATGCATCAAAACTATCTTGTCATATTAAACAAATTCTCAAAGACCCTATACAATTGACCACCTTTAAGTATGGGAGGGGTGCCATGAATGTCCTTTTGCATAGACCAATACCCTCAAGTAGGGGACACTCCCAAGGATGGCCTTTCAAGGTTATGTAATGGATGATGAGGCAGAAAGGGATTTAGAATTCATAGGTCAATGAGTGTCATGGCATATAAGGGATTATATTATCTCATTTATGGGTACCTTTGTAGAGGGTGTGTGGGACCTTCAGTTGTGATGCATTTTTTCCAAGCCCATTTTATTGTCATTCTTTCTTCTTGTATTTCTTTCATGTTTTAAGGAACAATTTTAAGGCCACTATCCTATCTTGGTTTCCATATAATGACAGTGTCATTCAAAAATACCATGTGTAAATGAGAAGGTTGTCTCGTGAAGAGACCCCATTTTTCTCTGTTGTGGAACAAAGAACCATTAACCTAGCTTGGTGACCATATTATGGTAATTCCATACCACTAGATACCCATGAGCAGGATAGGTTGGTTTGTGATGAGACCTCCCATCCTCCAAATAACCCCTTAAGAATTCACTAGCATTTATTTTTATAGGTCCCCTATTTCTTAAAGAGAAGTGTTTAATTTCTTTCTCATGGATCCATGGGTGAAGCGTTTGGAAGGTTTATATTTAATATTTAGTATTTTTATCCAACAACAATCCCTCTAGGCCTTCAGCCCCTTCTTCCCATGAAATCAGATACATTCCCTTATTGGGTCACTCAAGTCAAAGTTCCTAGAAGAAGACAATATGATGAGAGTCTAATTAGAGAAAGGTACCAAGTATGGTCAGTAATGGTACTATAAACCCTTAAGGGACCCCTTGTCACAAAAATTCCCCAAAGGTTGGCCACTTATTAGGAAATATATGACACTCATCAAGGTGAAACAGGGTCAAAATCATAATATCCAAGAAAGAATTCTACAATGAAAAGTAGCTTAAATACAACATGTTTAAATGCCTCAAATATTAGGGTGATTACCTACCATAATACTTGACTTGTACCACATGGATCAAGACCCATCTACCTTCCAGAAGCTAGCTAGTGTGGTGGATACGGTGACACGATATCCAAAATGTAGTGATAGAGTGAGCTTTCGTATGCGCAAGTGGACACTACTAGTCATGTTGTCTCTTGACACTCCATATCTACAACCTGAGCGCCTTGAGACATCATCTCCTTAGTTATCCCACAAAACGGGGATAAAAGATCCAATTATATATCTTATTCATGTTAATTATCTATATAGAATAATTTATTCTCACTCAACTTATAACCTTTATTATACTTGATGTCACAATTGAAACAAAGTCCCTTTTCTCTTTTTTCGTCCATTTGTTGAGGTGTTCATATTGGTTTCTTAGGAAGGGGAACATGGTATTCTCTATAGTTATCAGTGTCTAACCTTCTAGTAGCCATATATTTGTTTTCTAATTTCCTTTCAATTATGGAATATTTCTCTAGGGATTTAGGATCAAAGAGACACGACTCATGTTGAATTTTCTCCTTTTAAGTTCCCATAAATATATCTAACAAATTATTCTCGGGATTGTTCTTTACCTTGATACTGATCGTTTGATATTGTTGAATGTTCTTTGTAATTGGACCTTTTTGTCGAAGATTTATGAATTGACTAAATGATGTATTTCTATTAATATCCCCATAATGGCATATCATCTCATCCATAAAAATGGACTAAGAGATAATATAAATATTTTTTCTTTCACAAATCCATTGATACCATAAAAATTGATCATTTTATAAATACAAGGATGCAATAGGTGCCTTTTGTAGTCTTGGTGTTTGGTTTAGTTCAAAGAATTTCTCCATCTAGAACATCCATGTTATATGATCATTACAATCAAAATTCCTCATATCTATATTTGGAATGGATTAGTTACTTGGTAATGTATTAAAACCTTTATTAGGTGGATCTTGAAGTAATGAATTATCATGACTTTGAGATTCAGTATTTGTGCTCTCCAAATGTGAACAAATTCTCCCCATATGTTATCGAGTCTCAACACCATTATTCTCCTTATTTTCATTATTTACTTGTATCTTGATATATCCTTTCGGGAGGATCTCACCTAGAGCATGAAGTATCATGGAATACATGGAATTTGTCAATTCCTTCATGGATTGTTTTATTTCTTGTTTATTTTCATACATCTTATTTTTCATATCATCCATTTTCTTTTCCGTATGTTCTTGATTTTCATTCATCTTCACTTCCACATTCTTTTCCATTTCCTTTTTTAGGGATTCTTAATAATATGATAAATCCAATAGTTTCAACATACTACCATTCATTTCATCAACTTGGTTCTTTAATTTAGATATCCTATTTTTGAAATATTCAGTTTCTTTCAACTTCCTGTGTGAGGTTTCTGGAGGTTTGTTTGGTGTCAAATACTTTTTTGGAGCCATGTGGGATAAAAATTATAATACTCCTATATTTTATATTTATCACAAATTTGAATCACCAAAAACATATATTCCAATAAAAAGTTATGTTGATTGTAAGTTACATAGCTTTCAAATCCTTAATTTAGAGTTTTTCCTCCTAACCGACCTTTCTTCTTATGTATTTATTAAATTCCATCCCTTCTAAGTTTGAAATTTTGTCTTGTAGTACTCTGATACGCATTTTCTATAAGTCCACGAGTCTGACCAAAATTTGATGTTCCAAGTGAAAGTTGTGGTAACTTTCCGAGACATCGTTGATTTTTGGACTATTCTGGAGAGCGAACTTGTATAGAATTCCACGTGTCCCATACTTGATAATTGATTTTGAAAATTGTATGAAAACTATTATGGACTATCTTATTTTAAATTCAACTAGCCTCACCAAATTTAGTTCCTCTTTGAAGAAGATATGGGTTTTTTACTTAGAACACGTGTTTGAGACTAGTAATAAGACTAGTCAAAAACCTTATACTCTATAGGTTGTATCTCCAAAAGTGTAATGGCATAGAATATGAAATGTGTACCATAGATACATTAATATGTATTATAAACAACCTCCAAGTTTCCCTCTTTGAATCTACCCAGACAAAACATTATAGGAAAAATTCTAAGATGACTTGAATAGAGAATAAAAACTCTAGGATTGTTGTTTTAATACCAAATCTTATGTTCCAAATGTTTAAAATATCATAACATAACAGAAGTACACACCATGTACACCAATATGATCATGGAGCACAACTCCAATATAAATAATCTACACAATAACTCTTTAAATAATAACATAACCTCCTCCATATAACCAAATACATTCATACATCACAATTCACATGTCTACAACAATGTATACATGATCTCTCTATATACCTATTCAAACCTACACATGAGGCCTCTTTACTACTAGGATGACCCTATTACAGATAAATTTGCAAATTACATGTACATTTAGCCCCATAAATTCACCCCCTTGGGGTTATATCATATACATTTACCCTATATATTCCCCCTTTGGGTCATAACATAGTACCCTCCTTCAAAAATCGTTTTCCTCAAAGATTTTCAATTAAATGGTTCAAATGCGATGAAACCAAGTAATATTATTTTCTTATGTTCCTTCTTTCTTCTTTCCATTTATGATGATCCATCCATCCAAAATTAATTATTTGCAGTCATAATCCTTGGTGGCTAGCTTTTGCATAATTTTTCTTCCCTTGATTCTATGTATTGTTGTTGAATTTGTTGAAAATTTGGTTGTCATTGATGTCAACCTTGATAGATAGGTGAAATATCATTGATTGATTGACTTCAGAAGAATTTTCAATATTCGACATAATGTTATGAAGATGACTTGAATGTTAAGCATTGTCAATAATGGACATAACGCTATGAAGTTGAGTTGAATATGAGTAGAAAGATAATATTGACTAATAAATTGTATGATATTGATGCACTCATATTATAATTTATGAGGTTGATGAAATCACCTGAATGGAAATATGGTTTCTGGTGGATTGTGTCATCAACATCCATGCACAAAAAGAATCTATGAAGACATTTTGTAGATAAAAAGGGTAAATGGAGAATCCAATATGGATGCATACAAATCACAAATAAGAAAGTTGGACATGGTGTTATAGTGTTGGCATTGATGTCAAATAAGATTAGTATGGGAATTAGTATAGTGACAGAGTCAAGAAGTCTAGTATAAACATCTCAGCAAGAAGTTGAAGTTGAAGAAGTTGAAGGTCGAAGTCAATGAAATGGGAGGGTAAAAATCAAAGAGCTTGAAGAATTCAAAGGTCGAAGTCAAATAAGTAGAATAAGTCAAAATCAAAGAAGTCAAAGATCGAAGATGAAGTCGAAGTCGAAACCGAAGCAAATCAGGATGACCAAAGTCAAATTACACAAGTTGTTTTTCTTTGAAGTTGAGTCGGTTCGAGTAGAAGTGAAGTAAATTACCCCAAAGGTTGAATTCAAAAGAAAATTGAGTCGGGAAATTCAAGTTGTCCAAATGAAGTCAGGAAGACCAAATTCAAATATGTCAAGTCAATTTTCTTCTTAGTCAATTCGATCCAAGAATGAAGTAACCTAAAGGTCGAAGTCGACGAAAAATTAAATTGTGAAATATAGGTCAGGTAGAGGCTGAAGCAAGTTTGGTAGACCAAGAATTGAAATACTCAAGTTGAAATTTATCCAAGTTAATTCAACCAAAAAGATGTTTTTTGGTTGAATGAGGAAGAAAATATGAAAAAAGGGTGAAGACGAAGTCAAATATTTAGTGACTAACAACTGAGAGGGAACTGATTTTAATATCCACCATGAAGTAAAATGTTTACAAGTTGAGTTTAAATATTCACCAACGAACGAGATATGCGAAAGTCAATTTAGACATTCATGAAAATGTAAAATGCACTGAAGTCGATTTGGGATCTAACGACGAAAGGAAAATCTAGGAAATTTTCTTTCAGAGAACCATCTATATCGGCCACCTTGAAAATGTTCTGGGGAAAATCTCTTAATTCGACTAATTGGGCATGTGATCCATATAGAGATATCTTGGATATCCAATAATATAACATAAATGTTGTTAAGGTCCTAACCCACACATGGGTAGATTAATGTATTCGGATGTAATAAAGGTCAATATTAATAATACCTTTCAATAAAAGAGAATTAGGCGGATGTAAGAAGACCTAATAGAAGCTTCCGCTTCTAGAAGGATCTT
>SNQJ01S0006594.1:105883-140655 GCA_010110895.2 Picea sitchensis | reverse complement strand
GAGTCCATTGCCTGAGGACGGGGAGTTCAGAGGGGGGACATGATAAGTCTGCACTAGACCATGTCCTAAGAAGAATAGTTTCCAAGATTTTGCGTCTGCAATACTGCCAGCATTGCTACCAAGGGAGAGAGAGGTTCCTGAAGAGTCGTCGGTTCCGTTCTTTCCAAATTTTCCAAAGGAGAAAGCCGGGAAGAAGTTGCCATATGTGATTGAGGAAGGGCGAGTGGAAGGCCACATCTCTCCAATTCACAAGAGTATCAGTAATGTTATTCCTTAGTCGATCTGAGGTGCGCATGATGAGTGCCGCCTGGTCCCAGAGTTGAGCAGTGTACGGGAAAATATTAAGGAGATGATTCATAGTCTCTTCTGCCTCTCCACAAAGAATACAGATAGAGGGCCCGACGAATCCTCTTTTGAGGAGATTGTCCCAAGTTAGGATGCTTGAGTGCGAGACCAACCATAGGAAGAGAGTTAGTTTGGGCCAATGCTTAAGTCCCAAATTTTTTGCCAGATCTTTGAAACTGGGAGGGGATCTGTGCGAGTTTTAATTTGGTAGGATTCTCACGTGCTAAAGGAGCCTCGTGTTCCATAACCCCATAGAAGGATATCCTCTCCCTCGATTCTAGGAATTTTTCGTTTAATTAGTTCTTTTTTCAGAGGTTCCATATTGACATGCACCTCCAGATCCATGCGTTCCCTTTCCACTTGCCAACAACGCCAAGTGTCCTCCGTGGGGTTGTTCTGCCAGTAATCCGCTACCTGAGTCAGGCCTACCCTTGTTTCTTAAGTACAGATGTCACATGCCCAATCCTCAGCTGCCAAGGCGGGCCATTGGTTCCAGGAATCTTGCCAGAAGAGGGTCGTTTCTCCATTACCCAATTCCCAGAAAGCGTGTTGTGTGATCAATTGCCTATTCTGCTTGGCTGCTGTCCAGATCAAGGAACCTTGGTTGTCCCCCTCCCAGCGGATGAGATTATTTTCTGCCATGCTTGGTGCATATTTTTTCCTCCACAGTTTGGCCCAGAGCTCCTTGGGGTTTTTTAGCCAGCGCCACCAGATTTTGGCACTGAGGATCTTGTTCATGATAGATGGATCTCTTAGGCCTATCCCACCTTGTTCCTTGGGTCTACAAAGCTTGTCCCAGCTGACAAGCGCGATCTTCTTTTCTTTGGCTAGGCCCTGCCAAAGGAAGTTCCTTTGCAAGCTTTTGATGGTGGTGATAACGGGTTTTGGAAATGCCAGCGTAGAAAAGACCTAGATCGGGAATGCTTGGAGGACCGCCTTGAGCAGAGTGAGACGACTGGGGAGGTTTAAAGTTCTGAAGGTCCAAGAGGAAATCCTTTTGGAAAATGAGGATAGGAGGTGTTCCCAAGAGGAGTTTCTGAGGGCATTGTCAATCAGGGGGATGCCAAGATATTTGGACGGAAGGGAGCTTCTTTTGAAACCTAGTAAATCCGAGATGTGGCGTTGGACTTGGGGGGGGGTGTTGAAAAAGAAGATCAATGATTTTTCCTTATTGCACTCCAGTCCTGAGGCTTCGGAAAAGGTTTGAAGGATCTCCTGGAGAGCGTTGGCTTCTCGGACAGTGGGGCTGCCCATTAAGAGGGTATCATCTACAAATTGACTATGCGAGAGAGGGGGGGAGAGGTCGTGCAGGGGTAAACCTGCCAAAAGGTTGTGTGCCAGGGTTGCTTGAATGGAACGACTGAGACCTTCGGCCATGATTATGAAAAGAAAGGGAGACAAAGGGTCTCCCTGTCTAATCCCTCTTGAGGGTGAAAAAGGTTTCGAGGGGACACCATTGATGAGAAGAGAAAAGAAAGCTGAGGAGGTAAGATTAAGTATCCAAGTGACCCAAATTTGATCAAATCCAAAAGCTAAGAGCATGGCTCTCATAAACTCCCAACTGAGCTTATCAAAAGACTTAGAGATGTCTAACTTGAGGAGCATACCTGGGGTTTTAGTTTTCTGAAGGGAGTGGATTACTTCATGCGCTAAAATTATGTTGTCCATGATTTGTCTGCCTTCGACATATCCGGATTGCTCTGGAGAGATGATTGCTGGTAATATTGGCTTGAGCCTTCAGGCGATTACTTTTGTGAGGATTTTATAGATGACATTACAGAGGGCAATGGGCCGATATTGCTGTGGCCGATGAGCTTGTCCTTCTTTGGGGATTAGGGTGAGGAAGGTTGCATTAAGAGCTTGAAGGACCTGTCCAGTGGCCCTCGAGTCCTCCAAGATTTCCCAAACCTCTGTTCAGATCATTGGCCAGCAGTAGTGAAAGAATTCACTGGTGAAGCCATCCGGTCCAGGAGATTTACACTTGGGGGTGTCCTGAAGCGCCTGGTCTACTTATTCCATGGTGAATGGTCGGAGGAGGGCCGCATTCTGCTCCTGCGTTACAAGTGCTGGCACATGCCTTGTGATTTTCTGAATAGCTTCCTGTCGATCTTGGATGGGTTCTGTAAGGAGATCTTGAAAATGCTTGGTAAGAGCTTTTTCCAAATCCTCATGTGATTGGATGGTTTCCCCTTAATCCAAGATGAGGTGTGTGATCTTATTAGAGTGCCTTCTCTGAATAGCAGTGCGATGAAAGAACTTGGTATTGCGGTCCCCCTCCTTAAGCCAGAGAATGTGCGATTTTTGTTTCCATAAGATCTCTTCTTGTTTCTTCCTCTCTTCCAAATTCTAGCTCACCTGTATTTCTTGATCTTTTAGAGCATCCGTTAGTCCTTTCTCCCGAATCCGCTGTTGGATCTCGCCCATCTGCTGCAATAACTCTTTTTGGGAGTCGAAGATGCTACCGAAAGTTTGTTTGTTCCAGAGTTTGAGTGTTTGCTTCAAATTTTTTAATTTCTGCTGGAATCGGTACATTTTGGAACCATGGGGGACCTCCGCCTGTCTCCACCAATCTTGAATATTTGCTTGGAAATCTGGGTGCTCGAGCCAGAATTGTTCAAACCGAAATGGTTTTTTCCCTGGCGTGGCCGGGACGTCCACCCAAAGTCGAATAGGCCAGTGATCTGAATCGGAGAGATTCAAAATGGTCGACTGCAATGCCATCCCATCCAGCAGGAGGGATTCTGAGACAAGGAAGCGATACAATTTACAGGTAATTTGATGCGCCCATGTTCTTCGGTTTGTCCAGGTGTAGAGACCATTGCCAACCTCCAGATCGATGAGGCGAAGCTCCTCTATTAAGTTATTGAAATCGTCGGAGTAGTGATCCAATCTTCTAGACCCTCCTCTTTTCTCCATCAAGGTGCGTATGATATTAAAGTCCCCACCGATAATCCAACGATTGCTTTATGGAATACGAGAGGTGTATTTCAGGCTTCGGAGAAAAGCTTGCTTGTCCCCTGGGTTAGTCGGGCCGTAAACACAGGTCAAGTGTCCGGGCCGATTCGAGCATATGAGCCTGTATTGTGCTGTGATGGTCCATTTGGTGGCACAGAGATTTTCCACCAACACGACGCTTGTATTCCATAGGATTTCTAATCCTCCAGTTGTTCCTGTGGCATCTACGGAGGCTACACCTCCTTGTTTCCAACAGTAGGGGAGTATCCTATCCATATCCTCTGAGGTACATTTTGTTTCCTGTAACATGACGATATCCGGTGGTTCCGCTAAGATCATTTCCCGTAGCATCTTTTGCTTGCTACGACCATTGAGACCTCTGATGTTCCATGAGATGATATTCATGATGACGGAGGGGTGGGGAGAGGAGGGAAGATGTCCGAGATTAGGTTGATCTACCCTGAATTCACCATGAAGTTTCCTATTTCTTGTATGAGCTTGTTTGTAGATTTCCTCCCCCTTTTCTTTTCCTCTTTCTAAACTTTGCTTGGGTTTTTAGATTGACTACTTTGGATTCCCAGGGCTTTGCCCGCTCAAGCCGTGGATCCAGCTGACGAATTAAGGAATACCTTATGTACCTTCCTCAGTTGATCCCTAGGTATGGTGTAGAGATTTTGATGCCGATATGCGTGTTCCAGGTGTTCTAAATCCACCCCTACGAGATCTTGTTCCTCTAACACCATTTCCTCATCTCCATCATCCACCTCCTACAGATCTGGTTGTTCCTGGGGTAGGCTTGGGCCTGGAGAAGCAGGTGTGTTATTATGAGGGGGCGGAGTTGACCCCCAGGGCTCGATTTGGGGCTTGTTGTGCACTGCGTGCTCTTGAGGGCTTGCATCAGTTACAGGGTTTTTGGGTTGATCTTGCAAAATAGAAAATTTATTATTAGTGGCGGGATCTTTACTTACTTGCATCACTTGTTTTCTGTTCCCCTGGCGCCTTCGTCCTGCTGCTTGTACAAATCCGTCCTTGTCTTTGCCGGTATCTGGGTTTCCCTCCTTGGGAATCACGTTGAGCGGACATTCCCTAAAGAGATGACCATGTTCGTGGCATTTTCTGCACCTGAAAGGAATGTGCTCATAATCAATGGTTTGAGACCAATATTCGTCGTGGTACTCCAGCGTGATAGATCCTGGAAGAGGCTTAGCTATGTTTAGGTACACACAAATTCGCGCATATGAAGTGTATCTCCGCTGCTTGGTGGCTTCCGAAGATTTTATGTAGACACCGATGGTATTGTCGATACCTGCGAGGACTTCTTCCAGCCAAAATTCCTGAGGGAGAGAATACAGCCTGATCCAGACCGGAGCATGGGAAAAATCCTCTTTTTCAGGGCTGAACTTTTCTGTCCAGAATCTCAGAAAGAGGCCAGCCGAGTTGTAGAAATATGGCCCTCCATCAAAGATCCGGTTGCGGTCTTCCAGGTTATGGAAGATGATAGTGAAGAATCCTTTGGACCCCAGCTGTAAGTCGTAATGGCCCCTTGGCTTCCACCAATACTAGATCCATTTGATCAGATCTCTCTCGGAGGGCCAAAGCCCTAGAAACTTTCCAACCAGGGCATTGTCTCTCAGATACTGCTTCTGCTCCTCTATGCGCGGTGAGCTTACTACATACTTTGGGGCTTGAGGTGCCTGTGGTATGCATTTGTCGGGAATCCACGGGGCCGAAGCTTTTGCAGAGACGATCTTCTTGTCAAGATCTATATCCATGTCTCGATCCTTAAATGTCCCTTCCTCTAGAAGTGTCGCTCGCATGTCAGGAGGCGGCTTGAACGTTGGTCTCTTCACGCTTGTTGCTGCATTCTCGCTGACAATAACTTGACTGTAGGAGACGCCGGTTGGCACCCCCTCTCTACAATTTGGGGGCCCCTGTGGGGCAGCCATCGGTTGAACACAGATCGCGGCAGCTGCAGAATCCAAACCCTAGTTCTTCTTTCCTCAGAACCTCGACTCAAATCATTTTCATCTTCAATCTTATTGGTGTAATAGAAAATATAATAGTTGAAAACACACAATAGAAAATATTATTGGTGTAATGGTTGAAAAACACAGATAAAATATGGTTGAACCATATTTTATTTGTGTTTTTTAAGAATGATCTGGAGTTTTTTATACATGTACCATTTTTATAAATATCATATTTGGAAATATGTTTGAAGATAGTCAAAACAAGTTATCAAAATATGGAATGTACTTTCAATGAAAAATAAAAATTTCTGAAATGTATACATGTGCCACTTGTTTAAAAACATCGTAATGGTATTATATCTTCAATTATTCGTTCATGATCGACTTTGGACATTTTCCATTTTCTAACATTTTTTTTTATTGAACTTCTATTAACTTTATGCACGCTGCACATACCAAATGACTATATTGACAACTTGTGACATCTGACTGGTAGTCTTGAAAATGAACATGAGTATCGGTTTGATGGGTTTCTTGAAAAAAATATCATTTCAATACAATGGATCATCTTTCATATATAAAATTGTTATCATCAAAATCTTCTAATAGCCTCATATTTTGTTCTGTGCATCACATCAAATAATATTTCACGTTTTCAGTGTTGTCTACAGGTGAAACCATAGAAAAAACATCTCCTGCAAATAATTGGATATATTGGACAACAAATAATTTGTGTTCTAGATTATCACACAAGTACATCTACAAGTTATTTGAAAAAATTTAAACATAAAAATTTTACCTTCTCTAACAAGATCAGAAACTCTATCGCCATCAACTGACACTATAGTTTCATTTGATTCCATCTCCTCTGATCTTGCAAGNATAGAAAATATAATAGTTGAAAACACACAATAGAAAATATTATTGGTGTAATGGTTGAAAAACACAGATAAAATATGGTTGAACCATATTTTATTTGTGTTTTTTAAGAATGATCTGGAGTTTTTTATACATGTACCATTTTTATAAATATCATATTTGGAAATATGTTTGAAGATAGTCAAAACAAGTTATCAAAATATGGAATGTACTTTCAATGAAAAATAAAAATTTCTGAAATGTATACATGTGCCACTTGTTTAAAAACATCGTAATGGTATTATATCTTCAATTATTCGTTCATGATCGACTTTGGACATTTTCCATTTTCTAACATTTTTTTTTATTGAACTTCTATTAACTTTATGCACGCTGCACATACCAAATGACTATATTGACAACTTGTGACATCTGACTGGTAGTCTTGAAAATGAACATGAGTATCGGTTTGATGGGTTTCTTGAAAAAAATATCATTTCAATACAATGGATCATCTTTCATATATAAAATTGTTATCATCAAAATCTTCTAATAGCCTCATATTTTGTTCTGTGCATCACATCAAATAATATTTCACGTTTTCAGTGTTGTCTACAGGTGAAACCATAGAAAAAACATCTCCTGCAAATAATTGGATATATTGGACAACAAATAATTTGTGTTCTAGATTATCACACAAGTACATCTACAAGTTATTTGAAAAAATTTAAACATAAAAATTTTACCTTCTCTAACAAGATCAGAAACTCTATCGCCATCAACTGACACTATAGTTTCATTTGATTCCATCTCCTCTGATCTTGCAAGTGACATTTTCCCTTTTATATTAAGTTCAGTATGTCTCCAAGCTTTAACATATCCTGCATTTTTGTTCTCGCAAATATCTATGGATTATGTGTCCTCTATGCAAACTGAACAAAAACAAGAGTCATTTCTTCTATAAAATGCAAACCCATTTTGAAAACGTTCTATTTTAACTTAATGTATTTTTCATGTCCCGGGTATTGTACTGGCGTCATATGGGATTGATCTATTTAAATATTCGATTCCAACATACCAAAAAAACTTGCACAAGACAAGAACTTGTTAACTTGAAATTCTCAAGAAAATGATTGAAGATTGAATATAAATTTGAACACGTTCAAATTTATATATGTTGTGTACATACATGTAACATTTATATATAGACACACCTGCGCACATCCCTTGATGGATTATATTCATGGCTTAGCACCATTTTGCACCATTCAACAACTTGTTTAGCGGATTCAAATCGATCGACATGAGGGTTCAGCTGATACCTTCTAAGTGCTCGTTTTATACATGGCCCTGCATCGTCGTGCTCTCCTTTTCCATGACCAGTCTCAAAAAAATTCCAACAATGTGTAATGTTTAATTTTTTATGAAGACAACATAACCAATAGAATGATCGTGAAGATTTGAACTGACCCGCACACCCATCGGACCATATCCAATGTCGATCAAATCTGATTTCGCGTTCTTTCAATGAATCATAAAATTTATCAAAACAATGTTGTACATAATGTGTGTCATGTGCTTGATAATCACTTATATAAAAGTGATATTATTTAATAACATGTCGATTGTCGTTGGCGTTTTCTATGTTATCAAAACTCCGTTGAGCATGTCTATATAGAACATGGACAAATATCGTGACTTGATCATAATGATAATATTCACTCTGTATTTCTTTTTGTGCAGCGAATGTGTAATTCTCTGCAAAATCAACTACAGACAAAATTGTCCTTGGTGGAAACACTTCACGGGATTGTTTGAATTGTAGATCTTACCATCAAGCTCTATGTGAATGCTTGATGTATTTATAGATTTCTTCCTCAAACTTCTTCAAAAAATCTATCACGCAAATTTTATCTACCTTCAAATCAATCATTTTGGAAATAACATTTGAAGAATGTGGAGTCATGCTGCTCATATATTCATATCTCTTCCAATTGACTCTTATATTAGAAAATGATTGATCATTCATATCAATATGATACTTTGAATGAAACAAACTTATATTTCCACAACGATCACATTTTTTTCCACCAACACATTGTTTTTTGTAAAATAAATCATCATCTTCTCTTTCACATAGAATTTCATATATAAAAACACGGAATGTGGAAGGAGGAGGTGAACCTGACCATAAAGTTTTACCAAAATCCAAAAAAGTGTCGTAATACAACTCAAATTCCACATGATAACAACAACAACAAGTGTCATGGACAATGATGGGTCTAACAAACCATGGTTTTTGTTGCACAAATGTATTGATGGAAATTTTAACTTCTTTATGCTCTTCTTTGAACTTATTGAACAACTCTATTTGTGTCATTGGCAATATATGTTTTGGATGTTCTTCATATTGTTTTCATGCTATTCTTCGTTGCAACACATCCCTTGTATGTGGTGAAACATGATATTCTTCCAACCAACAATTACGGGCCAATTCTTTAACATTCTCTGCAAGTCTATCTTTGTAGGGTTGTCACTATCCAACAAGCCAATTCATCATTTACATCTATTTGAAATCGAAATTTTCTATGTTTGTGCAATGTTTTTCTTGACATTCCCATCATTTTTGCCATGTGTCGTGTCAAACGATCTTTTATATTTCTCCCTGAAACAATTGTTGTTTGTAACGTTCTACGTGCAACACAGACATCTTCTTTTCGATATTTTCCAAAAGCTTTTAATACACTAATTATATTGTTAAAGACAAATTCTATTTCACCTTTGTATCATTTGTCGACTTTTGAATACCCAATAATGATGTAGCTTCTTTTAACTTTCTTGACTTCATTAGACAAAGTAAAAGTTGATCTTGTATTGTTATTGATTCATCTTTGAAAAAAATATTATACATATTCTTAGTTCGATATCTTATATAATGCTTAGCTTTTTTCTTCCTAAATTTGTCAGTATCAACATTTTCTAATATTTCATCATCAATGTTGATAGATTCTCCTGCATATTTTAATTTAAAGTTTATATTAAAAAACATAACCTGAACACAAATTCACTAAACTATATATACTTGAGTGCTCATCTTGTATTAATCTAAATTTATGTGCATACCTATAGGTGATTCGTCTTCTGCTTCAATTTCAGTTTCAACGTCTTCTACTTCAATTTCGGTTTCAGCACCTTCTGCTTCAATTTTGGTTTCAACACCTTCTGCTTCAATTTTGATTTCAACGTATTCTTCGACATTATGAGACAAATCTATTTATGTTTTTTTAAAAACATCAAATTGTAATTACAATCATTTATATTATTTACAATATTTTAAATTTGAATTCTATACTTTGAATTCTGTACTTTCTGAATACAGTCCCAATGTGTGTTGTGTGCTCGATCATCATATGTGAATGCATACCTGGTTGAACTTCTTATTGTCGAAAATCTCCAACACCTTCGCTTCAATTTTGGTTTCAACGTATTCTTCAACATTATGAGACAAATCTACTTTATGTTTTTTGAAAAACCTCAAATTGTAATTACAATCAATTATAGTATTTCATAATATTTTAAATTTGAATTTGTATACTTGAATTTCAGATTCTCTCAATACGTACCCCAATGTGTGTCGTGCTCGATCATCATATATGTGCATGCATACCGGGTTGAACTTCTTCTTGTCAAAATCTCTATTGACATTATCTCATCATCGCTTTCTTTCTTCAACATTTGTACGTTCTTGTTTCTTTCTCTGATCAAGCTCTTTCCTTTGTTCGATTTGGCGAGTATCATCTCGAGTGCGATCAAATTTTCTCTTGCGAAAACTTTTGTTTCCCATGACTTTTATAGTTATCTGTAAAATATATGTTCAACAAAGACTCCACCTTGAAAAAATGCTCAACATTTATCTTTCAACATATAAATTTTTATTCCAATAAAAACTTGAACAAACATCAATTACCTTATTCAACAAAAACCAAAAAGATGATTCGAAACTTTGTTTAAGTGCTCTAGAAAACCATCATGTATCGATATTGATCCTCCGATTAAGCCTATGGAATAGAGGGAAGAAATAAAAAAAGAAAAGAATACAGCTGCAATCAGTAATAGCAATGCTTTGAAATCCCTATCACCAAGCTTATATTTGTCTGTCCATCCGATGAATTGTGTTAAATGTGTTCGAACAAAATCCTATTTATACAATTTGGCGCAAAGTGAAACGACACGACGTGTCTTTTCATTTTTTTTTACTAACGAAATTCGTTGAATAGCCTTTTGGCCGAAAAAAGGTTTTTTCGGCCGAAAACCTTGGAAACCGTTCAGTTTTGACGGTTTTCGTTAGATTTTAATCTTTCGGCCGAAATAATTGTTTTTTAGTCGACAAATTATTTCGGCCGAAAACATGAAATTGAGACTGAAAACAAAAACCAGAGAATTTCCCCAAGCTTACCTAAACTTTGGAGGTTGCGGACTCCTGCAAATACTGAGAATTTGGTTTCGAAAATGACACCAGCATTTCCAAAATTGAATCTACTTTCAATTCTTATAAATTTTTTTCATTTTCTTTATTTTTATCTAATTTTATTTAATTTAAAAAAAAAAAACACTACATAATATTTTCAGCAGACATTATGATTTGGTGAAATGAAATATTGGTATCTCTAAAAATATACAGTGAAAAAATTGGAAAAAAATATATTCATAATCCTTAAACTATTCTTTTCAAAAGGGTATATTTATATTTTAGTTTTAAGTAAAAATTAAGATAGATACAAGGTGTAGAAAAACATGTGATTAAAATCTGCAACGTTTTCAGCTTGGACAACTTCAAAAAATTCTAGAAATTATAATATTCATCCGTTAGATTCAAAATTATAGTCATAATAAAATAGAGTCTCTATAGAAAAGTTGCAGTATATTTTGTTTCTTAAAAACATAATTTTAATAATAGATACATTGTTGTAGAAAAAAGTAACTCATTATCATTCATTTCATGTTTAAGGAACATACTATTAAACAATTGTCAAATTGACATATCAAATCGTAATAAAAAAAAATTGAAAAATAGTCATTGGAAAGTTAACACAATTCTTCACAAGTTTGTTTTTTACTGTAAAGTGAAATTCTAAATAAAAAAATACTTTTGTATGCCAGAAGTTGAAGAACTTGTGAAGATATTG
Organism: Picea sitchensis; assembly: GCA_010110895.2. NCBI lineage: Eukaryota > Viridiplantae > Streptophyta > Pinopsida > Pinales > Pinaceae > Picea > Picea sitchensis. Next base: position 129,341 of record SNQJ01S0006594.1, on the reverse strand, counting down.
TTTTTTTTCTAATAAAACAAGCAAAAGTGTAACCCATCTTCATGATTTCACCCTAATATAATTTTTCCATTTTCTTTATTCTAACTTTGTTTTAAAACAATCAAGAAACTTCTAAAGCCCATATTTTCCCAAACAATATTAAAAATTTATAATGGCCTAGAATGCCTTGTATTTTCCATGGTTTTAATCCATGAGCAAGGAAAAAATACAATATATATATAAAAAACCATTATGGTTGTTAAATAAAAATAATCAGAGACAACTCTTACAACACAAAAGGTGAAAATACCACAAAGGTAATGAGCATTATAACTACAATGCTTCATCATCCCTAATTTGTGATTTTAAACATTATTCATCTTACTTTGCATATTGTAACTTAGTATCTATGTTTACAAACCCATCCCAACCATCAAACCCATCCCAACACAAACCCATCCCAACCATTAATTTAAATCATGTATCTATTTCATATCAAGATTTATTAAAAAACCATCTTGACTTTTTCTTTATTAATATTTTAAATACAAATATAAAACCTCCTTCTCCAATCGTGTTTCTCAACTTTAAAATTGGAAATGGTCGGTTTTATATTATCATACTTGTAAATGAATACTTATAGAATTTAAAAACTTTAAACAATTGGTTATTATAACGTTATTGTTGTACATGCCCCCAGGGTGCAGAACATTCGATGATGGAGTGTATTGTTAAGACACTAGTTCGAAACTCTCGACTTACCTTGTGTTTCGTATGAGGGGCCGCATTGGCATGCCTGGAGGTTATAGTGGTAGCGGTCAAAAACCTCGACCCCATGTCACGCGATTACGAGCCCGACTAGTTGTCAATTCCTCCAGTCACAAAAAATAATTATTATTGTTGTACATTAGTAAACATTAAGATACTTTTTACTGTTTATTTCATTTTAGAGATTTTTTTTCCAATTGAAAAAAACATTATATTCATTGTCAAAAGAGAATATACATTGTTCCATTTAAGTAGAGGCTATCATTTCTTGTGGTACTTATCTAATACCTGGAAAAGAATTCCTTCATTACAACTTAAACTTTCATGAAAATTATGATCTCCAAAACTTCTTCGATCTAACAAAGTATCAAATCCAAAACCATAAAAGCAGAATTATAAGAAAAAAATCATTTCTTCTAGCAGGTTCCCATCATAAAATTATTGGACAATAAATGCGCCCTTGTCTAGCTCCAGGGATTCCTTAGAAAGTTAATCTGCTTGGGTGGTGAGAGATCCGGGGATGTGAGAAATAGAGAACCATTCCGTAGAAGAGATGAAAGATTTGATCTGCTCCATTAAATTCCTAGCTCTTAGAACATGCATCTGTTTTTTTCCTTTCTCCCACTCCACTACCGATATGGAGTCTCCAAAAATTTGGATTTTCCTTAGATTCAAGGAGGTAACATGGACAATCATAAGTTTATTTTAGAGATATTGTAGAAACCACTGGTATATTGATTCAAGATATATTGTTTCACTAATTTAGGGTATAAATGTGAATGGTGTAATTCTATTTCATACAATTTTATTTTGTCATAGATTACTTAGTTATATGTAATACAAAATTTATGTTTAATATTTTTATATTAATTATGTTTTTACAATTCACCTTGTGTTACTTTGTATTTATATTGAAAATGTGTTTTTTATTACAAGATTATATTACTTTTGAACTTTGGAAACAACCATTAATCTCTTCTCAAAAAAATGTTAATATATTAATTTTTATAAAATTTAAGTTGGCATTATATAAATATCTATGAATATAAAATTTGGTAGTATTAATTTGTGTGAACACAAAGAAAGGGCGATAAAAAAGTGTTTCCATGATGAATTTTGAGTTTAACAGGCAAGGGTTAACATCAAATTTCAACACTAATTGCTAATGGACTAGGGATACCCTTGCATCAATATTGTAATATCTTGCTTACATCTACCTTTCCCAATTTGAAACCAATGGGAAAGTTATATGAGGGAGTAGTTCTAGAATACTTCTAGCCCACATCTCTATTGCATGAAGTCCCAAGGAGTTAGAGAGAAAATTAGAAGAAAAGGTGGACTTGGTATAAATGTCACTCCTATAATGTACACTTTATACAAATGTCGATACATGTATTTGTGTTTAGCGTAGGGAGCTTGAACATGCAATGATAAGTGTTTGGAGGCTTCGAGGAGGATGTGCATGTTGTTGTGGATCATAAGGAGTCTAACAAATTAGCCTTCCATGATCTATTTTGACTTGTCAAAGGATTATGTGGGAGAAACTTGACAAATTGGGGCATATGTAGGTCATAGGAATGTGACAATGGAGGATTTTATTCCTCAGACAAAGGAAGCTATACTCAACCCCTTGATTCATAGTATAGAGTTCCCTAGTATTTGGACAAAGGGGGCCCTTTTTATGGTTTGATATCCAATTTTGAGGATGGAAATGCAAAGATGATTGGGATCTATCAAGCATGTGTTTGAAGTGTATGACATGGTCAAGAATGAACTTCCTTAGAGAACAATTGTTTTCTCTTCATTGAAAATATTCAATTGAATGGGAGTGTTGAAAATATTAATTCACTCCTATTTTTGCAAGTGTGTTTTCATTTGTTGGAAAAATGGTTAAGTGTTGTTAACCTTGAGAGAAGTAACTTATGATCATCACAATAATGATAGGGTTCTCAATGTCTCATTGATTGAGGCTTGAAGGGTTTCATTTTATGTGTGTGTGTGTTTAATACACCAAAATGGAATTGTTTCTTGATAGTGGAATTTTTAACCTGGTTGGGGATTTTCTTCACTAATTCTCTGTCTCCCACCTTCTATGTGTGCTTGATTTATTTTATGCTTTTCTTGTCTTTATGTGTGATTGATTTATTTTATGCATTTCTTATCCATTTTTTCTAACATATATTTAATCACGCAACATTTAAAAATTTCAATATCCCAAAGTTAATTATGAGCGAGTAAATACAATGCCAACATTCACATGACCTTTTAGCATTAGGTTCAGGTTAAGGTCAGTGATAACCTACTTAAATAAATACCATCCTAACCTACCCAAGTCCATATATCCCACATTTGATACTGAAGCCATATCCTTGACATCACACATGGCCACTTCCTTCACATTTGAGAAAACACTAACACATACAAATCATCCTTACTCACTCTGGTAGGGACTAATTCAAGGAGCCTAGTAGTTGATATGAAAATGAGGTAAAGGTAATCTCACTCTATCAGGTTTAAATGATACCAACATAGATCCATCTTAACTTCAGATCTATCAAGCACTGAGAGGTATCAAATCTCTTGAGGTGTAAATATTTTTATTATTTAAAACAAATCTAGGTGGAGATGAAAATAGGGGTAACAATATTTCTATGTAAATATTCTATATATATATTTCTATTTATGTGTAAACCTGATATTATTTTTTATCTCTCTATATATCAATTTTTAAATTAGGTGCGCCTATATAAAATCTCAATTTTTCAAATATAAAGAAGTTTTGTTATTTCCATTTGTATCTATATTTAGATAACATATATAATTACTATTATTTGTTATAAATATTATATTTTTATTGTAGCTAGCATCTAAGTGTTATCCATGTAACAAACATGATAACATCTCTATCATATTGCACTATAGATGCACCTTTCTACTCTAGTCCATGCAATAACATGCAACAATTCTTATTGGTAGTTTTTCATTATGAGGTTGTGTACTACATAACTACATTAGAGAATCATTGTTACATAAGTATGTGCCCTGCAAGGTCGAGGGTGTTCCCCCCTCTCTTCCATCACCCTCGATATGGGGGGACGCTTGGTGAAACATTCTATCACACCCCCTTTTTTGAGAAACACACTGTTAGAAAAATGTTTCACCAATGTGCAAGAAACGTTTCACAAAAAGGAAGGCTTGTCTATGGGGTTCTTACACAAAAATGAAGTCTTGTGGATGCCCCCACCAAAAAAGAAATATACTTGGGTGTTGATCTAAAAGACTGTTTTATGGTATTTAAGTCAATATCACGAGGATAAATCTCCCTACATTTTTAAAGAGGTGGTACTCCTCTATTTGAAATAACGTACAAGAAAAAATAAAATTCCTGAGAAAAGACCAGGCTTATTCTTGAAATAAATATTCACATGAAAAGAATACCTAAAAAATGACCAGGTATCTTGTATAAAGTAAATATTTACAATATGTTACAAGATTATAAACCAAAAGAGTGTGTAGTAAAATAAGACAAAATTTTCATCACAACATTCATCAAAGTAGAACACAATATTCAATGAAAGGGAAAAGAAATTAGGGATTGCATATGGAATAGAAATCTAAATGATCATTTCATTAAACACAAATAATATTTTGATAGGCATACATCTAAAATCTCATGCTTAAATTCAAATTCTTGAGATATCAATAATGTTCTGTCCCAAATTAGTTCTCTGGGAACCTCAAAATATAAAATATGTCTTTAAATAAATAAAGAGTATCATCTTGGATTACAAATAAAATATTGTGTTAGTTCTTCAAAGAGGACTAGGATGGGGCTGTTGTGGACCATGAAATGAAAAAGACCTGGAAGATACAAGAAAAACAATCAAGGGTCAGCCTTAGGTTTCACGGATTACTAGGAATAGAAAGGAAATATTACAAATGACTATAGAATAAAATATGGCAAGGATGAGAATATGGTTTCTACTTAACTCATTGTGATGGAAATATTCTGAACCTTTTACTCGCTTGTTGATGCCTCTTTTGTATATGGCTCTTGTGTTGGAGGAGGCATAACTATTGTAACTACTTCATGTTGATTTGTGTCGGTGATCTTGATTGGGGATTTTCTTAGCCACTCTTCTATGTATTCCATCATTGGGCCACTATAATTTCATGTTTGGTATTTATCTCAAACAACTCATTCTCCATTTATATTAGGTCAATACCCAATTGGTGCAACGTGTCATCGATGTCATCATTTTTGTTAATATATCAGACCAACAACCTTTCAACTTCATCTTTGAATAATTCTATTGAGTCATTGAACTCACTCACCCATGCAACTTTTAATACTTCAAGTTGTTCTAATAAATTATTTTTAGATAAAAGTATTGTGTCCATTAATAAATTTGGGTCATCGAGTTCCTTTGTGAGATCGAACATTTTTAAGAAAAGGTCATCTCTTTTGCTTTTCACAACATCTAGTTCATTTAACATTTCTCATAAACTTTTAATTATTTTCAACTAACAGGCATTAATTTGTTTCATCCCGATATTAGAAGGAAGGTTATGTTCTCTTCTGTGAGTATTACTTAAACTTGAAAATTTATCCAAAAATGTTCCAACAACATCCTTTAAAAACCTTCGTCGTTTTCTAGATATTTTTGGAGATATTCTTTGAAATGCATAATCCTCATTGAAAAGTTGGCGGAGCTCTATGCAAGCTCCCAGATTTCTTGGATTAAGTCTATTCTTTTTTGAATTCCATATCCAACATACTTTCTTACTGCTATCAACAAACTAGATGAACCTCTTATCTTATTGCTGCCTTATGGGACATCCTCTAGGGTAAGTATTGGTTGAATCGTGGTTAATAGCTCAACAAACAATGGTTTTGGAACTAGAGTTGTCTCTAATTCCTTTATTTTTTTCCTTAAATTTTTTTTTTTCTATATTACAGATGGGTTCCTTCAATGCTTCTTCGGTTGCCTCATGAAATTGTACAATATTTGAAGGTGAAACCCCATGGAAATCAATCTCTAATTTCCATTTTTCAGACACTTTTTTTTTCATGTTTACCTTATCTATTAACATTTTTTTGGAATTTCGATTATAGGTCATGTGGTGAAGTGTTACAGACTCCTCTTCAAATATTTTTGGTTCTTGAATGACATGAGCTTCAAGAATTTCCTGGGTTTCCATTAGTCATTGTTCTGAACAGATGGGTTCTTCGATAATTTCATCTACATCCATTGCTTGGTGACTTTCTTGAATTTCAGGTATTTCTAGTCCCATTTTATGGATTTCTCTTTTTCTTTTAGCAGAGGTATGTACAACATGGGATTTTTCAATATTTTTCTTCATAGGGTCCTTGTCACCACCATCATCTGAATTTATGGAAGGTGTTTTCCTCGTTTCCAAACCACTAGTCCTTGGTTTTTCCAGTGTACTTCTTTGTGAAACGATAGGAGAATTAGGTTTTTTGTTTTTTACTTCTCTGCCTTGTTGTCGATAACACTCATTAGTGCTGGCTAATTTTTCTATATCATTCAGAGCTTCATCAATTGAAGTCTCAAGGAGGCTTAAATTGTCCCCTCATCCTTCTTTAAACTATTCATACTTAGTGAAATATGAAGAATATCCCACTAGGGAAATATATGCAATAAATAAATCATTAGGGTCAAAACCCTCAACACATCCATCTTCATTTAGGTCAAGTTGTTCAAATTGACCTGCAAGTTCATCCAAATGAGAGATATGCTTTACAACAACTTCTCCATCTTTCGAGGGAAATGGGATGTGTTACCCCCCCAGACTAGGGGTAACTAAGAAAATGATGTCTCGAGGCCCACAGGTAGCAGACATGGAATGTCGAGAATCTGATGCCTAGCATAGCCCGCAAATCCCCTCCTTTACCACATAGAAAAATCCACTACACCGGCTTGGATCCAAGAATACAACAGGTCTTGCTTCATGACGTAACTAGTCAAGTCTCGTGGTAGGTGTCACTTTAATATTTGAAGCATTTGAACATATTGCAAATAATCATTTCTTGATTATGGAACGTTTTCTTGGAAATTATACCTTTTTCCTAGTTTCACCTTTGTGGGTGGCATGGTTTCCTAGTAAGAAGATCACCCTCGAGAAAACGGTTACTACTGGGTGGTTCCTTGAAGGGTCATCATACCATTCCCTCTCATACTTACCACTTTCCACATTTCTTCCCCTTTTGTTTCCTCATCTTTTGGGATTTTGGGCTCATTGACCCCAAGAAGGGATTGTGCCTCATTTCATGGGAAGAAGGGGATAAAGGACCAGAGGTGTCGTAGCTAGAAAAACTTAAAATCCAATCATTATACTTCCATATGCTCTCCCTAAGGTCCTGATCGCAATGAAACACTACTTCATAAAAATCAAGGACCTTCTAAACATATAATTAATAAGTGTCTCGCTTGTTGGGGGAATGCATTTGCGGTGTCCTTTACTTTCCATTGCATATGGAACTAAATGTGTTCCTAACTCCAAGTGGAATTGTAGTGCTCTTTACTTTCCATTGCACATTTCACTTAATGTTCATACCATAATAAATTAAATGCAAGGAATTAGAAAAATGTTGCATTGCAAACAAATTACACAACACACCCTCCACAAAGGCACCCATAAATGAGACAATACGAACCCTTGATATGTCAAGAACCCCATGCCCAAAAGTATTTCCCCAATCCACCTCATACTCATCACACGACCTAGCTAGGGTCCTCTTGAGAAACATTTCGTGACTTGGGGATTGGCTTACCCAATAGGGTACCATGACACCCCTCCCGTACCTAAATTAGGAAAAACTTATAAGGTCTTTAAGAATTCATTTAGTTTGAAAAGGAGGGTTTGAAGCACATCTTTGGGTGGTTATTGTATTAAATATGTCTTACTTGGCATGATACTTGTGACTTGTGGACCCTTGGAGGGTGCACTTTTTTGTCTTTGTAGGACCTTGACCACATGATGGATGCTAGACCCTGCATGAACAAGACCATGAATGACGAACATTGCACCTAGAGGACAAAGGAAATTGCCTTTGGAGGCACCTGGGCATCGCTAGAGGATGAGGTTGCACCCTTCTCCACTTGTACATTGAGCTTTGGAGGTCTAGGATGTCACACCTTAGCCCTTGAAATCACTTTGGATGGTTAGGGTTTGATGCATGAGATGGTTCTAGAGGTGGCTTGATAGGAGAAGACCATGGAAGGGAACTTTGGCATGACACATGGAATTTGGACACCCAACGTCTCCCTCCTCATGCTTGATGTTGCACTTAGAGAGCCTGTGTCGCCCCTCTAGGGCATGGTGTCACCCTTATAGGGTTTTATTTCATGTAAAATTCATTTTTTTGTATATTGAAAGGGAAAATTAAAGGGGTCGACCCTCTTATGTTTTTTTGTTGACATTTGTAAGTGGAAAAATAGGTAAAGGTGGCTCCATATAAATAAATCCACCTGACATTTCATTTTATGATCACAACTTATCACCATTTTGTGAGAGACTACTTTTGAAATTTTCGCTATATTGGGGTTACTAGCTCTTTTGAATTATGCATTATCCTTTGGAGGTCAAGTGTGTATGTTTCTTTGCTGATTTTTGGATGGATTTTCTGCAATTAGGGTTTATTCTCATGCTATCTTGGTGAAGTGAAATTTCTGCAAATTTTATCTTTGTGCTATCAAATGTTCATGGTAAATTTCTCTTTTTGATGCTATACATCTTTCTTGGTGAAACCCTAAGAGAGGAGCATAAGTGCTTCCTCCTCTCACAAGGCTAATTTATCCAAAATTTGTGAAGAAATCCTAGCTAGGGTTAGACTCCTAAATCCCTAAAGTGCTAGCACTTTAGGATTTTGACCCTAGACTCTTGATTGTGGCCTAGTTGAGCTACCTAAGAAGGGAGAAAAGTTTGCTAGAGCCCAAAAGTGCTTACACTCTAGAAATCCTTCTCCTCAAGGTTTAAACCCTAAGGCCCTAATGTGCTAGCACCCTAGAGTTTAAGCCCTACCTCTTAGTCTTTGCTAGTTTCATCTCTAAAACATATTGCATTGTTGTGGAAAGACTCCATGGCCCTCAAAGGCACTAATATTCAACCTTTATTATGGTGAAAGTGATCAATGTGTGATCAACAAACTCTTCATTTCAATTCTATCAAGCTTCCTACTAACTTTACTAACACTAAATTGAACTAATCGACTAATAAGCTTGTCGTTGTTGCAATTTTTTCTACAACCATACTAATCTACTCAAATTTGTTTCATACATTGCTCTAATAGTGGTCAAACATACCCAAAAATTACATCTAATAATTGGATAATGTTCTATTGAGTAAATGTTAAGTTTTCATGGTGAATTGTTGCAATTATTAAGTGTATTATAATTATCTATTGTTGTTGCACTATTGTAATCTGTTGTAATTCATAAAAACCATAGTGATCTTTGTTGTCCAGTGTCTTAAAGAGGTATTACTTGCATACTTGTACTTGGAAATCATCATATATATGCTATAAGTGTTCTTGTTCTAGGAAGGTACTCGAATCACCTCATTACCTCTTATTTCTCCTTGACCTAGACCTTGAATTAGGTGATTAAGAGAGGGGGCAGTAGGCTTGGTTAACAAACTTGCTACTTTGATCCCTTGAGGTCACTAGGGAAGTCTCCCCTGTGGTGGACCTTCTCCATCATTAAAACAAGGGGATCTCTTACTAAGGTGACAATGGTAGGATTTCCTGTAGTTACACAGATTTGGGGACTTGTGTTGGGGCTTTGATACAAGTACAAATCCTGTGATAATAGGATGACTTTATTTTTTCTTTTCTCATTAAAGAAATGATCCCAATACTTGTATTGTTTGCATACTTCTATAAAAAAAAGTGTCATTCTGAAAGGGATCATAAGGGTTTCTCTTGGAAACCAAATAAACTCATGATATTGAAATCCTCTGTAGTTTCAAAAATTCCTTTCTCTAAGAGAAAGGTGGAAGCCTTAAGTGACAATCTTGATGTGTTAGGACTGAAGATTAATTTTTTTAATTTAAAGATAAAATTGTTGTGGAACGGGTAGAAATAATATTGAGCCTTAGCTAGATACCAGGAAAAGACTGGCTCCACCTTGAAGTCGACACTTATTTCCCTCGTCAAGTCTTCGAAAACATGGCAACAAGCTATGGAGAAAATCAAATAAGATGACATGTAGAATTTTTGGGTCCTTTTCAGACCACCCAGTTGAAATGAAATTTCATTGAAAATAAGGCGGCCCCAGCCAATCAAAGCGTATTCATGTACATCGAAGTGGAGAATATAACTGATATTTTTCAACATAGAGGTCATGGATTCCAAACCAATTATATGGGAAAATAACCAGGAAAATTCCTTGTAGGAATATTTTAAGGAACTTACATCAATCTTAGCGGCATTGGTATTAACTCTTGGGTCAATCAAATATTTTTCAAGGAGATCTTCTCCCCCTATGTGTTCCTTGAAGAATTCATTGGCTTCTTCACCCTTGAACTGCATGGTGGGCTTCAAAAGTAATAGAATTCTTGTGAACACTAAAGGAGCCAATGAGATAGGTTGTTTCCCTTGAATCTGAATTATTCTCCTTTTTGAATCAAATTTATCCGTGCACCAAAGAAACAACTCTTTGAAATTTGTCAACTCCAAAACACAACCAACCAAAGCTATGCTTGAGGTCCATACTTATGTGTTTTCTTCTCAATGGGAGGGAGGGATTTGTACCACTTGGAATCCTGTGACCAATGGAACTCATGGTATTCACGTTCGAGAGTATTTAGCGTATCTCCACAATACAACTCTTTTCTCCTACTTGACATTATTTACACAACATTCTATTCTTAACAATAGGTGGTGCTATTGTTGCTATAAAGTTTTACAACATGGCATATTATTCCTTTATTTAATTTACCATGTATTGCCTTGATTATTAACAACCATAGCTCTTATTTCAAAGTTTCCATCTTGCATGGTGATATTTACAATTTATTACAAAGCTTTACAAAACCTTCACCACTTTAATAACAACATTATGTTCACACAAGTGGCGGATGATGTGGTGGAGAGAAATAAATGTGATCGAGAAATGGTGATGTGATGTTGTGGAAGATGGAAAATGATTAAGTATGGAAGTGTGAAAAGAGGAATGGAGAGTGTAATATGGTGAATGTAGGATTACAGGATGTCGGACACAAGACATGGAAAATGAAAAAGGTGAAAGGGAATGAATCTCGCATCCGCAATGAGAAAAGTAGACTAAGTATGGAAACATGCCATTATACGGGTTGCGAAAGTGAAAGGATCATTTTGTATAATGTGGGATTGCAGGTTGTGAAGCACAAACATGAGGAGAAAAGGTAAGTGGAAGAAACGTGTGTCCCTCATCCACATTCAAAGAAATGACTAAGTATGAAAAAGGTAAAGGGCGTATTTTGGAGGATGCATAAATATATTGGTCATTTTGACTGGACGATTGTAGGACACGGGACATAGAGGATTTGCGAGATAAAAACATGTTGGTCTCCGACAACGGGATTTCCGCATCACTTGAAAAAAAAACAAGTGTCGGTATTGCAAAAGAAGAAAGTGACTAATTATAGATACACGGGCTTGCAAGTCTGCGGACCTTGGAATTTGATAGTAGCTTGATCTGCAACCCACATTTGAAAGGGGGAAAAAGTAAAGAAAATTCGAGGAGCAGAGAAAAACAAGGGAAAAAGACTAAGGATGGGCATGCATGTATTAATGTTGATTTTTCCTTAAAAAAATTATAAAAAGTTTAAAAAACATTAAAAAAAAGTTTAAAAAGAAAACTGACTACTAAACCTTATTCACTTTACCTATAGCTTTGTCTGGACATTTACAAGTTATTTTGCATTATGTGAGTGAGTTTCCATTTTCCTTGGAGCTAGCCACGATTTACCTTAGAATCTTTTGATTTTCTTTGAAGTCTTTGAGTTGCCCAATAAAAGAGGAAATCATGTCAAATCAAAAGAAGTTGCTTATCCTTGAGTGGATTTCAACATTCTTCCTTGAGCCAATTTCTCAATGTTTCTTGAGCCAATTTCTCCTCCAACAATTTTGTTTGAGCCGCTAAGGAAGAGGAAAATGGATGTAATTTTGTTTGAGCTACTAAGGAAGAGGAATGTAGAGGCAGGGTCAAAGATATTAGCAATTTCTTTCATATAGCAATGTGGACATAGGGTCAAAGACTCAACTCCTTGTTGGTTTTTTAATTTTTTAGTAGTTTTTTTATCTCATGTTTATCATTTTCATCCTTCAAAATCAGCCTTTAGGCATGACATCAACCATTGAAAATTAAAAACAAATTCAATGGATCAACTTTAATTAGAAACTATTGTTGCAGATTGCCAAAAATTAAAAATCTGCTCACAAAACCAACAACTTGAGTCATTCTGGCAATATAAACAACAATGACAGTATACTAATTATGATACCCAAGTATAGGGTCATGTTGGGAGTGGGATAGATATTGAAAGTGGGAGTGGATCTCCCACCTCATTAATATTAAATGAAACCTAAGGCGATGCCAATCTCTGCCCAATAAAGGCATTGATTGAATGTGCAAAGAGGACATTTGATCCAAAAAAACACGTTTTCTATATACAACCAAATACCTAGCCTGCCACCTAACAAAAAATCAGAAAAGAAAGATGGTGTGTCACACCATTTGACATGCAATATTTGTGGCCATCGTTGGGTTGGGAGTTATAGTCAAGTTAGGCAACACCTTTTGTGCATATGTGGCAAAGGGGTTAATGTATGTGTGAATCTAACCATCGTACAAAGATTTCAAGATTTTGAGGATGCAAATGGCACCTTTTCTAGCTAAAATGTCATGGCCCAAGATGATCACAATGTGGAAGCAACTATAAGTTCCAAATGGAAAGCTAAAAGTAAACCATCCACACTCATGCTGAGACATCTTCATCCAAACATAAGGGTTCTCATTCTTGTCCAATAGGACCAACTATTACAAGGATGTATAGTAAGTTGAATCATGATGATGTTTTTTTCCGAATGGCATTCCTTTCCATGTTACTCATTCTCCTTATTACAAGGACATAGTCCATGCAATTGTAGCATCAAGGCCCTCATATGCGCTCCTTGGTGAACATAAATTGAGGGMAATGATTTTATAAAGACAAGTGTCCAATATTAATGTGTAGAAAGAGTATATGAGATAGACATGAGTGAGGGTTGGGTGATTTATTGTTATGGATGGGTGGACAAACATTGTCAAACGTCCACTTATCAACATCAYAGTTATATGCCTAGAAGGACTTTTCTTTCTTARAGMTATTGATTGTTYTGGAAAGTGAAAAGATGCAACTTTCCAATTTTAGCTTCTTCAAGATGATATAAAAGTGGTTGGGTCCACCAATGTCATGCAAGTTGTGACAAATGCAATAGCAATGTGACGATCAACTAGGTTATTAATTCAAAGTAAATACAATCATCTTTTTTGGACCCTTTTTTGTGTGCATGCACTCAACAATGCAATGAAATACATTAGAAAAATTCAATGGTTATTTGCCTAAGTGACAACAACGAGAGATGTGTAGATGTTTATCTCTAACCACCACACCTTCTTAGTCGTGTATAGCCCTCACTCAAGGAAGGAATTCATCAAGCCCATAGAGACTAGATATGCCAACAATGATCTCTTATTGCAGAGGATGTTGGAGGTGCAATCACCATTGCAGGCCATGGTTGTGATTCTAGAGTGGAATAGGTGAATAGGATCCAAGATAGATGAGGGGAAGAAGAATAGGCTTTGGATATTGGATAATGATTGATGGATAAATTGCAGTTATTTGGTGTTATTCTTATGCCCTATAATTGAGTTCATTCTCTACATTAACATAGATTCTCTTAGTCTTAGAGAAATCTATGACAATTTTGATAGCATGTTGGATCAAGTAAAGGCAACGATTCATGAGGAAGAGAACTCCTTAGAGTTCTATAAAAACTAGATTCAACCCATTATTCAATGTAGGTGGGATCGAGTGAACACACCTTTTCACATGGCAATGTATACACTTAACCCAAAATKGTATATGGAAATCCCTTGTAGAACTCCCATTGATGATCTTGAGATCAAGAAAGGATTTTGAGTTKCCATTACAAATATGTACAATGCAAATGAGGGGAGAGCACTCTRGAAATAGTGGGTTCAATTTCCAAATCCCAATGGTCCCTTTAACAAGCCTAATGTGAAGGAAGATCGTAGAGATTTAGGCCAGGATGACCCCATTGGTTGTTGGAAGATGCATGGAGATGATGCTCTAGGGATCCAACATCTTGTTATTTTATTATTGTCTCAGATTGCCAGTTCCTCTATAGTAAATAGGAATTGGTCCACATATAACTTCATCCATTATATCAAGAGGAATAGACTTACCTCTAGGAGCACGAAGAAGCTAGTTGAAGTGCAAATTCTCTATGTCTTGCACATAGGAAGACACCTGAGTATCTGAGGAGACCAACAACATGATGAGATGTGGATCTAGAAGATGATGCACAAATAGATGAGGAGGATAGACTGAATGCATTGCAACATGGTTTGGTTGGCATGTCATTGGTTACTCATGAGAATGACTCTAACTTAGATAGTGACACTCCCATGATGGTTTCTCGATGCCTTTGTACAAAAAATGGATGTAGAGAACCAATGAATGACATTGACTTCTTAATGCTCATTTGTTATTAATTTATTTTAGCTACTTTTAGTTTTCAATGTTCATTGCCCAAACTCCATTGTTAATCTTTAGTTTTAAATTTTCACTCTAGATAGTGATTGACTCATCACTTTTCACTATTTTTGAGTAATTTTAATTCACTTTTCAAACTTCAATATCTACTATTTACTTTTAGTATTTAAATTATACTTAATACTATTTAGAATGTAAATCAATATATTTGATATTTTATCTTGTTATAAGTTATAAATTTGAAGTTTTGATGTACATGTATCATTGATTCAATGTGAAATATGAAAAAAACAATGGCGATTGATGAATCTTGTTTGCATCATTTACAAATTTAAATTTAGTATTTATGTTGTACAATGATGAATTTACATGTGATGAATTTACTGTTGGAATTTTTATTTCCTTTATAATTTTAGAGACAAGGACCCCAACATCCCTCCATCCCCATAAATTTCCCTAAAATTTGGGAAGTATCTCCACACATCCTCGATATGCATTTCCTCGCTCCAGCATCCTAGAAACTTGGGGGAACGTTGTAGAGAATTCCATTACTTGGGAATCTTCAGTGCCTACAAATTAATGGTCCTTGTGTTGTCATAAGAAAAAAATTTCAAGTAATTTAGACCATTATTGACATAAGGACCAGGTAGGAAATACATAAGTCACATAGTCGGAACCAATATGCAATCAGAACTCTAAGGGCAGAAAGAGGCAAATGCCATACGGAAATTGAGAGTCCCTTAGTGCTTAGATTCATTTATACATACACTCAAGTTGTACTATTCACAATTTAAATCGCTTACACTATGCATAGACAGTGGACACTTTCATACTTTGTTGGAATCTCTATTGATGTGGGGTTGCTTATTGCATTTTGTAAATTGATAGGAAGCATAATTCTGAGTATCCATGCTATATCATAGATAAGAACAGTTAACCAGAAACATTGTAGTATGGTTTTCCCCTGTTTGAGTGTTGTACACATAAGTTGGGGCCGTGGGAGAAAGGTGACAAACCATAAACATTGAACATTCAGATAAAGAGCTGAGCTAAGAAATGTCATGAATCCAATCAAGATTCTTCACTATAAATGTCTTGTCCACTCAATCATTTTATTTTTCATGTGCCTCAGCCAAAGTTGTATTGTTATTCAATCATTTTGACACCAAATATGACAGTATACACGTCTCTCTAGCTGTACATCCTAGGTCCAAAATCCCTGCCTTTTTCAATGGAATCTTTCCATGGAGATAAGCTATTTGTCTCTACATACAAAAACTAAAACCAAAGCAATGGCAATAGTGAAAGCAAAAGAAGAACATCAATGAGGCAAGTCTAATGAAGAAAACACCTACGCACAAGAGCTGAAATGTTCTTAATAGGCCAAACTAGTGTTAAGTAGCTTCTACTGAGGCCATACCAAATTAACCAGATGATGGTATCCTGCAAGATTACTAATTCTCGGCTGTCTCATCACATGAAACTGCATCTGCATCCATTTTAAAGCAAATTAAGTTAGAAATAAATAAATTATATTGATGTCCATTCATGACCAAAGATTTTATAGTAAAGGCAACTTTGTTCTTCTGGTTATCTTAATAGCCCTCTGCCTCTTCACCCTTTTGTCTTGACTGGAGAGTTAGGGTATCTTCCCAATGATTTTTGAAAACAGTATATGGAGGCAGTTAAGAAGAAAAACGACAGAAGACAATCGAGAGAAACCAACCTTCAGCCTCTGATGAAGATAATGATGGCCTTCGAGCTGGAATTTGGTGATGAGGAGTAGGCTGTTGGAAAATAAATARGTTAAACAAACAACTGTCTGGTTAGAAACTCGGAACTACACTGTTTTGAAAGACAAACCTTGGGGATAAAAATAACAAAATCTCGTGTCACAATGGATCCATTCATTAGCTCTTTATTGACACAAATGGTAAATACTTGGTTCTTCCCAAAAGCAGCATGTTGTAGTAAGATATAGAATCGGACAACTCCCGAGGTGTTACCTGCAGCTTTGGTTGCAGTGCCTCTACTGTGCTATTAGGCTCCTCACCGTTGGTTGTTCCTTGCTATTCAGATACAAATAATGATCACACTTGAACCATAAGTTTATCAATGTTTAAATACTATTAGGAAGCATCTTATGCTGCTTCTTCAAATTCATGGAGAACATTTGACGTGATCAAAAGAGCTTACCTTTTCCAAAGCCCAATCAGCAGAGTCAAAGTAAGCTCTCTCGTTATCCTGAAGCAAGTCATCCATCCATTTCATTATATGGATGGCCATGATACAACAGTAATTGATAAAAACAGAATCAACAGCACTAATTAATGTTTCTTTGACAACTGTTGAAAAACATAGAAAAACATCAATAAAAGGCAGGGACCATGCTACAATGAAATCTTACTACAATACTGCTTCCTTGGGCCTTAAGAATCATGAGGTCCATGTTCAAGTTAAAGACCTTGTCTGATTATGCCAACATGAATGCCTCATAAATAAATAAATAGATCGCTACCTTCGAAATCAGAGGTCGTTTTGGTACAATTCCTCCATATTTCTTCTTGATAATTTCCGCCTGCTATAGGCAACCTTAATCAGTAGAAAGAAAACTATTTATAGTTTGAAACATGTGTCTACAAAGGACTGACAATTTTGTAAATAAATTTTGAATTTCTTCTATGTGAATTAAGATCTACCCTTGAATAAAATTGCACATATATCCAAACTGGAAATTGAACCCCAGAATAACATCAACTACACCTCTTCTTGAGAAAATTGCCCGTGTTCCTCTTCTGACTGTTGAATCACCTTCATATTATTTCCTTCACGATCTTTAGAACTATTCAAAAGATCACATTGTGTCTCTTTGGTGTCTGCCATGTTCTTGTTTTAATCCAACAAATTCTGCTCAAGAAATTCTAACCCATGTCATGCAATTGAAAATAATTTACAGATCATTCAGCAACATTTAAACCATTTTATCTTCAAAATCAAGCAAGTATAATCCATAAGCACCACAATGACAGTACTGCTTTCTTCTTTACATCAAAAGACCACATGTCACCTTGGTTTTAAAATAGTGACCCCAAAATTTATATGAATTTATCTTTCCCACAGGATTTAAAATTTTAAACTTTTCCCGCCAGGTAAAAACATTACTCACCCTTTTCGACCATGGAAAAAAAGAACATTAGACTATTTATCATACAAAATGAAAAATGGTAAAACCGCTATCCTACTTGCCTATCTGACTGGTACAAACATGAATGAGTTATTATATCCATTCCAATCAAATTGAAAAATGATCCAGTAAATCACAGTACAGAGATGCTAAACCCATGAAACTGGTTCCACTTGCTTAATCTACAGTACCCAGATAAGGTCCAAAGAAAACAAAGAGGAAGGATAAGAAGCAA
The DNA here is from genome assembly GCA_010110895.2 of Picea sitchensis. Classification (NCBI taxonomy): domain Eukaryota; kingdom Viridiplantae; phylum Streptophyta; class Pinopsida; order Pinales; family Pinaceae; genus Picea; species Picea sitchensis. The sequence continues at coordinate 111,390 of SNQJ01S0006594.1, read as the reverse complement.
ATAAAAAAATCCTAAGATGTTACATTTCAAAGCAGTAGTAGATGAAAGAAAGAGCAGACCACACAAAGTTTTTCTCAAACGAACTGCCTCTCATTCCTTTATAATATCAATTATATTTATAGTACAACTACAAAGTTATGAAAAATTGGAGACTGAAGACAAAATAGATCTTCAGCATTTTATGAATCTAGCCTAAAACAAACTAATTTATAAAAAAATTAACCTGGTGCCCAAAAAAGATGCTAAATATATAAAAAAAGTTATTTTTAATTCTCATCATTGATAGAACCTTCTCCTGGCTAATTGCAGTTCATGCAAACTGTGTGCATATCTTATGTTATCAAGATTGCATGCACTAGATCTACTCAGCTAATTTCCTGGATTTTATCTTCATCGTAAAGATGTTTGAGATGCTGATGTGGCAGTATTTTCATGGAAACCAGCATACAAAATGGGTGGTAATTTCTAACCCGTCTCCTTAATGCCCATTTTGCATACAGGTTTCCATGTTAGCAGATCCACATAAGCATCTCACCAGAATCAAATATATAAGAGATCAACTTATTACTGGATGTGAAAAGATAGAGAACAGGGATCTTGTCTCTATAACCATTAATTCGCCTTGGTCTTTTCAAGTGTTTGTAGCAAGTCTTAGCTTATCAACATGAACTATGCCCTTCACATTTGATAAACTAGGAAGACTGCTCTTACCAAAGGAGCAAAGAAATAAGCAATATGATGAAGAAGGCAGTCGTGAACATGCCTTCGTAGTAAAGCATAAGGGCAAAGGAATGCAAATTTTTGGCCACCAAAGAGACAAGAGAGAAAGCCAAAGAGATCAGAACTTCGAGCATAAACGAGAAGAATGAAGAACGAATTTTCCCATGCAAAGCATAAAGGGCATTCAAGCAATTAGGATGAAAAGAAGCCCAGTCGACTAGTGATAGTGAAGAAGAAGAGAGAGATCTTAGACTCTTTATTACTTCACTATTTTCCAAAAATATGCTTAAAGAGATATTATATAGAGAACATGACACACAAAAAAGAGTAGTTTGCCTAATTGGATGATAATTGAAGTCAACAAGAGACAATTGCTTTAAGAGATGAGAAGGTACACATGGTCAAAGGCCAAGGAACAAACCCGATGAATGCACCTAGTGGAGGTGTTAAAGATGTGAAAGATCTATTATATGTACTAGGCCTAAAGAAGAAACTACAGACAGCAGGTCAAATACTAAAGCAACATTCCAAGATTGAACCTGATGGCAAGGATTTCATAAAAAACAAGAGGGACAAATACAAAGCGGTTGCAAAAGTTGTTGAAGGTGATCTTGACAGATATACAGTTACAGAAATAGGACAACAAACATCAGCTGCTGAAAATGGCTCCAAAAATCAACTATGGCATCAAAGATATGGATATCTCAAGTCCAAAATCTGGAACATTTGAGGAAATTCAATACGGTTCTCCAATTCAGCATGAGTTATTGTGAATCTTGCATTTTAGACAAGCAACATAGTGATAAATCTGACAAAAAAAGTTACATGAAGAAAAAGCATGCACGTGGAAATTGTGCATAGTGACCTTTGTGGTCCCATGAGAACTTAGTCATTGGCAAGTGGAAAGTATTTTATGATATTCACTGATGCCCTTCCAAGAAAAAATGGCTGTGCTTTCTCAAGAACAATTCATTAGCTCTTATAACATTGAAGGAATTCAGAGCGATGGTTGAAACTTGAAAGGCAAAGTGGGAAGAAGATTAAGGTTCTCAGAAAATAGAGTTTGGGAAAATAAACTCTGATTACTTCTACAGGTTATTTTTCTTTGCATGAAAGTTACTTCCTCATATATTGCACAAAAGAACCGCACTGTAGAGAAGAAAAGAGGACCATTGTGGAGATGGCCAAGAGCATTGTTAAGGAAAAAATCTCTCAAACAACTTTTTGGTTGAAGCAGTCTATACTATATACAACAGTGTAACCATTCAATAGAAGCCCCACTAAGGTTGTGAGAAACACCTCACCTATAAATGCATAAGTGGGAGGAAATCATAAGTAAATCATTAAGTTGCATGTATACAGATATGGGTATGGACACAGGTACAATATATGGTACAGATATGGCTAGGACACAACCAATTTTAAATATACGAATGTGTGTGAGCATGCAAAAAAAAAGAAAATTTGAGAATGCCATAAATGAATTAGGAAATAGAGCCAAAAAGAGAGTTCTCCTTAATATTAGCAAACATGATATGTAAGCATTACATGCAAAATGAGTTCCTTGTCACTCTACTTATAACTTTCTAAAGTCTACACATTAGATTCAATACAAATAAGAAATTACATATCATCAAAAATATCTTCAATAGACTTACATTCCCCTGGGCCAAGTACTTATACTCTGCAAAAATTAGGGTGGTGGCCAGTGCCCTAAGTTTATTTTGAAACTTTACTTCAACTCTCGATTTAAAGCACGGGCACTGTCTTCATATTGAGAATTGGTCTCAAGCACTTTGTTTCTTCTTCACCCCCTGATTAGTGCAGTTCCGGAGGGGAGATTTTACCATCAGGGCTTACCAATACGTAATAGCACTTGCCCTGTGAGAACTGGGTTGTTGTTAAACCTCCCCTGTTTATCTGGAAACATTAGCCCAACAGTGGGTTTTGAGCTTTGCCTGAGTATTCACATTGGGGGTTCTAGCATAGTAGTTTGTTTTCTCATCCAACCCAAGTCCATTTTCAGGTGGAGAGGTGCACAAGCTGTGAGTATTTGCACRTACTTSKCCCTCCTCTCATTTCTTGTTCAGCATTCATTCATCATGTCTGGTCAGTCTAAAAACAAAACTGTGGTATCTGTGGGAATCAGAGAACTCCAGTGACCCTAATATTATTGATCATCTCAATGCTTGTCACACACCTTCCACATCTGGAAAGAAGAGAAACAACTACTCTTTCCTGCCCCGTCATTCTATAGAACAGCACTATAATTGGCAGAGCCCCAGACTCAAAAGTAAGTGTTCAGCTACTCAGAAATCCAGCTCTGGAGGTTTAAAATACTACGACAGAATACAGGAATTGGCTAAAACATATGCTGACCAGCAGTCCCCTGAAATTAAGGAACTTGTCTCCCAAATGGAGTCACTGGGAAAAGAAGAAAGAGACATTTCAAGTGCCCTGGAACCAGGTGATTCCATATTCTTTGCTTTGCCCCTGTAGTTCCCCAGACAACCAATGGCAAATGAACAGTTTTCCAGTCTGCAATTATAATTTAAAGATGAGTGGACCATCTGAGATCTGTTTGTGGGAAATATAAAAGGAGAACAATTTCCAGATTCATGGAGATAAGATCGATGAACTAGTTCAAACTGTTCATACATATGGACAGATCCTTAGATGAGACCTCGATTTGAATGAGGCCACCTATCCATCTACAAATAATACAGCAGAATATCACATGTGACGTGGGTGAAAAGCCAACAGGTAAAAATGGATACGATATGTGTAAAAAGTGATTTCATTCTCGATTTGTTAAGAAACCCATGCTTTCTATACCAATTTGAACTTCAAACCCCAAACTCTGACAGTATGAGATAGGGCAAGCATCCCAGCCTAGGGTGGGGATAAATCTATACAGTGTAATGCTTCGCCATCTTCAAGAGCAGACAGCCATCAAGATGGACATGGAAGAACTGAAGAGAACCTTTCTTTACTCTAACAAGAAGTTACAGGAAATTTTATTCAGGATCGAGGCCAAAAGAACCTTTGGGAGCTTCAGTGGCAAAGACGAAAAGCCCCCGCTGCCCAAGGAGGCGGCAATGAGAATATGGATTCTTTTGGAGGTACATCTAACCCATTCTCAAAAAAATGAAATCGAGCTCAGTTGATCCAATTTTGTCCAATAATACTATGAGTTCTGTGTCCTAACAGACAGTAAGTAATAAATCTCTTTCTCTTTCTCTCTCATGACTGTAGCAAGAGAAAACAGGTTTTTGTTTAACTTCCAGAAACTTACAGTCATGAAGATATGCAGATCCGCCAGCATCCCTAAATACGTAGGTAAGTATATGGTATATTTTTGTAAAATGGCGAGAAGCCATATGTTAAAAAAGAAGATGTTATATCTACATATGGAAAGGACAATATCTTTCATCTGGGACCCCGAACCAGATTGAAAGACCTGCAAAAGATGTGTATGGCATGTAAATTCAACATTACAATCATATAGTTTTCTGTTTCACTTTAATCAAAAGGAAATCAAATGCGATATTTGTTTTATGACAGGGAATGTTGATTGATTGCTAAGCACATAATATTGCTAATGTGAGTTCTGTCTAATTTGCCTTTAATGAGCAGGCTTGGTTACCTATGATAAGGCCAGCAACTAGCTGGCATAGTTGTCCAAATCGAACATGAGCTTGTATGATCATTTAGGACAGGAGTATGTGAAAGGGAATAATTTGTACTTAATAGTCATAAGTGGAATTCTTGCATTTGTCAAAGACAAAACCTCTGTAAAAACATTTACCGATGAAGTTTTCATTAGTAGTTTTTCTTATTAATTCAATTATCAAGACCACGTAAAGAACAACTTGACAAGAACTAATCATGGATATTCATACTGTTTTTACATACCAACTGCACACTGTTGAAGTCTAGCCATGTGTTTGTACTGTACTAAAAGATTGATTCTTTTGGCATAACCTCTAATGAATTGAATCCATTTTCAAATAAATACTAGTAGCAGTCTTAACAGCTATAATTAGAACAAAATAGCACCATATGTCAATACAGTAAATGCATAAGTATTCCTTAATATGACCTATACCATGAAGTTCTGTCTGCATTAGAATCTAATTGCCTTCATAGTAATTGCCTTCATAGAGCCAAGATAAGTGGAGGACATAAAGACGAACATGCCCAAAAATAAAGAGAAAAGAAAAATAACAAGAGAAGGAAGGAGATCTAAGGTAACCCACATGGAATAATGTTGCAGAATCCAGAAGATGGTACCTATGACTCAGGCCAGCTGATCTCCTTCCTACCACCATGAACTAGAACTAGAGTGCCATGTTTTATCCTTTCCTTGGTTGCGTACCTTCGCTATTTATGGGATGTCTCGGCTAACCATGGTTGAAATGCTTGCTGGTTAAGAGAAGACTCTTCATCGGACCGAGGCATATACCGTTGAGAAATCCCATCGAAAAAGGAATATTACATGGCAGAAATGTAGTAACGTATCGGCTTGGGTAGAATTTATATCAGCCGAATGTGACATTTTCTACAGGAAGAAATCCCCCTCAGGAATTCTAGGAGGACTTCAGGAGAATATGGGTGTTCAACACCCTTATCTGGGGGTTGGTTTTGTTTATATTAAACCATTCCAAGGCGCGCACAACGCGGTTTCCAGTCTTATTCACATACGCGCTTAGGAGAGGAATTCCGTTCGGAAGGTACATGCATCTGTCCATATAAGGTATATACACATGAAATATATTTGTTTGCAA
>SNQJ01S0006594.1:67633-89414 GCA_010110895.2 Picea sitchensis | reverse complement strand
GTGTACATGCCCATACCTAGGGTAAATATGAGCACATAGGCCGAGATTTGACATGGAGCTCCATTTCCTTCAGTTTCATCTCCAATGAAAGTCTATACATGAAGGCCTCCTCCATCCATTTTCACAAGTTCAATGAATGTAGAATTTTGTCATTGGTCTTTGCACAAGATTCACATGCCCATGCACTTCAGTCTTTGTCATTGAGTTTGATGAGTAGTTGGCCATATTCCCTCTCAATTGGTTATTACATAAGGGGGAATATTGTTGCATTGAGAAAAGCAAGCTGCATTCTACAACTCTGTATTGAAGAGATTGTAGCATCCATCCTATGTAAGGTCAATCCAATATAATATGATATACAAAAATAAAAATGTAGTAATAATCAATTTAATGAACTGAATAATAGTCATTCACAATTATATATATATATATATNGAGAGAGAGAACATAATCATATCAATTGCTTGAAGACCAAGAATATGAGGCAACTCTATTTGGCACATTCATGGCTGTTTTTTATCAAACCACATTATCACTGATGAGCTTAATGATATCACACACACACAACGCAAACCATTGTAGATGCATCTCAACCTAGGATCTTTAAAGAACTGACCAAATTCCATCTCAATTGTTTTTTGGATACCTCTTAGTGCTTAATAAATCCATAGTTAAGATGGATCTATGTTGGTTCAATTCACTTCAAGATTGAGAGAGAGTGTTCTAAAGAGAGTAGAACCCTAAAAAAAGAGCTTGGAGGCCATCTCTATCACTCCCTCAAGGTGAAATCTCTTGTTTTTATCACTAGTTTTCTCAATTGATATTAATAAAAAACATTTAGTGTCTCCCCGCCAAAAAAATTCAAATGGTCGTCATATGTGTTCATTGGATTTCACAATAACTATTTGATTTACTAACATTCTTTTAGAATTGTAGTCTTAGCCTTTTTATTGTCATTGTGTGTAGGTTGTTTGTGAGAAAGATTATCTACTAGAATCTCTCTCATCTTGCTCCACAACAAAGTCAATTCACCAAAAATCTTGCCGCTAAGGTTTGTTTCTCTTTTCTTCATTAAACAACCATTCAGTTCATGCTTAGGATTGTTTGGGTTGCTTTCATCACTCACATTTATTTTATGTCTACATCAATATACTCAACCTATTGTTAAATGTATTTGATCACTTTGTGACCCAAATCACACACAACATAGTGTACTATGGATGAGAACTTAAATCTCATCCTTTGTTGGATTTAGGGCACTTTCCTTATCATCCACTACTTTCTAACAATCGTAATCATAGTGTATCTTGTTGTTTTTCCCCAAAATCCTCATCACTCAATTATAATCATAGTGTAGCTTGTTATTTTTCCCAATAACCCTCAACACTCAATTGTAAGTCTTATCAATTCCAAATTTCTACATTTGCTACACTCACATAAAACCATGTAGTTGTTGTGTTTCTAAACCTTTTTGTGGCCTTTAGTTCACATAATTGTGGAGTTTTGGAACTATGTGTTGCACAACATATACAAGTGCATAGTCATTCTTTGTGTTTGTGTTTAAACCCACAAAGCATTCCTCAAAAAATGAATTTATTAGTGTATCTTACTGGTTAGGAAGATGATAGATAGCAAAGTAGTTTTTTCCAAATTTATTTGTTGTTATTTGTTTGAATTACACCAAATTGATTGAAAATAATAAAAATAAACATTTTTTCTAAGATTGGAAATGATAAAAATAAACATTTTTTCTAAGTATTTGTCATTTTTGTTATTTTTTTTAAGGCAATCTTTCAAGTTCAACAACATCACATCAGTTTTTGCAAACAAAAGTTCCCGCATAAGCAACTAATCTCTAAAATTCACCCCTTAATGTAATTTGTGTTCTCTGGATTCTTCAAAAAAAAGTCAATGGTTGTATGCATTGCAAAATGGGGATTTAAATCTTTACACACGGATGCATATAATCACTGTATTCCAACTCTTTTCTGAAAAGTATAGCTTAAATTTGTATAAGGAGAAAAAAGCCTTAAATTTATAAAAGGAGGAGAAAAAAAGATTAATGTTTTTCTTTCTTATCTTATAAAAAAGATTAATGTTTTTCTCTTCTTGTCTTATATTCTCCTTGAAAAAGGAGAAAGGAAACCTAATTTTATACTTTGTGGACCATTATCAAAGAAAGTTTAATGTTTTTATTTTCTTATCTTTTCATTGAAATGAAGAAAATATGTTCTCATTTCTCGTTGAAATAAAGAAGGAAGAAAAGGAAAGCAGTTTTTAAAGTATAGATTAAATTTGTAAAAGGAGGAGAAAAGACTTAAATTTGTAAAGGAAAAAAAATTGGCAAAAAAAAGGAAAAGAAGCTTGATGTTCTTATATTCTCATTGAAATGAAATATGTTCTCATTATGAAAAGGAGAAAGGAAAGCTTGATGTTCTTATATTCTCATTGAAATGAAGAAAATATGTTCTCATTGAAAAAGGAGAAAGGAATCCCACTTGAGAGCTTTATGTACTACATATGTTAATAACAATATTCATTTTGTAGTGGTAGGTGTGTCATAGATCCACCCAAAATTTGAATAAGGGGATCTTAGGTACACCTTGAGTATGTGTGCAATGGTGCATAATTTCTTGGATGCTTATATTGTCTTCTATCTAGTTCTTTGACACATATTTAATTTGACAAACAATACATACATGGTGAATCAAGGCATAAAGAATTGATCAAAGTGAGATATCAAATTAAACCTCCACAAAATAATGCGTAATCTCATGTAAGAGGGGAAAGAGTTGTTTATTCGTCCAATATTCATTGAGCATTGTCAAAAGTTCAAAGGTCATAACCATATATGGTTCATGGAAAATATGATTCAATTGATCCATAGTCTTAAATTCAATTGCCTATTGAGTCAATAGTTTGTTGTCTCATTGAAATTGAAGCATAAGGTTAAGGTTGAACCAAGTCATTAATTTGTTCAAAAAGAGGAATTACAAGAAGACATGTTGTAAAAAAGGACCTACCTAAAATTTGAATAAGGAGGTCAAGAGAGTCATCAAAATTAAATCATTATAAAAATCACAAGTTGGATTGCATTCTCAGTAGTACCCAACACACTAAGTGTGGCAATAATCAAGTGAGAGTCATATGAAAGAAACAAGTGCAAGCAAACAAGTACAAGTGAGTGTGACACGTGCAAACTAAAATAAAAAATTTTGGTAAAGGAGGAAATCATTTACAAAATGCCAAACAAAAAATCAAGGAATTACAAGACTCCAAATGAGAATTGCATAATTAGGTTATTGATCTTCACAATCAAATTGATATGAATGATCAATTGATTGAAGCACTTGAACTAAAATTAATTCAAAGGGAGAAACAAATTGAAAGCATGGTTGATGCTACATATGCCAAAAATGACTTAATGCAAATGAATGATGTTACTTGTGCAATAAATGACCTCACACAAAAGGTCGATGCAACTTGTGACACAAAAGACCTAATGCAAATGGTTATCGCTACTTGTGATACACATGACCTAATGGTGGATACAAATGCAAATATATATATGATTGATGATTCATTGACAGGTTGTGAGATGGAATCGATGAAGGAAGGTCTTGTTGAAAATGAGTCACAACTAGAAGCACAAAGTGATAGTAGCAACGACAAACGTGAATTTGAATAAACAAAAGAAAAACACCAAAAATTACAAAATGATCTTTCCAAGATGATTGTCAAACCTTGGGAAGAATTGTTATTCAAAAAAAGTAGATGTGGCTTAGGATATGACAAAGGAAATAGCTTTCATATCTCATATTACTTCAAACGTTTTCAGTTTGTGAGTGCAAGATTTCTTGATAAAACGACTTCAAAAGTTAATGAAGAAGTTAAGAATATTGATAATAAGTGGCAACATTGTCATAGAGTTGGAAATATAGAGACATGTGTTTTTATCTCCATCCTTTTCTTCGTTGTGGGAAGACAAATCATCTCTCAAAAAATGTTGAAAGAAAAATAAGGTTAAGAAAATAACTCATTATGGTTACTTAAATTCTTGGCGATGGAATCAACAAGTCAAGACATTACATAAGTTGTACCATCTAGTCCAGACACGAGTAAAGACACATTTGCATGGAAAAATAACAAAATAAAATACTTTCAAACATTTATTTCAGATAATTATTTTGGCATGATTGAGGCCCAATTCTACATATCTTTTGAATTCAACGATGAGTCAAATATGGTACTCTCTACACCTCAAGGTGGGGAGTACATTGATAAAACAACAAGATACTCTTTAGCACCTTTAAGGGGGGATTATATTCTAAAAATGGTTAGTGTTCAACCAAAACCACCACATACATTGATGCAATTGGTTAGTGGTCAACCAACAAAATCACCAGATACAATGATGAACAATTGAAGAACATAAGAATGTAAAATCTAAAGCTTGTATCCCTTCCACATACTCTCACCTTGCACCTGGAAGAGGGGAATGTCAAATATGATAATCATGCTTCAAGTTTCGAAGTCTTATCAGTTAAAAAATCAAATCCAATCACCATTTGGGAATTCCAACATGACAATCGATCTCCTCAATAGGATATCTACAATCAAATCAATTATTCATTGGGATGTTGTTCAACTCATGATTGTGTCTAAATTCATAGAGAACTTTGGTGATTCTATTTGTTCACCAATTATCATGGGAATGTTGAGACATGGCAAGTGTTTACTTCCAAAAATTCTACTCTCTTTCAAATTTCATTTCAAATCAACCATTCGTCATCCATATTGGTGGTTTTTTAGGCATATCATCAAAGCTCGGTTTAGAAGTTTCAGATTGAGGATTGAAGATAATACCATTTTATGAACTAGTTCATGTTGTATTGCTAGTATAATTATTTAGACTTGTGATTGAGGTGGGGGGGGATATTAGACTGTGAGTCCCTACACAATCACAAATTCTGAGACCACATTCTTATGAGTTGCCATACTTATCTATTGATGAGTTGTTAGTGAGATATAGATCTAGAAGTGGTCAAATACATGTACTATAAATTGATGTCATGAGATCAATACAGGGGTTGAGAATGTCTTACAACCTTTTTTTCCAATTCATATCTTGTTATGATTGTGCTCTGTTTCTTAATAATTTCTAGTTCAATGGTCATGAAAAGAAATTGCTAGCTTATTACCCCTACATCAACATCAATTTGCAAGAGGGGTGTATAAACATAGGGATAGTAGATTTCACTGGACAAAACTAATAGTTAGACTATGATAGGACCTTGGAGTTAGGCATCCAAATAATACTCCAAGGTTGATAAAATTTGAAACATAAAAGTTGTCTTTGGGAGCTTTAAATTCCTTTCAAGTGAGTATTCTTTACTAGTACAAGGGGAAACATTTTCTTGGGTGACATTCATACCTAAAGATAGATCAGAAAGGTAGATTGGAATCTATAACAACAAATACACCAATGGCATGTGAAATATCGTGGAATGCAAAAGATAATAAAAAGCACAATGCTTGTTGGCACATGGGTAGACCCAAGGTTCAATGCTTGAACAATGCACCAACAAAACCCTAACTATCGACCCTTTCAGAAACACCTGCGAAGTAGATGAAGTCTCACCCGAGGTAGAGGCAGGGGTGGTTGCAAGACTCCCATTTCTGCAACCTTAGCTGGGACATAGATCTGTGATTACAATACTCTAACAAAGCACTTAGCAGTTAACATTAGTCAGTAATTAACCCTTATTCACATCGCATATCCAAACCCTAATTACAAAGCAACGCGGTATTCTACCAGATCTAACACTTTCAAGAACTTAGCATGGAGAGATAGATCAGATCCAACATCTTATTCACATCATTAGGCACTAAGCTATCATATTCATTTAAGCATACAATATTTCACTAAGCATTAATCACATAAATAATATAACAACCATAGTGAACAAAGAAACCATAACACAGGATATAAGTGGTTCACCCCAGTGTGGGGCTACGTCCACCAACTCTTCTCTTCTTCTCTTCTTTATTATCTTATGTCAATCTTCTACAAGAACAGATCCCAAAAACCCTAATCCACATAGGACAAGAGATCTGTGCACCTCGCCATATCCTCCTTCCCTGACTTAGGTCACAGCACAAAGCCTTCTTACAATCACTTGCATTTATCTCTGCAAGTCTTAACACATAGTATGCACAAAGCCTTTGCAATCACATAGATAGACTCTAACACTTAGCACATTGGCCTTCACTTGCCCCCCTACTTACATCGCCTAGATATCTATTTATACATTACAAAATGGGCTTAAACATGGGTAAACCCATGGGCTAACATCCCATACCTGTTACATAAACCCTAATCCCAAAAAGAGCCCTAAAAAGGGGCCGAGATCCCGCGATCTATGCTTTGAATTGCACTCTGCCTTCGACAAGCCTATCGAAGTCCCAAAAGAGGTCAAACATGACCAAGGATCTCCAAAACTTGGTCAAGGGACAACAAGCCCCCAACACTCACCTGTGAATCATCCTGAGTCACTCTGGTCTGGGTAACTCTGCCTCAAAAGCCTCGAGCTTGGCTCGAGTTTCTTCGACCGTTGTTGCACCAAGGCCTCCTACTTGACAAACTCTTGAATAAATGCCTCATTCACAGGTCCCTCTAAGCGTTGTTCTACCGAAGTGACTACTTGTTCTAGCTCTGCTCCTCGACCTTCAATCTCCTCAAAAAGTAGGCAAGTTGCATCCTGGACTGGCTGGAGCTTCTGAGTCACTTCCATGACTTTTCTTTGTATGGCATGGACCTGTTGCTGAGCCATGCGCTATTCTTGGGATATTTTCATCCTCTCAACTACTGATAGGAGTTTCAACTGCGCTTGTACTATTGTTGCTTGTTGCTTTGCTTCCTGGAGATGTGATTCCAATGTCTTCAGTTCAAGGTCCTTGGTAAGGTGCTCATAATTCTGTGCACTGCGACTCCTTATTTGTTTACATTCCATGGCTAATCCTTTCAATTGTGCTTCGGGCAGTTGCTTCTCTCTGGTCTCATACTTCCTGCGGAGTGCTTGGCACTGTTTGTAGCTCTAGTTCTGCGACCCTCTATTGAAGTTGTTGAATCACTTTAGCAAGCTTCACGACTTGATTTACTACCGAGTCTTCTTCCATCTGCTCCAAGCCTGTCATAGGGCGAAGTGCTCTATTGACTGCTTCTTTAACTCTGACCTGCTCCACGATCAGTTGTTCTTTCTCCTGCTGGATTTGCGCTTTATTTTCTTCGAACTTGGTTTGAAGGCCGTCCTTCTCCTGCTGTGCAACTCAGCGTTTCTCTATGATTTCCTTTTGTGCTTGCTTCAGGGCCACTGAGGTCTGTTCTTTTTCTTCCTACATGCGGTGAAGGTGAGCTTCGGTTGAATCATCTATTCTGCTGAATTGGGCAGGATCATCTCCCAACTCTAGTTCTTCTGGTGGCAGGGGTGCAGTGAACACTGCGCAACTGGATTAAAGGGATTGTTGTAATCCTCTCAGCTCTGTCTTAATTCTATCATACATGGTTTCTTGTTTGGCTTCAGTTCTCTGCAAAATATCTTCCGAGGCATCGGATACAGCTGTGATAATGAAGTTGAAGTCATCGACCGTGAGTACACTCTGCAGCTTCGGCTTACTTGCTTTGGACTTCTTCCGCGATGTAGGTTTCGTTGGGGAAACCTTTCTTTTCTTGGATGTGTCTGCCTCTTCAAGGGGGTTCCTAGGTGGTGTTACTTCACCCTGCTTCTTCTTGTCTTCTTCCCCTTATTTTTCTTCTTTGTCCACTTCATCGTCTCCTCCTCCGTTAGGTGAAATTGATGCAATCTCTTATGATGTGTTGTGTATTTTCTATACATCTTCCTTCTTTTTCTTCTTGCTACTATTGGGTGCATCATACTCTTCGCGAGTAACCACTGGAATTACAATGAGGTTGGGATCGGATATTGTTGCCTGGTCGACTGATATAAGGAACTCCATGGGCCATTCCTTAGTGATTTCTTCCAGGTCCTCCTCTGTGAGCTTGTAGTAGGACTGAATCTCTTAATTACTTTCATCTGTGCACTCAATAATTAAATAAAATGCCTATCTGTGCAAAACTTCATAAGGGGCCTGAACTTGTCCAGGGTATTCGACGTCATATGAGGGAAAGACTCAATAGCCCTCTTCAGTTGTAGGTAGTAGGTATGGAATACTGCATTCGACTGCCATTGTTTCCCCATGTCACTTGAATACCAGAGTGTGGTGAACTTCGCAGCTAGTGGCTCGAACAACTCAATGTCAGGGAAGGTCGCACCTTCCGGCATCTCCCAAGAAGTAAACGCGATGAGGATCAACAACTAGCTAAAATGGAACTCATAGCCCTGATCCTGAGCTTCACGGAAATCTAATTCTAACTGGTTGACTAAGTAACCCAGTTCATCTGGAGTCCTTCCATGCATTTTCCAGCGAGATCAATGAGAAACCCTGTGACCTGTGTGGGTCTGTTCTTTCTTAGTAGCTTACCAAAAATCAACTGGAAAGAAAGGTGCACTGCGCCATTCTGAATGGAGGCTACCTTGTAGCCTCGCTTCCCTTTCTCTACATCGTTGTAGCTGTATTTAATCCTCTATGCCAAGGCACGGTCTGCATCCTTCCCTTGATAAAATTCTTGTGGGTCTGGTCCCTGCATGCTCAATCCAGTGATCCTATGGATCAACGTCAGATAGACAACGATGCGTCTTTCTAACCATAGATACCACCATGGAAGCACGAAAATAGGATCTTAACGCACACGTTAACCTCCTGGTGCCTTCCAAAATGTGGTATCTTCATCACGTTCAAGATAATGTACCTCTCGATGTCCATAGTCCATGGCTGGGGGATGATCTTCGACTTCTTCCACTTCATCTTGGTCAAATATTTGTGAGATGTGAGCATGCCATAACTCTTGCGGTTTCCTAGGTTATAGTCACTGATCTTCAAGGTTGGAATCCTCTCCAACTGCGGTTTGACTGCTTGTATTCCCTTCAGAAGGTACGCAGTGATGACTGTGTAGTCAAAGTCCCTTGGGACACTGTCATGACTCACCACACCAACCAGGAGTGGGATGTATTCGGGTAGGATATATGGGATTAACTTCACATTCACCAAGTCATCTCGATGCTTGGTTCTTTTCTCGGTCGTAGCTCAAGATGGTCCAAATCCATGAGCAGTCGACGGGGAGGCTTGTACTCCTCACATCGATGAGGCTTGGATGCCTACGAAAATCACCCTCTCGGCAATGAGGTCTATTAGAATCTCTTCGACGGATTTTTTGTTACGCTAATTTTTTCCGACATGCAAACTCAAGATATGATATCTCAGGTCGGTGAAAAATACTCACTATAACAGAATGGATTGTGAGGTCTTAATGATCACTGCGCGAAATCAACTAGTTCTTTGTGGGCTCGGGTAATCATAATTGGAAAAGGTGTTCTCGGTGCAACGCTTGACAAGATAAATATAGATTGTCGTAATGGTTTCTTTCAACAGGTCGCAAAGCCTTATTCAATGAAATTCCATCTATTATGGCGCGGTGCCATTCTGTGATGTACTGATATTCCGGTGAAGTTCGAGTTCTGGAAACCTTTCTTCTGCGAAGTATTCTTTGGAACTTCTTGCAATTTCTCTAACTTTTCCCTCTTCTTACTGAGCTTTCTAGCCTTCTTTCCTGTGATCTGAATCACTGGTTTCCTATTTCCATTAACATTCTTATCTGCTCTTGGTATGATAACTTTACACTATGGAGGGTATTTCATAGGATTCAAGGGTTATACTTCTTCTCTTTCTGGGGTAGGTTCTCTACTCTCTTGTACAGACAGGTGTCTCCAATCTTCATGTGTCCTTTCAACTTCGACTTCCATATATTTGGTCTTTAGTAGCTTCGAATGGTTCTCTTGTTCTTCCAGTAAGTGCGCTATTCTCCTAGCTATGAAGTCTCATAGTTCTTGCTTTTTCTGTTCTAGATCCTCCTCTTCTCGTTTCCTTTGTATCTGATCTTTCTCAATCCATGGTTTTCCTAGCAAGATAGCAAATGGGGCATTGTTCTCAACAAACTTAATGATCTCAAATTATTCTTCTATCGAAGTTCCATGGGAAGTCATAGATATCTGGGTAAGTCTTCCACATAGGGTTATCAACTTTCCTCTAAATAATCATATTCCTGATAATGAAGGAACCATAGTAGGATTTCCCAAAATTTCCCAAGTTCTTTTTGTCATGATATTCACCTATGTTTCCTCATCTAAGACACAATCTATGTCGAAGTCTCCTATTCTTGTTTCTATCCACTCTTTCTCTTTTAAGACCTCTAATAAGTTGACATTTCTGTGGTCATTCAAGGTTTCTTTCATTTGTAGTAATACATACCCTGATTCTTTCTGGGGTTCTATAATATCCTTAGTTTCTTGGCCTTTCTCATATTTTTCTTGTTTCATATTCATCTTTTCAACTTTAGCAATCATCCTAAAACAATCCAAAACTTCATGGTCCATAGATTTATAGAAAATACAACTAGATCTTCTACCAGGGTATTCCTTAGCAAGATGTCCTGGTCTTCTGCAACTTTAACAAAGGGTTAATCCTCTCTTTCTCTTAAATGACCCCCAACCCTTCTTGTATTGCGCAATGGGATCACAGTAACTAACCTGCAAAAAATTCTTTCTAGGATCCTGCATCCATTTGTTAGTCCAAACATTATTTCTATGCATAGGGATAACATACCTTTCATTATTTCTATCAGATCTATTCAAATCAAATCTTCTTTCTTCTAACCGTGCCCTAGTTTTCAGATTAGGACAAAATTTATCAAACATACATAGATCCATACTTTTGAAACAAAATTTTTCACTTATCTTACCTTTATCAGAGCACAAAGCTTCAATATCTTACCTCTTTTCTTCAGATCAGACTTCTCTTCTCAGCACAGAGCTTCGCAAGTCAATACTACACACTAAAGCACATATCTATGCATAGAGATTTCTTTTCTTCACTTCCCAACAATCACAGTTTCAGGGCCTGGCAACAGAACTGTTTGTTGGCACAGGGGCAGACCTGGGGTTCAATGCTTCAACAATGCACCAACAAAACCCTAACTACTGACCCTTTCGGCAACACCTATGAAGAAGATGAAGTCTCACCCGAGGTAGAGGCAGGGGTGGTTGTAGGACTCCCATGTCTGCAACCTTAGCTAGGACACAGATCTGTGATTACAATACTCTAACAAAGCACTTAGCAGTTAACATTTGTTAGTAATTAACCCTTATTCACATCGCATATCCAAACCCTAATTACAGAGTAGCACAGTATTCTACCAGATCTAACACTTTCAAGCACTTAGCATGGAGAGATAGATCAGATCTAACATCTTATTCACATCATTAGGCACTAAGATATCATATTCATCTAAGCATACAATATTGCACTAAGAATTAATCACATAAATAATATAACAACCATAGTGCACAAAGCAACCATAACACAAGATATACGTGGTTCACCCCAGTGTGGGGCTGCGTCCACCAACTCTTCTCTTCTTTATTATCTTCTGTCAATCTTCTACAAGCACAGAGCCCAAAAAACCTACTTCGCATAGGACAGGAGATCTGTGCACCTCGCCAGGTCCTCCTTCCCTGAGTTAGGTCACAACACAAATCCTTCTTACAATCACTTGCATTTATCTCTGCAAGTTTTAACACATAGCATGCATAAAGCCTTTGCAATCACATAGATAGACTCTATCACTTAGCACATTGGCCTTCACTTGCCCCGCTACTAACATCGCCTAGCTATCTATTTATACATTACAAAATGGGCTTAAACATGGGTAAACCCATGGGCCGACATCCCATACCTGTTACATAAACCCTAATCCAAAAAACGACCCTAAAAAGGGGCAGAGATCTCTCGATATCTGCTTTGACTTGCGCTTTGCCTTCGACCAGCCTGTCAAAGTCCCAAAAGAGGTCAAACATGACCAAGGATCTCCAAAACTTGATAAAGGGCCAACAACGCCTGAATATTACATCGCTCCTAGGTAATTAATAATTGAATCATCCTTTTGAGTAGGAAGTGTCGAATTTGATAGTGATATCAACTCTCTCATCTCATCATCACATTAAAAGGAAGATCCTGCTACACGGCTATAAAAGGGACATGGGGGACATGGAAATGTCATTGTTTAACAACAAGAGAAGTTAGAATGTGAGCTACCATGGATGTATCATTAAAAGAGATATATTCATTCTCTTGGTTATTTCCACCAGGGGGGACTGTTAGGATTTGACAACACCATACGCAGGAGGAGATTCACTTGTTTTTGTAAGAAGCAAAGTACCTATTCTCAGATAATGTAGGATACATTTGGAGAGATGTTAATAATACATAGTTCAATATCAAGTACATCCAGATCAAAATGAATAGCCAATTATTGACCATGCATCAGAGGTGAAGAAGAATAACATAGGTCGGCAACTATTCATGTTCACAAAAGGAGAAGAATGAAGGGAAGATCTACTCTTCCTTCTCAACCAACTGGGTTCCCTGGGAGAATGTGAGAGGTCCAAGATCAATGAATAGGTTTGTATGTATTTTTTTTTCATCTGGACCAAATTTTCAGCTGAAGAGCCATTCACCACCAAATATTTTAAGTTTCTCATCTTCCTCAGGGGATATGAGTAGGAAGGAATATTATGTAATAATTTTTCTCTACTTTTTGAAAACCAAAAATGAAAAAAGAATGGGAAGAGGGGAAGTTGTCGTGTTATTAACTGAAAATCTGTGAATTTAGGAAGGTCAACAATCCTCATTCATGTATAAAATAGAGCTATCACAACTATGAGAGGGGGGTTGGAGAACCAAAATTGAGTGTTGTATAACTACTTATCAAGCTCAAAGGTGGATGAGAAATATCTATGCTCATTATTGTATCTCTAAGAATGAACTATTTCTTTGAGGGAGGATAATAACAAGCAAATGCATGATTCATTTATTCAATGGTGCACTATTGATGATTTTTTTCTGGAAATGTTTCTCGATTTTTCATTTCTTTCAAGTGTCATTTGTAGAAGACAATTATGAATTAATTGTGAACTCAATTACAGGAACATGCTTATGGTCATCTACATGCAAACAAGTATGACAATATGATTTGATTATGTGAAATAAGAACTATTCATGTTTTGCACTTTGAGTAGTATACATGTAATTGATTATGCTATTGTTAGAATAGGATAGCAGCTGTGCATTACCATGGGATTGTAACAACATATTAGATTAGTTTTTCATTTAGGATTTAGTTTAGCTTATATGAAAAGTATCTCTTCTCAGAGAAATTAATTTAGCTAGTGGCAATTGGGCCCATATATCAATGGGAATTACTATTCAAACGAGAGTGGGTCTAATTGGGACTTTCCATCAAGAAAATTCCCCTCATGTCAGCCTCAATATTTTCCCCCATGTCAACAAAATGGTTCTAGAAAGAGGGCCATAAAACAAGCCGAGACCGTAGAGTATTTTTTGTCAAATATTTAATTTTCATCTATGCTTCCTTCCCAAATCCCTTTATGAAGATGCATTTATGTTCTTATACCTCATAACACTCCAACAAATCTAATCAATCTCTTGTCATGAATTAAATTCGACGGTGAGGGAGAAACATCTGCATCTAAGCATATCATTAAGTTCTATTTGAATTTTTTCTATCACAATATTCATCATGAGGATACCATCTTTAGATTGTTCACCCTTACTCTTTAAGGCTGGGTAAAAGTTTGGTGTGTTACTTTTCCAACCACTTCCATCCATACATGGGAACAATTCATGCATGATTTTTTGAGAACTATAATTATGAAGAGTTGTTTGATGAAATACTCAAGCCAAGGAAGCAAAATGATGAATCCCTGAATCACTTTTCCTTAAGATTCAAACATATTATATATAGGTTTGATTTATAATATATGCCTCATGTTGGTGATTTGATCCCATAATTAATTTCCCTCTCTAATGAGCAAGACCAACTAGTAAATGAACCTGAATCATATCTTGATGCTAGTATACATGACGATGCTAGAGATATCAATGGTATGATTGAACAACATACGTTTGGAACTTTCTTCACATTGGGAGACATAGACCTTAGGGAACATATTTTTCCAAAAGAATTTTATGCATCTTCTCACCCCTCCATCCCTCTATTCTTCCCTTGTACAAAAGAATATGACTCTTGTGAAGTTCAATTCGGTTCAAATTCCCCTGGAGTTGACATGAAGGAAGTTTCTTCAACATATAATTAGACACTTTGGGTCACACTGATGGTTATGTTAGGCTCTCATTATCCTGATCTGTCTTGGAAATTGCAGGAAGTAGAAGGGGAAATCATGAAGGATCCTAAAATAATCTCTCATGACCCTATATATCCTTCACCAATATCAGAAATGAAGAAGATTGAGTCTGATTTAGATACCCCTGTTGGTAATACAAACCAATTTTCCCCTAATATCACCAAAGGAATTCCAAAAACTTCTCTTGAAATCAATTTCTTTAACTATCCCAATGTGTATTCCACTATGATCATTCGTGATCCTTCTTGTTTTCCAAACCCTGATGATTTGTGCTTATCTTGGCCTATTAAAAAAAAATCAATGTGTCATGGCTGATGCTTTCCATACATATTTTATGAGGGAGAAAGATAGGGATGATTCTTAGAATATTAAAGAAGTAAGGTTAGAGTTGCATAGCACCACATCTCTTTTGGAAAAAGGAAAGTTGGAGTTGATTTTTGTTATTCAAAATTCTTGCACTGCTCTAACCACGGTTAGCCTAATTGACAATGAACAAGAAGGTGTCCTTCAGATTGTTTGGTTATACATTAGGTTTTTTCAATCTAGCGATTGTTGCAAGTTGCTCCTGTATCCCAACTATGAGTATCCTTTTGAATATACCTCACACCCTCTTAATTTTATGAAGCATAACAACATTTTCAATCAAATAACCATGAAGGAGGATACAAACACTCAATACATTGCACCTTAATAGCAATGATCCTTGTATTACCCCAAGAAGGAAGACATGGTTCAGGAGGAAGATTTTGAACATCCAACAATTCACTATATTGACACTAATGTTCCACAATATGAACCACTCATTAATCGCCTTCCTGTTGGTGACCTGGTTTTCCAAAAGGATTATGTCCTTAAAGACACGTTTTAACCTCTTGCCTCTCCCAATTTTTTGTTTATCTATCCTAATTTTTATGATGACGTGGTTCTTCTCAAATATGCATGTGATATGATTACAATAGTCTCTATAGGGCCAAAATATTGTGAGATGATATGTGACATATATGCGAGTGAAAGGGAAAATAAGAATTTTTCATATGAATGGACCAATTTTCTACCCCATCAATATTTCTCATGGGATAAAGTAAATGTTGTGTCAACTTCCTATCAGGAGGGAAATTGTTTTTCTTCAAATACATCTTGCTTTTACACTAGATCTGCTTCAGTGAGTAGTAACTTGTTTGAAATGCATGTTGTTGATGATTACTACGGTGGATTTCATAATAGTATTCACATGACGCTGGGAGGAAATCTTGGTAAATTGTTGGATACCTTTCTAATGTCACGTAATTTGAGTTATAAACATGATATGAATCATCAAGATGAAGAGGCCTTTCGGCCCATACCTATGGTTATGTTAGTACCTTATTGTTTCGATTCGCTTCTTAGAAGTGATAATAGCATTGTAATTCAAATTATATCACCTAATATTATTCAAGGAAATTTCAAGTACAGTTCTCAACATGTATGTTATTCCATTTTACACAAATTTTTTGTTCATTCCTGCATATATATTGAAAAAATCAAAGCTTGGTTAGAGGAGTATTTCTTATTCCATTTCTACATACATCGCACTTGCAATATCTTTGAAAATTTTCTTAATGATGTAATGTTTTCAATCTGTTATCTAGTAATACTCCAATCTCTACTATTGATTATCAATGAACATGTAATTGTAGGTTTGGAGTTGCATGGATGGTTGCATTGGAATTACATGTTTATTTGGTTTATCCTATGCACAACCAATGTAGGATAGGAGTAGGATAAATTAGGATAGTGTATTTTACTTCACATAGTTATTGCTTTAATACCATTTGAGCTTAAAATAAATTCAATTATAAAATATGAATTACCTTCATTGTACATAATTGTGTTTAATCTGTTACAATTGTCTTTCAAGTAGAATAATGTCACTCAATCTTTAGCTAGTTTTATTTCACCTTAAACTTCTCAATAAAAGGATTGTTGCATGTTCCCTAAAGGTTTCACCAAACGAAAGGAATAAAAAAGTATGGATACTGATAGTTTCCTTAATCCTATTTTTTTGAAAAGGATGAATTTGTGGCGGGGAAACACTTAATTATATCACTCGTTGAAATCCCATGTCACTCATATACAATCTATTTGCAACTAAATCTCAGTAAAATACTGGGGGAATTTTCTTCTAAATAAATCTACAACCCCCTTTTTGCGTTACAGGATGGAATTCTAGAGACTTATAGTCTCCATTATACTCTTTGATCTTGTCGTCCCACACACATCAATAACACTCTTTGAGTGAAATATTACCACAAGAATATACTAATAATCTGATCCCAACCAACACAGTTATAGTTTAGTCTCAACATAACAAAACTTATCTAAATCTCATTTATGAGTTATACATACCGAGTCAATCATTCAAAAATTGGTTTTCTCATCTAATTTATAAATGGACTAATTTAGATTCCTTGTGTATTTATGAACAACATACAATAATCACCCTTGTTGCCTAGAATCTCAACTCTGTTTGATCATCCTATATTGTCTCTGGTCTTGTTTTGATAGGGTATTCACTTTTCTCGTTGGCAAACTAAATTGTTAAATATTTTGAGCCACTTATCCCTGGTATCACAATAAATAAATTGATCATTGTCATAACATAATTTCATACTCTAACTCAAGAATGTTGGAATCGTTTGAACGCACGAACTTGAATGTCATCTATGTGAGCTCTTTGGTTTCAAATGGGACCATAGGGAAAGCTTATTTGAGTCAACAGGAAAAGGGGCTTCTATGCAATTATTGTAGCATCCCCAATCACCAACTGGGCTATGCCACTTAAAATTTCAAACTTTGATACTAATTTAAATCATAAAAATACTTTGCAATTGCACTGATTTATACAAAATAATAACATAAATATGCATGCAACATACATAGGTCAAACCCATGAAAAAAAATGCATAAATATTAACACAACACATGAATTAACACATAATTGACACTTATCTTTAATTAAAAGAAAACCAACTACATGCATACCTTCCATGTTCCTCCTAACCTTAGATCGCACTGCTCATAACTCTCAATAGTGGGTCACCTCGAGCTAGGGGTAAATTTCACTTAGGTAAAGTATTCCTAACCGGGTTAAGGTATCTCAAACAACAGAAAACTCAGTCACAGGTTCCAACTCAAACTAACATACTACAGTCCCTCATTCCCCACATGCATGTCCCACCCCAGGATGTGTGCCCCTTCATTGCTCAACAGTACCTTGGCTGCCTCACTTCCTTTCTGAGGATTCAGCAACAGGTCATACAAGAAATCTCATAGCCTTGTAGTTGCAATTTAGCACCTTCGAAAATCAATTCCCAACAATTCTCTCACCTGAGAGAATTCTCACGAGCCTAAAAACCCGCCTCTTCAATATCCTATGGGCCTGACACCCACTTCTTCAGTCCAGCTCCAAATCTAACCAGGGTAGAGGTACATGTATAGTAACAACAAGCTACATATGACAACTGAGTGAGTGAAGGAATTATGATATAATGATAGGAAAAATAACTAAGTCCAAACTATATGTATGCATGCTCCCAACTTGACACTTGTCATGTTAAGAACTACCTTGGGCCCACTTATCCATATCCTTAGAACTTAGGATAAA
Organism: Picea sitchensis; assembly: GCA_010110895.2. NCBI lineage: Eukaryota > Viridiplantae > Streptophyta > Pinopsida > Pinales > Pinaceae > Picea > Picea sitchensis. Next base: position 71,375 of record SNQJ01S0006594.1, on the reverse strand, counting down.
ATAATTATCCATAATTTATACTTTAAGGAATATTAATATAATATTTCTTTGGGCTTAAGCCCCCCTAGCTTAGCCCCTTATCCTTAACTTTTATGCCCCTTTCCCTATCTAGTGGAGTTTACCCCCCCATACGCTTTTACATGGTTGGTCTGCAGTAGTGATGTGTTTTCATTAATATTTGAATATGATTACATATTACAATGATGGCTCACTGGCCATTTGACATCTGTCTCTCCAGCCTAATAACCACACAGGCACTCTGGCCTCAAAATACATATACACAAAGACACTCTGGCCCCAAAACCATGCACTTAATCCATTGTACGCAAAAATCAAGATGGTGCACACCCTTCCTTTAGTGCATAATCCTCGCACACTTACACAAATGAGTGATACATTATAAAATGTGCTCACTCCTTTGGTATGAGATTCTTACGCACTGACTCAATGCACGCAGAACCAAAACAAATACCTTGTACCATCAACTCACCAACTTATGTGTATCATTACATTTACATTTACACTCAATACCCATGACTCACTAGCCTATATGTTCATTTACATTTATATGTACAATTGGGGTTCATCCTATGGGTATTACATTCCCCTCCCCCTTATTTATGCACTGTCCTCAGTGAATTGTATACATATATACAACTAAAATTTCAAAAGTCTTCAAAAATATGTGGGTATTTTGCCCGCATAGCATCCTCGTGCTCCCAAGTTGCATCTTCAGGACCGTACTAGGTCCATTGGACCTTTACTATCCCTACAACTTGATTTTGAAGTTGCTTGATCTTTCGGTCCAATATGCACACTGGATTCACTTGAAAGTGGTGCAAACCCCCCCTTCTCCTTGGGACTGCATGACCTACCGGTCAAGGATCTTTAATTCTCAGAGCTGAATTAGATCTCTGAAACCTTAATGGTCTCACTTGTAAATAAACACGGGTATTTTCTGTCTCTCGATACAAGTTCTGTAACACTCATGATCTCTTCTTCTCACTATTGAACAATCACGACTCAGCCACTAGCTCCTCCTCCATTAACTCCTTCCCGCATGTGACCTCGGGCTATGTCCACACATGATTTCGGGCGCGATTGAAATTCATTTGGGGTCAGCCCACTTTTCTCCCCGCAATTCACTACCAATCGCCACGCGTCCTTTTTGCAATATTGTGGTTTCAATTGTGGCCCGCTATCAAATTTTTAACATCCGATTACTTTTCGTCCCCACAATCTTTCGTGATCGTCAATCTCAATATATCGACGACACTTCTGAACCTGATGGTTTAGATCTGTCCTTTCCCAATTCTACTGATTAGAACTAACCCTTCTAAATCAATGACTGTGATTTATTCTGTGATTCGGGCTTCAGGATTTTCAAATCTCAACTCCTGCTTTCTCCACAATGGCTATCTCCCGAAATAAAAGATCTGTTGACATTTGTCCTCCTCAAATCGATGGTTATAATTTACTTCAGACCTTCGGGGTTCAGAGATTTCAATTCTCAACTTCCCAAAGTATTATTATCCAAATTTCACGATCTGTCGCCACATGTCCCTGTGGATATGATGGTACAGATTTACTTTGGGTCTTCTTGGATAGATCTTAACCCTTTATCTTGTCCAACTTCCGCAAATTATTCTTCTGAAGGATTTCTTCGACACTTAGTCGATTTCTGGTCCTGTGCACTCCTTGCAACTGACCTCTACACTTTCTTAGGAGAAAAGCCCGAGTTATTTCTCCAAGTCAAAGACTTCGCATACGCACTGCATGCGCTTAATATGCATACTCCACATACAAAATTTCCACGCTATCTCTTCTGAGATTCGAGTCGAAAAAGACTACCTCACACACAGTCCTCGCATTCAGTATGCACTCCTTCCATAACTTACAGAAGAGAAAACACTTGAAATTGATTCAATTCTTCGTAAATTCATTCCTTCACCATGAACATCATACACCCACAAAACACATAACAACAGTAAAAATGTAAAACATTATCAACACTGTACAATTGGATGAATTTCCTCTGTTCTATTCATTTCAGAAATAAATACATGATTACAACTTCTGGCTCTTACAAAACTACAATGAAAACTTTTCTAAGGACTCAGAGCTTCCTCGCTCTTCTTCCTCCTATCTAAATTCTATCACACTCTACTCAAGCAATTACCTACTCAACTTAATTAATGTAACATAATGACTAATACGGGATAATATCCTACACTTGTAATATATATATATTATAGAAACGGTTATAGAATATATTAATGGGGTGGTCTAGCCACAGAATCGATTACAAAATGGCCTCGAATTTCTTCGGGCCTGTCTTTTTGATCCATTCTACTTCTATAGCTATAGAATTTTGAACTAAACTAGATCCTGTACGCCTTCAAAAAGAACTGGTATAAAGTTAATTGCCGAGACTCTAGTCATTGTTTCAGCATCTGTCTCAACATTGTTTCAGCATATGACTCAACACTGTTTCAGCAATTCCAACGGTGTTTCAGCATATGCTCCAGCACCGTTTCAGCTTCTGTCCAACACTGTGTTTCAGCATTATTTCAGTGACCCGGTTCGACTGCGGGTCATTACATCCTTTCTGAATTGAAAGTTTTTTTGTTTTTTCCTTTTTGGCACTGTCTTCCATTCTTTTCTTTGAAGAGGGTGGCTTTCCTTCGGACGTGGAGGGCCTTCTTCATCAGTTGAGTCAGGGATTTCTTCATCTTCTAAATAGGCCTAGCTTGAGACCTGGAGTTCGGGCTGAGAAATACCTGGCATTATGATTGGATCAGAATCTTCCTGGGCATTCCCCTTGGGCTCTTTAGGGGAAGGAGGCTGTGGCTCTTGAACAGAGGAGACTTGTTCCGTTTTCTGTGGAACAATCTCTGAATCTTCCTCGCTTGAAGTATCATTAGCCGGTTCTATGCTTTCATGCTCAGGAAGAGCTCCGACCCACCATGTAGCTTTGCGTTGGTTCTTGGGGTTTCTATTTTTCTCAGGGAGCTTCTGACATTTGATGGCTAAGTGCCATGTTTCAAAACAATTTCTGCACCTACACTTGTAATATATTAAATTTGTGTAAGTATTTACAATGATTCGTCAATTCAAAATGGTGGCCCAACTTTACATACATCTAATTAATTAACGAGAGATTCAAAAAATCTCCACACTGCTACCAAGCTGGTTAAGAGTCAGTTTGTCTCTTTCAATGTGTTGATGCGTCAAGTTCGCTTCCACGTCCTCTTTTTTTTGATTTGATAGCGATGCTCTTGCATCATACTCCTCTGGCCAAAATATTCATGGACTCATGTCCATGAGCTCTCGCATTGTCTTTCCATGCTTCAAAATATCAGGCTCAGTTACCCAACTTGAATCTTCCACATGGTGATCCTTCCACTTTACCAAATATTCAAAATGCATCTTTCTTTTGGTTTTCCTTCCAACTCTTTGTTCTAATATTTTCTCCATCTGAGTTTTTTCTACTGTGGTCATCTGTTCTTCTCATTGAATCTCTTCTTGATCATCTAATTCTCCCGCGACATCTCTGTTATAAGGATACAAATCTGCAATGTTAAATATCGGTGATATTCCAACATTGTCTTGCAACTCTATCTCATAAGCATTTGCTACAAATTTCCTAAGGATATTGCATGGTCATATATTCTTCATCTTCAACTTATTATATGTTCCTCTTGGAAACCTCTCCTTCCTCAAATGAGCTAAAACTTCATCT
>SNQJ01S0006594.1:29923-55336 GCA_010110895.2 Picea sitchensis | reverse complement strand
CTCACAAGTCAACACCGAGCAGATAGTCCGGCCAAAGGCCAATGATAAAATAAAACCCCCAAAGATATACCCGCCTGAGACAAAGCAACAAAAAACAATATATGCAAGCTATTTTAATGGGTTAGTGCTTCATATAAATAGATGACTATCTGATGATCATATAAGCAATTTTAGCAATAAATATTGACGAAGTCAATGTTTATAAATAACAATGAAAATTGCCACTTCACCAATAAATACTGGAACAATATAGCATTCAATGTAACCAATCAACACTTCATTCAATAAATGCCTTAAATCATTATTCAATTGCTCATAAAGAAAACGTCTAGCTGCACTAATAATTTATAGCTTAAGATGACAAGAGCACTTAGGGTTAGCAGGTTAGTTAAGGCTAGGGTTAGTGTGGTTAGGGTTTTGATTCAAGAGTTTTGAGAGTAGTTTTCACAAAGGTCACTTCAGCGCATGAGGTCTCTTCAGATCAGTGCCTTAGGGTTAATGAAGTCAAAAAGTGGAAGACGCAGGAGCTGAAGGAGGCAACGACTAAGGAATAGAGGGAGGGACCTTGAGGTGTTGCTGAAGCAAGGCCCCAAAGTCAAAACCCTAGGAGAGAGGCTCACTTCAGTGTATATGAACTAGGCCTTGGTGATCTCTCCTCCTTCCTTAGCTCATGCCAAAATAGTCCTCCTTCAACAAGTGCGCATCACTAAATATGCCAATAACCCAAAAGAGGGCGCAAATTTCAAACCTCCTTATGGAGTGAGTAAGTTGTGATGAAAAAATGAAGGTAAAAATCCCTCATTTATACCATTCCATGACCTAATTTTACTTTTTAGGTCATGTAAAAGGTCAACAAGGCCAAAATACTAAAATCATACTGTTTTTACATTAAATGTCAAATTAAAACCCTAATCAAGCTGAAAAGAGATTAAAATCCCCTCTAAGGGGGATGCTAGCCCCTTCTAGGGAAAATGAAGCATCCTGGAGAAAAACGTTAGCCCTCCTTGGGCTTCTCCAACCTGCCACATGTGCCATTGTTGCCCAGTCTGCCTCCCAAGATGTCAAATAGTCTGGATGATGTCATGGTCATCAAGGGTGATGTCCCAAGCCTTGCAAGGCCAACGTTCCACTGAAAAGGGCTCAACCCTCTTAGGTCAAGATGTGTCGGGGTGCCTCTGGTGGAACGTCCTCTTCTTCTCCGGTGCAAATCCCCTTATCCATATCTATCCTATATTTTCCCCCTGATGGGCTCTTCAGCCCCATGGAGGTCCGAACCAATCATCTCCCCATGTGTAATGGTCCAAAATGGTACCTATCCGTCGGGCATGGTCCTGCACATCAAAGTATATGCCCTACATGGGCTCATCAGTCACAAGGATCATAGCAATGTCAATCACATATCATCATCAATATTATTAAACATGTGCATAAAATCCCTAAAACATCAGTTAACGACTCAAAGATGTTACACAAGCCTACAATACAAGTCTTGAGAAAAAGGACAAGGCGTCCTATTGGGCTAGTGTCCACAGAAGAAGGAAAGTTCCTGGAAGGAACCTCATCCAAGCCATGTAAGTGGGTAATGTGGTCAGGGGATGTCCAAACATGTGGGTGCAGTGTGGGCTAATGATGCCAAAATGTTACCTGTGGGTGCCTTTGTAGAAGGCGAGTTGTACCTGTCATGGATGCATTTTTTCCAAGCCCATTCTTTGCCTTTTATTCTTTTATATTTTATTGTGTTTTGTTCAAGAGCTAGTCAGGGGACACTGCCGTGGCATGGTGACCAGTGGTGATAGTGTTACCCACAAGTATATTCACAGAAATGAGAAGGTTGGCTCGTGATGAGACCCTATTTCCCTTGGCCATGCAGCCAAGAGTCACTTCCCTGGCATGGTGACCAACTAATGGCAATGTCATACTATTATATACCCATGGACCTAATAGGATGGCTCGTGATGAGACCCCCTATCCTCTGGTTGAGCTTTGTTTTATTGTTTTTCTTGGTCCCTCTTGTTTCTTGCTGAGAATCTTTTTATTGCTTTCTCGGGGATCCCTGGGCGAAGAATCTCGAGGTTTTATTCTTCGACTTTTATCTTTTACCAGCTTCTTTTACCTTATGGGCCTTTAGCCCCTTCTTCCCACTAGATAAGATGCAATCCTGAAAATAGGTCAACCCAGTGCCCAGACAAGTGGAATGGGATAGGTGAGCGGAAAACAAGATGGAAAATTTATGTTGTGAAGGGAGCGAACGATGGCTTCTCAGAAAATCCCCCCAGTGGCAAACCAAAACCTACAGACATAGGCTTGCTAGGGCATCCTGTTAATCCCCCCAAACATGGTCAAGTGGGTGAGTGTAAGATCCAATAAGTTGTTAGAAATAAAAGGAATTAGATGCACATACTCAAAGGGTTTGATGATCAAAGTGACACATACCATGATACCTGGACCAATTACCTCATGGAGCAAGAACCATCTCTGACATAGGACCAAGCCGATGGTGATGGATGTTGTTGCTGCTGACAAGATGAATATGCTGGAAGAAAGAAAAGGTGGGCCCTCCAAAGCCATGCTAAAGTCAATCTTTCTCTTGGTACTCCATGTCTAGGACATGTGGGCCTTAAGACATGATCTCCTAGTTATCCTTGAAAGTGGGGGATAGCAGGGATCAACCCACTTTTCTCCTCGCAATTCACTACCAATCACCACGCATCCTTTTTGCAATACTGTGGTTTCAATTGCAGGCCACTATCAAATTTTTAACATCTGAGTACTTTCTTTCCCCGCAATCCTTCATGATCATCAATCTCAATATCTCGACGACGCTTCTGAACCCAACAGTTCAGATCTGTCCTTTCCCAATTCTACGGATCATAACTAACCCTTCTAAATCAATATCTGTGATTTATTCCATGGTTCGGGCTTTGGGAGTTTCAAATATCAACTCCTACTTTCTCCACAATGGATATCTCCCGAAATAAAAGATCTATTGACATTTGTCCTCCTCAAACCAATGGTTATAATTTACTTTAGACCTTCGAGGTTCGGAGATTTCAATTCTCAACTTCCCAAAGTATTATAATTCGAAGTTCGCGATCTGTCGCCACTTGTCCCTCTGGATCTGATGGTCTAGATTTACTTTGGGTCTTCTTGGATAGATCTTAACCCTTTATCTTGTCCAACTTCCACAAATTCTTCTTCTGAAGGATTTCTTTGACACTTAGTCAATTTTTGGTCCCGTGCACTCCTTGTAACTGACCTCTGCACTTTCTTTTGAGAAAAACCTGAGTTATTTCTCCAAGTCAAAGACTTCGCATATGCACTCCTTGGGCTTAATATGCATACAATTGGTTGAATTTCCTTTGTTCTATTCATTTCAAAAATAAATACATGATTACAACTTCTGTCTCTTACAAAACTACAATGAAAACTTGTCTAAGGACTCAGAGCTTCCTCACTCTTCTTCCTCCTATCTAAATTCTATCACACTCTACTCAATAAGTTACCTACTCAGCTTAATTAATGCAACCTAATGACTAATACGGGATAATATCCTACACCTGTAATATATTACAGTCGTGTAAGTATTTACAATGATCCGCCAGTTCAAAATGATGACCCGACTTTACATACATCTAATTAATTAACGAGAGATTCAAAAAATATCCACACTACCATGAAGATGGTTAAGAGTCGGTTTGGATCTTTCAATGCATTGATGTGTCAACTTCACTTCCACGTCCGCTTTTTTTTTATTTGATAGCGATGCTCCTGCATCAGAAAGTCACCGTCTTGCTCCACCTGTATCACATTCCAATCAATGACATGATTAGCATTAGACACATACTTTTCAAGCAATGACACATGGAATACATTATCAATACACAATGATGTCAGTAGGGAAATCATATATTCTATAGAACCAATCCTCTCCAGGATTTCAAATGGCCCACAATAACGTTTTTCCATCTTTGAACAATTTCCCAACTTCAGGTAACTTCTATTGGATTTTACTTTCAAGAACACATGGTCACCCACTTTAAATTCTCTATGATTTCTTCCTTTATCAACATAGATTTTCTTCATGTCATGGGAAGACTTTAAATTCTTTTTTGTTTTCATCATCTTCTCTTCCATTTCCCCGAGTAGTTCTAGCGAAACCACTACTCTGTCTGCTGGGTTGTCCCAACTCACTGGGGTGTTTCACTTTCTGCCATAAAGTGCCTCAAATGGGCTCATATTTAGAGATGCTTGGTACCCATTGTTATAAGCAAACTCTACCAAATGCAAATAATCCTCACATACATCATTATCATGTATTCTATCACCCGATTCACCCTTTCTATCTTCCCATCTGACTCTGGATGATAAGTTGTGCTAAAATTCAGATTTGTTCTGAATCCCTTGAATAATCCTTTCCAAAAATTTGATGTAAATTTTGGATCTCTATTAGACAAAATTGTCTTGGGTATACCATGTAGTCGAGCAATTTATCTCATATAAATATCAACAATGTTGGATTCCTTGTGTGTGAGCTTTACTGGAATAAAATGGGCAGCTTTATTAAGCTTATCCACAACTACCATGATAGAATCATGCTTTTTGTTTTTTTTTGGGTAGTTTGGAGATGAAATCCATTGTTACAACTTCCCATTTCCACTCAACAATGCACAATGGTTGTAGAAAACTAGCTGGGTGATTATGCTCGACCTTGACCTTTTGACACTCCAAACACCTGGCAATAAATTAAACAACCTCTTTCTTCATACCTGGCCAATAATAATGGCTCTTGACAACTGCTACCTTTTTTTGGTAACCTGGGTGCACAACATAAGGCACATTATGCATTTCTTTCTAAAATCATATTTTTCAATTCCTTATAATTTGGCACATAAATTCTTCCCATGTACATGATAATTTCATCTTTTCCTAGCTTATATTCTTCATTTTTCTACTACAAAATACCTTGTTGTAATTTTGTCTTTATCCCCATGTACGGTAAATCTAATTTTGTAGCCTCTAAGATTTTTTCTTTCAAATATTATTGGTACATGCTAATGGTTGTAGCATGCATCTCATGTGTCCTTCAACTGAGTGCATCAATGACCTTGTTCTCTTTCCCCTTGATATGCTTTATATCAAAGTCATATTCACTAAGGAATTCTAACCACCTGTTTTGCCTGGCATTTAGAGTTGATTGTCCAAATAAATATTTCTGACCACTATGGTTTGTCCTGAACTCAAAAAACATTCCCATGAGGTAGTTCCTCCACATCTTCAAGGCATACACTATGGCTTCCAATTCCAAATCACAAGTAGCATAGTGTCTTTCATGCTCCTTTAATTTCCTTTATTCATAGCACACCACATACCCTTCTGACTAAGGACTCCATCAAGCCCTTATTTACATGCATCGATGCATACAATGAAGTATTCATTTGGATCATCAATACTTAGTATTGGAGAACTTGGTAATAAATGCTTCAAGTGTTGGAAACTCCTTTCACAATCCTATGTCCACTAAAACTTCACACCCTTCTTCTACAAGGAAGTGATTGCGTGTGAAATCTTTGAGAAACCCTCAATGAATCTTCTGTAGTAACCTGCAAGTCCCATGAATGATCTCACCTCAGAGACATTCCTTGGTGTTGGCCACCCCTCAATGGCCTTTATATTTTTTTGGTCCACTATTATTCCCTCCTCTGAAATGATATGGCCCAAATAATGAATTTACTTTTGAGAGAATAAGCACTTGCTCAATTTGGCATACAATTGATGCTCCCTCAATACATGTAACACCATTTCCAAGTGTTGCTCATGCTCTTCTTCACACTTATAATATATAAGAATGTATTATAGGAAGACAATGACAAACTTATCTAAGTACTCTCTGAAAATACCATTCATTAGACACATGAAGATAGTGGGTGCATTTGACAACCCAAATGGAACCACTGTGAACTCATAATGGCCATACCTCATTTTGAAGGAAATTTTGTTGATGTATTCTTCTTTAATTCTTACTTGATGATAGCCTGACCTGATATCAATCTTTGAGAATATTTTTGCATCTTTTAGTTGATCAAATAGGCCATCTATCCTTGGAAAATAATACTTTTTCTTCACAGTTACCTTCTTCAACTGCCTAAACTCAATAAAAGTCTCAATGTTCCATCCTTTTTCTTCACAAATAATACCGGGGCACCCTAAGGTGACACACTTGGGAGTATATACCCCTTCTTCAAAAGATCTTCAAGTTGCATTTGTAATTTCTTCAGTTCTGGTGTACTCATCCTATAAGGGGTCTTGGATACTGGGGCTGCTCTAGGCATCATATGATGGATAAATCAATATCTCAATTGGGTGGAAATCCTAGTGTTTCTTCAAATACATATTCAAACTCTTTTAGGACTACATAATATTCAATATTTGGCACCTTATCTTTAGGTGTCTCTTCCATATGTGCTGCAAATATTTGACACCCTTTCCTGTAACTTTTCTTCAACTACAAGGTTGTAACTTCTTTGACGGTTACTGCCTTGGGAACTTCATGTAATTTCCTTAAGTTCCCTTCCTCATCCAAGCAAGTAAATCCTTATTATAATAGTCTAGGATAGCATGATGTTGGTCCAACCAATCCATACCAATAAGGCATTCATAGGAACCTAAAGGTAGGATGTTCAAATCAGCCTTGGTGCGTAGTCCATTCATGTCCATTGGGCATGCCTTAACCATCTCATTAATTTTCCTTTTAGCTCTTGTAGCTAGCTACACCAACCAATATTTTCCAAGCTTTCTTCTTGACAATTGAAATATTTCCATCATCTTAGGATCTAGATAACTATGACTAGATCCTGAATCAATTAAAATAACAATGATTTGGTTGTTGATATTACCTTCCACTTCAATCATATGTTACTGGAACTTAGCTTGCTTGTTATCCATGGCTGCATAGATCCTAGGTACATTTATTCCCATTTCCTCCATTGTATCAACTTGTTGTACATTGTGAAAAAACCTCACTTTTTCACCTTTGTGAGGGAAATATCTATACATATGATCTCCCCCAAAACCCCAACATTGAATAGGTGGGTTCCTTGGTCTTTGCCCCAATGTCTCAGTCATTTTGGGTTCTTTAGAAACTGGTTGTCCCTGATAATTATTTCTAAGGAATGGTGCCTTAATTCCCTTCTTCCTCTGTTCCATCTTGTTTTTCTTCTTGTCTTCCCAATATTTTTGGAAAGTTGGTCTTCCTTTATGTTGATCATAAGTGCATTTATCCCTTCTTATAGTTTCCTCTAGTGTCTTGGGATCATCATATTGTATCTTGTCATTGATAAATGATGGTATCCCACTCAAATACCTATGAATATTAACTTGTTCATCCTTGATGAAAGAAACATACTTCAACAGTTCTAAGAATCTCCTTTCATACTCATCTATCATCATAGTCCCAAGCTTGAGTTCAAAGAATTMTTTCATTTTCTTATCATATTATCATTTGGTTAAGTACTTGTTTTGAAAGTACCTTTTGAATTCCCTCAAAGTAACCTTATTCTCATCAATGTGTTGMACCTACACAAATTGGTCCCACCACATTGATGTTTTTCCTTTGAGTTGATAGATGGAAATTCTTCCTTTTGCTTGTGAGGAGTAGTTATGTAACTAGAAGTATTTCCTCATGCCCAATAGCCAGGTCTATGCATCCTCATCCTTCTTGTGCTCACCATGAAATGTAGGTGGTTTGATTTTACTCATTTCTCCCTATAGCTCATCCACCGCATACCTTCTCTTATGATTCCTGACAGGAGATGGACTTGAAATTTTGTGTGCCCTCCTAGTTGAGTTCCTTGGGGAGTGATGGTGATGCATGCCAACACTTCTTGTTCTTCTCCTCTCATCATGAGATCTATGATTCCTTGATTTTCTTGACTCGGTCTCCTTATCCATATTCTTCTCTATTCTATCTAATATTTTCATTAACTTGATGTTGAATCCTTCTTGTTGCTCTATGTCTTTCATAAGCCTCTCATTATCAACTTTATAACTCTAGACATCCTGTTGTATACCTTTTATGGTCTCTACCAAGTTCATGCTTTCCTCCTTGCTTTCTCCATGTCCATTTGAATTTGTAACTTCATTACCCATACATACATACATTCCTCTAATCTCATCTTCATGGCTATAAGAACTCAGTGCATCTTTCATGCTTCTGAACTCTTTATTGATCACGTTTGATCTAAATTTTGTTACTATGTTTCTGGGTTATGGTCTGTTAGATACAACCTACTGAAGTTTCAGGCCAATTAATATTTTTTTGGCCCTTAATGCTACAAGTACCTTCTATGCCCTCTTAAAAATTTGTAACGTGTCAATAATTTTATTTTATCTCCATGAATTTGTTCTATGGTTCAATATATTTCCATAAACTGCTCATTTTCTTCTACTTGATTCTAGAGCAGGAAGTTATGGCCTTCATAAGTTAATTGGGGCTTAAAATTTACTCTCCATTGTTCGGGCTATAAATCACTCATTCTAACTCTGTTTGACGAATGGGATACACCATTAGAAATATATCACCGAGCTCTTTCATTTGAGTTGAAAAATATACGCTTTAGGTGCATTGTTTTTAATTAGCTAAAAGCATTGTTTAGGGATAAAAAATGCCTTGCAAAAACATAACCTTCAAAAATACAAAAAACAATTCTTGAAAAATCACCAGTTTTTTGTTGTTGTAGTCCATCAAATCGAATTCACACGCACCAGGTATAACTTATACATCCATACTTAGAATGCGCATGTTCTACACACACAACACCAAAAATGTAGCACATGCACTAGGAACCCATATCTAGTGTGCACAACTTTTATGTTGCACGCCAATATCGAGTGCACACAACTTTTGTGGTGCATGCCAATATCTAGTGCAACACAAAAGTTGTGTGCATATTTCATTCTTATGAAATCTTTGTTGATCTCGTTCTGATATAAATGTCGTTACTCTGTTTCTGGGTCATGGTCTGTTAGATACAACCTACTGAAGTTTCAGGCCAATTAATATTTTTTTGGCCGTGAATGCTACAGGTACCTTCTATGCCCTATTAAACATTTTTAACGTGTCAATAATTTTAATTTAGCTCCATGAATTTTTTCTATGGTTCAATATATTTCCATAGACTTCTCATTTGCCTCTATTTGATTTCAGAGCAGGAAGTTATGGCCTTCAAAAGTTAACTAGGGCTTAAAATTTACTCTCCATTGTTCGGGTTGTAAATAAATCATCTGAACTCTGTTTGACGAATGGGATACACCATTATAAAGATATCACCGATCTATTTCATTTGATATAAAAAAGGTACACTTTAGGTGCATTGTTTTTAAGTAGCTAAAAACATTGTTTAGGGCCTAAAAAATGCCCTGCAAAAACATAACCTTCAAAAATACAAAAAACAATTCACGGAAAATCACTAGTTTTTTGTTGTTGTAGTCTGCCAAATCGAGTTCACGCACACCAGGTATAACTTATACACCCATACTTAGCATGTTCATGTTCTACATGCACAACACCCAAAATTTAGTGCATGCACTAGGCACCCATATCTAGTGTGCACAACTTTTATGTCACGCGCCAATATCGAGTGCACACAACTTTTGTGTTGCACGCTAATATCTAGTGCACACAACTTTTGTTTCACACACCAATATTCTACGCCCATTGAAATATCCACACCACACAACACCAAGGTTCAGTGTGTTCACACCGTGCACCAATACTCCCTGCGCACCACCAATTCGACTTTCACATGGTGTGAATATCTAATGCACACACACTACACACTAACATTGTGCGCACACCAAAAAATTTGCACTGCACTCTACCAACACTCAATGCACACAAATATTATACGTGCACCACAAGCTCTGCATCATGTGATGAAAAATTCTAGTAGACTCACCTGCGTACCAATATTATGAGCAGGCCACCAATTTTGCACCACAGAGTGCCAAATTTTAGTGTGCACCCCCACACATCATTATTTTTTTGCGCATCACTAGCTCTGCACTGTGCAACACCAATTTTTAGTGCGCACATTTGCGCACCATTATTTTTCAACACTTAGCTAATTTTTCCATCATTCTAACTCGTGAACTTCATATTCATCTCTGGCCCATACAAGTCTAGTGTTGAACAAGAGGCTCCGTAGTTAAACTTCACATGGCCATTTTTTATCCTGTAAACACAATTTGATCTTTGCATATGAATTTTGACCTTTCCCCATCGAATTCTTCCATAACTTTGTTGCAAAAACTGGGGATTTTTCCCAATTTCACCCAATTTTATCCTAGGTGCCATGGATGCTCTGTAAACTCAAAAATTCGTCCATCTACATGCCTAAATTTCCACATTAGAAATTGAAATTGATTATTTTTAATTTTTGGGCTCGATTCTTCACATTGTTTTTTTGTAAATAAAACTGATATTACCTGATTAAACCTTTGTCACTATACAAAATTTATCAGTTTTACAGGCTTTCCACCTATTCCACCAAACTAGTGGAAACCAAAATAGGTGGCAGTCTTTTATGCTTGTGGAAAAAAATAGAAGCCGCCACTTGCTCCACCATACAGTTGGAAACCAGAGCAAGTGGTAGCTGAGAGTTATGATAGTGTTCTCTAGACATGCATCCAAAAACTGATAATTCAAACTGAACAAAAATCCTAAGAAGTAAGATAAGAAAAAAAAAACCATTGCCTTGCATATGGAGTACATAATCCTAAGAAAAATTAAGCATTAGAAGGGTTGTTTGAACAGTGGAACCTGCCATCTGAAGAGACGACATGAGGAGTGTTGTATTGAAGCATGAGTGAAAAATGTTGCGCACAGGTCAGGCATCTCTATTTGATCGATGTGCTCGAGAAGGCATCGAACAACATATCGATTATGCTACTAAGGAGGGTGTGCCAGTGGAGCTACTCCATCATATAGCTCCTCATCTCAAATATGAGCTCCAAGTGCTCCGGAGTAAGAAGGCTAGGTGAAATCTAGTCGTGTCCCATGTCAGAGTTGAGAAAAGGAGGTTCAGTTGGGAAATCCATCCGAGGGATTTCCTCTTGGACAATGCATGCAACCCCCTCAATTGCTACCTCTATGTCCATCATTGAAATGCTGGTGTTGGGTCTGTCTTGGGTGTCTGACACCATGTATAGGAGGGATTCTGGTGGAACCTAAATTGGTTCCACCGGGAATTCCTCCTCCACATAGGACATTGGAGATGTCTTTGACACCTTGGTTTGCTAAGTCTGAGATATCAAGGAGACTCTCTCAAATTCCCGCAGGCGTCTCTGCATTACAGCATAGCAGTAACAAGAGGGTCCCCTCTTGGGTATCCCTCTCTCATGCGACATGAAAAAACCTAAAGGCGAAAGTAAGCTAAGAATGAGGGTGCACAGAGCTAGAAGGTTAAGAAGAGCGGGTCTTCAATGCAACGAGGAAACATAATGTAACATGACATGGCCAACCTGGAGTAATATCTGCAAAGATGATATGACCATGTAGCCTCCTCTCATACATGTCGTCATCCCAATGCCATGGATCATTGTGGGTGACATTAAACCTGCACGAGGGAGTTGTCCCTCCATCCTTTGTATGCGTTTAAGTCTGTCCTCCATCCAAGAATAAGGCTTGGGGTGGTGACCGACCATATTAATGGATTGAATTGCATGGGGGCTACGTGGCATCCCCTGAGCTATGTGGAACCCCATCTGAGGGGATCGATTCTTCACATTACCCATGAGATTTCTCTCAATTTTACTACAATAATTTAATCAAACAAGTTGCAGACATACACCAGAAATTAATTCTGTGTGAATTTCTACTTCAACATTCTGCTAACTCGGACTATCCAGGCTCAATATTGAAAAATGGGCTCTGATACCACATTGTATCATCCCTAGTCACCAATTGGGCTATGCCACTTAAAATTTTGAACTCTTATACTAATTTAAATCATAAAAATACTATGAAATTGCACAGATTCATACAAAATAATAACATAAATACAGATGCAACATACACAGGAAAAACCCATGAAAAAAATGCATAAATATTAAAGAAACACATGAATTAACACATAATTGACACTTATATTTGATTAAAAGAACAACAATTGCGTGCAGACCTTCCACGTTCCTCCCATCCTTAGAACGCCCTACTCATAACTCTCAATAGTGAGTCACCTCCGAGCTGAGGCTAAACTCCACCTGGGTAAAGGATTCCTAACTGAGCTAAGGTATCTTAGACATCATGAAAATCAGTCATAGTTTCCAAATCGAGCTAACATACAACATTCCCTCATTCCCCACATGCTTGTCCCACCCTAAGAAGTGTTCCCCTTCTCTTCTCAATAGTCCCTCGACTGCCCCACTTCCTTTCTGTGGATTCAACAACAGACCGGACATGAAATCTCAGAGACTTGTAGTTTCAATTTTGCACCTTCGAAAATCAATTCCCAACAAGTATCTCACCTAGAGAGAATGCTCTTGGGCCTGAAAAACTTCCTCTTCAATATCCTATGGGCCTGACAACCCACTCCTTCATTCCAACTCCAAATATAATCAGGGTACAGGTACATGTATAGTAACAACAAGGTATGAATGAGAACTGAGTGAGTGAAGGAATGATGATAGAATGATAGGAAAATGAACTAAGTCCAAACTATATGTATGCATGTTCCCAAATTGACACTTGTCATATTGAGAAATACCTTGGGCCCACTTGTCCCCGTCCTTATAACTTAGGATAAAATAATTATCCATACTTTATACTTTAAGGAATATCAATACAATATTCCTTTGGGCTTAAGCCCCCCTATCTTATCCCCTTATCCTTAACTTGTAGCCCCCTTTCCCTATCTAGTGGAGTTTATCCCCCCATACTCTTTTACATGGTTGGTCTACAACAATGATGTGTTTTCATTAATATTTGCATATGATTACATATTACAATGATGGCTCACTTTCCATTTAACATCTGGCTCTCCATCCTAATAACCAGACAAACACTCTGGCCTCAAAATACATATACACAAAGGCACTCTGGCCCCAAAAACGTGCACTTAATCCATTGTACGCAAAACTCAGGATGGTGCGCACCATTCCTTTAGTGCATAATCCTCACACACTTACACATGTGCGCAATACATTATAAAATGTGCACACTCATTTGGTATGAGATTCCCACGCACTGACTCAATGCACACATAATCAAACCAAAGACCTTGTACCATCAACTCACTAGCTTATGTGTATCATTACATTTACATTTACAATCAGTACCCATGGCTCACTAGCCTATATGTTCATTTACATTTATATGTACAATTGGAGTTCAGCCTATGGGTATTACAGTTATGATTTCAGAAACTTATCTGCCTAATCCATTGTTATCTCACTACTTAGTAAAATTCACTTTCAAATAATCCTTCCTAGAGTGGAATTTAATTTTTCCTCTCATTCATTGGGACCCTCCTATAAGGTTATCTCTTGAAAACCACTCTTATATCTAGCATTTCCCTATTACTATTGGACTCTTGTTGTCAATCAAAAATGGAAATATGGCTTGCACTGAGGAATTATTTGTTGTAACCTTAAGACTCACATCAAAAGAAATATATGGGAGGGGACTTAATACCTATTTTACAATTAGGGGGAAGATTGAATTTTGATCACATAAGGAAATCCACTTCCCTTGTGTGTTTTATCAACATAAGAAGATGACTAGAATAATTTAATCCTTCTTTTATTGTCTCTTATGTTGTGCAGGTTGGAGAAACAAGGAAGAACAACCAACGACTGCATAATTTTCTCTCTTTATGCGGTTGAAATTCATGGGAATCTTGAGGAAGTATTTGTATAAAATAAACTCCCTAGATGATCATATATGATTTTGGGAAATAATTAATGAAGATGGCTTGGATAAATTTGAAAAACATCTCATTGTTTCATTCATACTTTGACCAACTGCTAAACACCATCATATACAATATTAATATTCTGAGTCTTGTTTCATTTCATGATGGTTAGATTTAATCTGATCAAATGCACTTTTTTAAAACTCTGAAGTTGTTGATTATCTTTTATGTTTGAATGAAACCATAATCCTAATCAGAATAGGTTGAGAAATCAATAGAAATACTATCTACATCAGAAGAGGAAGCATATCATTAATTAATCGATTCAATATTATTTATATGCTACCCCACAATTTACCAAGGGTAACAAAAAATTATAATCTCGGGTACTGTTTTTATCTTCCTCTTCATCCATTTAATTTAGGATACATCCTCTCAATGAATTATGGACTTGATCTTCCTGATCCTTATACCACAACCACATATGATTGTATTTTTCATCAAGACATTATCTTAAGAGGATCCCTTGGAATAATATCATTGATCCACACCTCAAAGTGACTAATCTCAAACAACTAGAATCGAGTGATTACTCCTCATCTAATCCCTCATTCACAATCACCCTCAAATTCACATGTTTTCTTGTGACAAGTGAAAGTGAATCTGCAAAATAATCTGATAAAGATTTGGGAAATATTATCAAATTCAAGACCCCAAGCATCCACTTCCCAGGTGTATCATAATCAAAGATAATTCACACAAATCAAAGCCTACCTTTTATCAATCTCAGTGAGTCCCTGGTTGGTTGATTTCAATATCCTTGGCAAGTACCAGTACATCAACAACCCTATTATGAGATTCTTCTCACTCAAACTAATTTTGGTTTAATCTACCATGCTAAAAGCCATTTCTAATATTCAAGTTTTTCCTTTGCCAATACACCCTATGTTTTAACCATTCCTGGAAACGATGATATCCTTAAGATCCATCTCACCTAGCTATATCTATTTCCATCCCAGGTACTTGAAATACCCAACTTTGGTTAAACACATTGAAGACACTTATATGCGTCGTAGATATGTGGGCTACTCAATCTGAAAATATTATTCATCTAGTTTTTAATTGTAGAAAGCAATTTGTAGTTGTGGCGGAACAAAAATGTCTAGAATATACATGTATAATGATCTATATAATGATGGATAAGTATCTATATATATTTTTCTATGAGATCCATTCACCTCACAACAATGTAAAAGATATTCTTATGATAGATTTTGGAAAGACTTATGGGATGAACTAAAATGCATGGCATATACTCAAGAAATTAAAGCCACTCTTGTATCACCCTACTTCCCATATGCCCAATTAATATACATGTGATGCTTATATATAAATATAAAAGGGTGAGCATCTTTTGAAATAAAAGGGAAGATGAAAACACTATTAATAGTGTGGGAAGTATAAGTAAACCCGTAAGGGCTATGGACACTTGTTGATAGCAAGGATATGTTTATATGATTTTGAGGAAACTTCGTCGGGGCTATGGATGCTCACTTGCAGCGAAGAAATTCCAGGAACAAAGAGACAAGGAACACACTTATGTATATTCCTACTTAAAACTAAAAGATCAAAACCCATG
Source organism: Picea sitchensis (assembly GCA_010110895.2). NCBI lineage: Eukaryota > Viridiplantae > Streptophyta > Pinopsida > Pinales > Pinaceae > Picea > Picea sitchensis. Next base: position 39,790 of record SNQJ01S0006594.1, on the reverse strand, counting down.
ATTGAACTGAAGCTAATCATAAGTACACCTTTTAATTTGATGATTTTCCTCATTGATTGGCTCATTGAAAAGGATGTGTTAGATAACTTTCCCGAGAGTATATCATATATTTTTAAGGATTCAACATTAATGTGGTACCCATAATTACAAAAACACTGATTGCAATTATATGATCTTGTCTGTGTATTCATATTTGAAGTTAAGGCCCTAAATATTCAATGATAGAGATAATTGATTCTTTTAGTGTGTTGTCATTTGTTCTGACCACGACAAACCCTCCTTTTATTTTGTGCTCTTATGAGCCAAAATAAATGGATCCCCTACCAATCCTAAATATAAAATCCTAACCTACCTATAATACCACTTTGCCTAGCATTCCATTACCTACATAGGTATGAGTGCAAGTAGTGGGTAATTAGTAACTATTGAAGAGTCCTTTGTGGACTATACACTACTAAGTCTTGTACTGATATTCTTCTCCTCATTTCTGAAAGTGCTCCTTGAGAAATCTTCTGCTAAAACCCTATTTATGATTAAGTGGTGTTTTGGTACTCCAAAGATAGAATTAATCAACCACCAGATGGCTTATTGGATATCTAAAGTTGAGGAAGTGACATTGAAATTTATGATACAACATGTCCTCTCAGAGTTAATTTAATGAACCAGTATCTTTTAATCAATCCAAATAATTTTCAATATCAAGTAAATCAATGGGGAAAATAGATATCAACCAAATTGGTATTGGGAAAACCCAAAACTAGTTTCTCAAACCCTTAATTCAAAGTTTGGAATTTATAATCCTTCTAGATGAAACATGATTCTCTCTTATTGAAAGACTCATCCTCTTCCACCCTCATACCAAGTTGTTGAAGAGTTCCTAAAGTTGAACAATTATGGAATGAGTTTCCCCAACCAGATTCCATCAGCTAAATCTATGGAAAGGCAGATGTTGGACTATCCCTTGTGATCACAAAATTCATTGCCTTAACCATAATCTTCTAGATAATCAAAAGAAAGGGGAGGGAGGGGTTAATTGATATTTTATATGTGTAATATACTAGGATAGGGAGAAAACTCACAAATCCATATTTTCTACTTCTACGAAACAATCTCGGTACTCACCTTTATGAGGTAAGGGACGAGTGTGATACAAACACGTAGCTTCTTTCCATGATATTCTCATTAATCCTTTTTGTTACATCTGATAGTTATTACACGATGCACATGTACAATAGTAGAGGATCAGAGTGAAAGCATGAGTGCCTAACAAAACAAACAAAGAAAAGGTTATATTGTTGGTGTCCTAAAAATTTGACTTCAGTTGATTTTAACGTATCAAACTGTCACCTATTAAATACCATGATAAATAGAAAGTTATGTTTTGAAAGAAATGCATGTACATTGCTTGAGGGTTTTGTGGAACTTGCCCTTATAATTTTTTTTGTCTATGCAGGAGAGGGAGATACTTAAAATGACGCATAAAGAAGTATGACAACTCAGAAGCTCTTTAGAAAATATGCTCTTCACCTGCAAAATAAATATGAATAACCACTATATAAGAGATGGGAAGATAGGTGCTACGTCGGATTTAAGATGGGAAAAACTTAGTGTGAGGCATGCTAATATAATTTGATTGTAATATAATCCCATTATAATCCCCCTAGGGTCACCCGGTAAGCCTCCCTTGTGTCAAACTTGTCCTTCACTAAAATGAGGGGGACACATTTTGAGATGAAAATGATAGGTGTTCCCAGTTGTGTCACACACTTGGTGTTTGGGTTGGGATTTTCCCAAACTAAAAACTGTGCGAAAACATTTTTTTCACCATTGTTGTGGAGGATTTTGAATCCTTTCCAATCCCATCATGACACTTGGAAAGTCTATCCAAAATACTTTACCCATAGTTTCCCTAACGAATCCATTTGATGGAAGTTCCCTTTTCACTTTTGATGAACTTCATGTAAGTTTATCTGGTGACTCCATTGTGATAACGTATGAATATTTCATTGAGCATTCATGTTGAATCTACGTATGATGAAGAGTGGATTTTTGGGCATTGCATGGAATGTATAATTCCCTTTATATTGAGGACATTCCAGGGTTCCCACACCCATTCCCTCTAGAGTTTAACAAGAATATTCCAAGGTTCAATGGGGATTCTTCTGATACTGTCTTAAACATCTTGTCATTTGCAAGATATGCATCCATGTTCGATGAAAGACATGAAGACCTTTTGGTGAGATCATTCCCATACTCATTTGGGTGAGAGAAAAAGGACTGGCTCATGTACACTTGCAACCCAAAGAGTATCCCTTCCCTTAAGGTCTTCATAGAGTACTTTCTCAAATTCTGGGGTCCAGTATCCCAGAAATTTGAAGACATGTATCATAAGCTCCTAATAGCCCTGCGAGAGGAGGGAATTTTAGATATTTTTGAAGGTAATATAAAGGTTGATGATAATTATGCATCCCTTGAGGAAGACTCCAAGGAAGTGCAAGATCTTGACAAGACATCACCCACCAAAGAGAAATCCCATGATGATGAAAAGAATAAGGGTTTCCTTTTTAATCCTTTGGAGAACAATCAGATGAAGTGATCCTCATTGATAATTAAGGCCCTTGTAATGAAGAGGCACTGGAGAAACATGTACATGAATAAAGTTTCCAAGAATAAAAGGAATAATTTCAATGAAGTGCAACATGTTGAGGAACTTGGGATGAGACATGAATATTAATTCTCTCGTTTGATGAAGTTGTTCAACCTTGCATTCCTCCTGCACAAGAATATGAATAAGTAATAAATTCCAATGATGAAAATAAGTTCATGGAGCATCCCTCAGATATAGTTGATAATCATATTGATGATTTCATATGTTTCCGAAAGCATGGATGGGATATTGGTTGTTTTGGCTTCGAAGGAGATCCCATCTATGACATTGAGGGTAACTTTCACATAAGGAATGCAAGAGTCTTTCCTTTGGAATATTTCTTTTCATATGTCAATGATAAATATATTTGGTATCTTGATGATAATATGAACACAGATTGGTCTCATCCATATGAGGACGACTTGTCATAGTATACTCATGATGAATTTCAGTCATCCTTTGGGACTTCTGATGCATACCCTCTCGAGCACTCAGATTTGTTGTATGATGAATATTTTCAACCACCCTTGTGCTCAAATTTTGGTTGAAATGAGGCCTTGGTCATCCCAAAACAATTAGAGATTCACTGATGCAGGAGCATCGCCAACACATCAAGCGAGCCAGCGCGGAGCGGAAGACAGCTGGACAGCGCCAACACAAATTTTGAAAACACCTTGATATTGTTGCGCAAACATTAATGTTTGGATTTAATGAAGCACACTTTGTATATTTTATTGGACCTTGAGAGGATAAGCTCTCGTACTTTAGTAGATAGTCGACAATTAAGATAGTTAATGCTGGTAGATAGGAATTTAATTCTAGAATTGATAGCTAGAGTTCGAGAGGGAAAATGGATATAGACACCCTCATTGTATCATGGTAACATTATTGAAACAGGAACAAGAAGAGAGGAGCATGCAGAGAATTGTATGAAGAACACCCATGTACAGGCATTTGAATTAATAGAAGAAAGTTCTGATTCAAATTCATGGTTTGTGCTGTTTCTCTGTGTACATTGTTGTTGTGCTCATGAATGTTTATTCCCTGTCATACATTTTCTTTTATATGCGTGTATGTGATTTCATGGTGGACTTAAAGTCTGAAAGGGTGAATGAATGAGTTTCAATTGTTTCTCTAATTGAGCCAAAGAATTCCTGCAAGGAGTGCAGTCGAATTGTCCGCAAGGAGTGCGTTGACAGAAGGGTTCAACTAGAGATAACTTTTGTTCTCATTTCTTCAAGGGTGCAATTAGGAACAATGTCGTGTAAGGAGTGCGTAGGCCAAGGAAAAAGTCTCAGAGTTGCGACTCTGAGCAGAGTATTGAAGACTGCTGCTGCAGGAGTGTGCAGGGTCAAAATACTTCAACACCTAGACGTTGTTGAAGATTTGCCACAAGGAGTGCGCGCAAGAAGTTCTCAAAAGGACTTGAGAAGTCGAGAACAATCTCAAGAGGAGTAGAACTTTGAATTCACCGAAGGATAAGTGCAGGGAAGATTCTATTGGAAGTCTGAAGGAAGCATCGTAGGTTGGCAAGCAGGAGCCAAGCCTTTGTGAAAGAAGCACTTGATTCATTGTGCAGAAATCATCCAAGGAAGGATAGACGGTCAAAATCCTTTGAGAAGATTTCGCGAAGTACCGAGGGTCGTAGGATCTTGCGGAAGTGCAAGGGGTTTACGGAAAGAGCGTCCAAGGGTTTGAAACTCAGGAGGGAGCAGAGTCATCGATCCGAGGCAGAAGCAACCGTTGGATCTGCACATGACATCGCATATCGGGTAATCGCGAGTTGAAGTTCCAAGAGATTTCAACAAAGATCGCAACATCACGAGTAGCGATATCCCGATAGGATCAGAACCGTTCGTTGTGAAGGACGCGTGTCAGGAGACCTCGAGGAGTCGGGGATCATCACATCGGAGGTTCCGAACGTAAGAAACTCTTGCAGGTTGAAACTGTGATACGTGATATCCCGACAGAAGGGTCGTGTGGGCCACACCCGGAGTTAGTGGGAGACAGGTGGCGGAATATCGGGGATCAGAAAAAGGGAAGTCCCGAGTCCTTTGACATCAGGATTCGTGATCCCGCGAATCCCGAAATCCTGACGGAGGCGACAGAAGGTGGAAGAGTCTATCCACACGTGTGCCTCGGAGCATCGGTACATCGGGGTTCAAAGGTTGGAGATTCCATTAGTTAACATCGCGAGTAGCGATTTCTCGATAGGGAGAACTCTGATAACAGAGGGGAGAAAGTCAACGATTGACCCACATCAGGTTTTGAGGAATCATGAGGCATAAGGTACGCAAATTCCGATTTCCCGACCATTAAGGGAGATCATTGAAGAATCGTTGTGGGTGAAGAATTCCCGATAGGGAATTAGGAGAACTGTTGAGTTCTTTGGGCCAAGTGGAAAGAAGGTCCTGAGGAAGCGGACGTGCCAGTGAGGGTGCGACTGTGCTAGGTTTGGTATTAGAGCGGGATTAACTCTTTGTTTTATATAGCAGAGAGAGAGAAAATTCACCATGCCGCCTAGAAGAGAGAGACAATCACCCGATCCAGAGGATAGAGAGGTGAGAAGAAGAGGCAGACTGGCAGGAAATCCAGAAATGGAGAGACAGATGAGAGATCTTCGAGCAAGACTAGAAGAAATGGAGGCAGTGCAGAGACGCACAGCCAGTGCTGGAGACCTAAGTGACTCCAAAGGTGAAGTTGAAGTTGAACAACAAGGAGAAGTTGTAGCCGAAGATGCAACCAATGAGCGATTAATTAAGGCTTTCGCCCGGATGAGTTCGAAAATGAAGATGGACATTCCAGTCTATGAAGGGAATCTGGACGCAGAAGAGCTTCTAGACTGGATTAGAGCTCTTGATACCTACTTCGATTACGAAGATATCGAAGAGGATAAGAAGGTCAGGCATGCTGTCACACGATTGAAGGGGCATGCAGCATTGTGGTGGGACGAGCTACAAGCAGACAGACGCTGCAAGGGAAAGCAAAAGATCAAAAGTTGGGATCGAATGATCGCAAAGATGAAGGCGAAGTTCATCCCAAGGGACTATCAAATTACTCTGTTCAGGAGGATGCAGAACCTGAGACAGAAACTGATGACAGTGAAATAATACACTGAGGAATTCTATCGACTGAACATTAGAGTAGGTCATCGGGAGAGCGATGATGAGAAAGTTCTAGATATCTGAATGGTCTGAGATACGACATTCAGGATGAGTTAAGCATGGTTACCATCAATACAGTGGAGGATGCTTATCAGATGGCTCTGAAATCCGAGGATAAGTTGAGCCGAAAGAAAGGTCAGCGAGGGCGAGGCAGAAGTCAGCCCAGAGGCAAGGCAGTTGCCCAGGAGAAATTCCAGAAGCCCAAGGAGGAATGGAAGAAACCTCAAGGTAGAGTAGAAAGAGGTGGTACCTCATATAAAGGACCATACATTGAACAAAGAGGGCAACATAATGAGAAGAAGGGAGATTATGCTGACGCAAATACTTTTCCTCGTACCAGAGGCAGAGGAAGAGGCCGAGGTGGAGTTATCACATGTTTCACATGTGGGAAGAATGGGCACAGGTCATTTGAGTGTCCAGAGAAAAGGAAGGACATCGGAGAAGCTCACATCACATAAGCGCAGAGGCGAGATGCTGAAGTAGAAGACGCAGAAGACGGAAGGTCACTGATGATGCGTAAATTTCTCTTAACACCCAAGAAGGAGGTGGAGGACACAGCTCAAAGGACCAAACTTTTTCAGAACAGCTTGAAAGACCAATGATTGGGTATGCAAGGTTATCGTGGACATTGGTAGCATGGATAATCTCGTTTCAACCGAGATGGTCGAGAAGTTAGAGCTGGAGACAAATGATCACCCGAGTCCATACAAGGTTTCATGGCTATAGAAGGGACATCAGGTGAGTGTCACTAAACAATGTTTAGTTGAATTCAAGATAGGTGGATATAATGATAAAGTACTCTGTGATGTTATTCCCATGGATGTATGTCATTTATTGCTGGGTAGACNATAGGAATTTAATTCTAGAATTGATAGCTAGAGTTCGAGAGGGAAAATGGATATAGACACCCTCATTGTATCATGGTAACATTATTGAAACAGGAACAAGAAGAGAGGAGCATGCAGAGAATTGTATGAAGAACACCCATGTATAGGCATTTGAATTAATAGAAGAGAGTTCTAATTCAAATTCATGGTTTGTGTTGTTTCTCTATGTACATTGTTGTTGTGCTCATGAATGTTTATTCCCTGTCATACATTTTCTTTTATATGCATGTATGTGATTTCATGGTGGACTTAAAGTCTGAAAGGGTGAATGAATGAGTTTCAATTGTTTCTCTAATTGAGCCAGAGAATTGCTGCAAGGAGTGCAGTCGAATTGTCCGCAAGGATTGCGTTGACAGAAGGGTTCAACTAGAGATAAATTTTGTTCTCATTTCTTCAAGGGTGTAGTTAGGCACAGTGCTGTGCAAGGAGTGCATAGGCCAAGGAAAAAGTCTCAGAGTTGCGACTCTGAGCAGAGTATTGAAGACTGCTGCTGCAGGAGTGCGCAGGGTCAAAATACTTCAACACCTAGACGTTGTTGAAGATTTTCCGCAAGGAGTGCGCGCAAGAAGTTCTCAAAAGGACTTGAGAAGTCGAGAACAAGATCAGGAGGAGTAGACCTTCGAATTCACCGAAGGATAAGTGCAGGGAAGCTTCTATTGGAAGTCTGAAGGAAGCATCGTAGGTTGGCAAGTAGGAGCCAAGCCTTTGTGAAAGAAGCACTTGATTCATTGTGCAAAAATCATCCAAGGAAGGATAGACGGTCAAAATCCTTTGAGAAGATTTCGCGAAGTCCCGAGGGTCGTAGGATATTGTGGAAGTGCAAGGGGTTTACGGCAAGAGCGTCCAAGGGTTTGAAACTCAGGAGGGAGCAGAGTCGTCGATCCGAGGCAGAAGCAACCGTTGGATCTGCACGTGACATCGCATATCGGGTAATCGCGAGTTGAAGTTCCAAGAGATTTCAACAAAGATCGCAACATCGCGAGTAGCGATATCCCGATAGGATTAGAACCGTTCGTTTTGGAGGACGCATGTCAGGATACCCCGAGGATTCGGGGATCATCACATCGGAGGTTCCGGAGGTAAGAAACTCTTGCAGGTTGAAACTGTGATACGCGATATCCCGACGGAAGGGTTGTGTGGGCCACACCCGGAGTTAGTGGGAGATAGGTGGCGAAATATCGGGGATCAGAAAAAGGGAAGTCCCGAGTCCTTTGACATCAGGATTCGCGATCCCGCGAATCTCGAAATCCCGACAGAGGCGACAGAAGGTGGAAGAGTCTATCCACACGTGTGCCTCGGAGCATCGGTACATCGGGGTTCAGAGGTTGGAGATTCCATTAGTTAACATCGCGAGTAGCGATTTACCGATAGGGAGAACTCTGATAACAGAGGGGAGAAAGTCAACGATTGACCCACATCAGGTTTCGGGGAATCATGAGGCATAAGGTACGCGAATTCTGATTTCTCGACCATTAAGGGAGATCATTGAAGAATCATTGTGGGTGAAGAATTCCCAATAGGGAATTAGGAGAACTGTTGAGTTCTTTGGGCCGAGTGGAAAGAAGGTCCTGAGGAAGCGGACGTGCCAGTGAGGGTGCGGTTGCGCCAGGTTTGGTATTAGAGAGGTATTAACTCTTTGTTTTCTGTAGCAGAGAGAGAGAAAATTCACCATGCCGCCTAGAAGAGAGAGACAATCACCCGATCCAGAGGATAGAGAGGTGAGAAGAAGAGGCAGACCGGCAGGAAATCCAAAAATGGAGAGACAGATGAGAGATCTTCGAGCAAGACTAGAAGATATGGAGGCAGCGCAGAGACGCACAACTAGTGCTGGAGACCTAAGTGACTCCGAAGGCGAAGTTGAAGTTGAACAACAAGGAGAAGTTGCAGCCGAAAATGCAGCCAATGAGCGATTAATTAAGGCTTTCGCCCGGATGAGTTAGAAAACGAAGATGGACATTCCAGTCTATGAAGGGAATCTGGACGCAGAAGAGCTTCTAGACTGGATTAGAGCTCTTGATACCTACTTCGATTATGAAGATATCAAAGAGGATAAGAAGGTCAGGCGTGCTGTCACACGATTGAAGGGGCATGCAGCATTGTGGTGGGACGAGCTACAAGCAGACAGACGCTGCAAGGGCAAGCAAAAGATCAAAAGTTGGGATCGAATGATCGCAAAGATGAAGGCGAAGTTCATCCCAAGGGACTATAAAATTACTCTGTTCAGGAGGATGCAGAACCTGAGACAGAAACTGATGACAGTGAAAGAATACACTGAGGAATTCTATCGACTGAACATTAGAGCAGGTCATCGGGAGAGCGATGATGAGAAAGTTGCTAGATATCTGAATGGTCTGAGATACGACATTCAGGATGAGTTAAGCATGGTTACCATAAAGACGGTGGAGGATGCTTATCATATGGCTCTGAAATACGAGGAGAAGATGAGCCGAAAGCAAGGTCAGCGAGGGCGAGGAAGAAGTCAGCCCAGAGGCAGGGCAGTTGCCCAGGCGAAATTCCAGAAGCCCAAGGAGGAATGGAAGAAACCTCAAGGTAGAGTAGAAAGAGGTGGTACCTCACAGAAAGGACCATACATTGAACAGAGAGGGCAACATAATGAGCAGAAGGGAGATTATGCTGACGCAAATACTTTTCCTCGTACCAGAGGCAGAGGAAGAGGCCGAGGTGGAGTTATCACATGTTTCACATGTGGGAAGAATGGGCACAGGTCATTTGAGTGTCCAGAGAAAAGGAAGGACATCGGAGAAGCTCACATCACATAAGCGCAGAGGCGAGATGCTGAAGTAGAAGACGCAGAAGACGGAAGGTCACTGATGATGCGTAAATTTCTCTTAACACCCAAGAAGGAGGTGGAGGACACAGCTCAAAGGACCAAACTTTTTCAGAACAGCTTGAAAGACCAATGATTGGGTATGCAAGGTTATCGTGGACATTGGTAGCATGGATAATCTCGTTTCAACCGAGATGGTCGAGAAGTTAGAGCTGGAGACAAATGATCACCCGAGTCCATACAAGGTTTCATGGCTATAGAAGGGACATCAGGTGAGTGTCACTAAACAATGTTTAGTTGAATTCAAGATAGGTGGATATAATGATAAAGTACTCTGTGATGTTATTCCCATGGATGTATGTCATTTATTGCTGGGTAGAC
>SNQJ01S0006593.1:76181-109873 GCA_010110895.2 Picea sitchensis | reverse complement strand
ATAGTATTGAATCTTAGATACAAGTGAGATAAAGCTTATACTAGTATTGCTTAATAAGACAGTGTAACACTTATGATATCTAAGTAATGGAAATGTAAGCTCCATATTACATAATGTGAATATGGTGGTTAAACATCACTCTACATGATCTAATTCCATGTGTTTACTTTTATTCTATCTTTCTAACAAGTTGATATAACAGTGATATCAACTTTAATGTATGGAGAATGATTAGGGCATACACCTAATAAATATTCAAAGTAATACTTGTTGTTCATTGATACTAGTATAACCATTGATATGATGTTAACTATGATCATAAGGGTAATCAATCACAAAATAGACTAGATTATTAGATCATGTTAATTTATGGTTTAGATCCGCACTCAAAGAATTATAGCCTACAACAACAAACTAAAATCTAGAGACCTCTATCAAAACTTTAGATCTGCATATACTAAAACAATATTCGGTAAATTCAAGAGCACAAAGATTGCATTCTATGAGCTAATTCAAACAAAAACTAACTAGGAATTATTCTACATAAATCTATAGTCTAGAAATTCATGACAACAAGCATACTCCCCAACAAAATATCACAGTACTCTATTATTGAAAGAAATTACAAAAAAAAAAAAATTCAAATATTCTGCTAAGTGTTTTTTAAGGTAAGCCACTGATAATAATAACGATTGAAACTTGCATTCACATTATTCAAAATTACCATATATTTACATTCTTTATGATAGGGATGAAATGGTTGAGCATGTATTTTGGAAATGTTCATCTTCCAACACACATTGAGAATGCTTGTTAAATTGTTAATTTATAGTTCATATATTCACTCAAAGAATTACAACCTACAACCACAAACTGACTTCTAGAAACCTTTATCGAAAATTCATATATGCATCTACTAATACAATATTTGGTGAATTCATGAGTACAAATGTTGCATTCTATGAAGTAATTCAAACAACAAATAACTAAGAATTATTCTACATAAATCTACAATCTGGAAATTCAGGACAACAAGCACAATGTCAAACAGAATATCACAATACTCTATTACTGAAACAAATTATAAAAAAAAAATTCAAATAAATGAGGATTGGTTTTTCCAAGTGTTATGTAAGGTAAGCCAATGCTGATAATAAATATTGAAACTTACATTCACATTCTTCAAAATTACTAGATCTTAGGTCATTATCGATATGAATCTATTTTCCTAGTGGAAGAGGTTCTCGAGATTTCATTTGTTTCCATTCTTCATAAATAGTGTTCCAAACTACCTCGTTTAGAGCATGAGGTGCAGTGAGAGAGATAAACATTAATATATCCAATGTTTCTAAAGAAAGTCTTTATCTATCATCATTTTTTATCTTATTTAATTTGGAGAAGCCTCTTTCACATACTGTTGTGCTAGTTGGAATAAAAAGAATAGCTTGACATAACTGCATAAAAAATGGAAATCCTTCAAACCATTTAGGTTCAACTCCAGATAGATCGTATGCTCCAAACATATGCTTTTTAGGGCATGATCTATACATAGTACAAATAAATTTTTCCATTTCACCAAAACATCTAGCACTATCCATAATAGGTGAGTCCCTAACACTAAATTTCTCACATAAACATGTTAGACATAATATTGTTTGAAAGTCTCTATCATCCATATCCTAATAATAATTACAAGGAATAAACAACTTAGCAACATCAAATATAGGAAAATATGTGAACCTTGCATTTAGAGAATCAATCACTTTCATTACAAAACTTTTTCCCAACATAATGCAATCATCTAGTGTCCCCGAAAAATTTCAAACCTCAATGAATGTACATGTACCATACCTATGAAATTTGCAAACTGAAGAGTTCCTTGTTGTGTTTTACTTAAAAAAGATGATATGTCCATTGCACCTGCCCCAAATATGCCTCTTAGAAATCGCTTATGAAGCAAGCTAATAATAATATCCAAAGTAGTTCCAATAGATGTAATTTAAAAATGATCTTCTTGGATCTTTTGATTCATCTTATTCAACTCAATCTAAGCACATATGCAAGTAAATGGATGAAAAATTGAACTTGAAATATTTTGTCTAGCTCATACATTTTTTTCTCCCCTAAATGTCAATCTTTTAACAAATATGGCATGAGATTAATGAGTCTTTCCATGACTTTGCCTCTAGAAATCCATCTAATGTGATGATTTTGTAACACTTCTAGCCTTGTGATTTGAAACTACTCCATTATCTCTTTCAATTCTCCATGTATTTTAGTAGATTTCCCTAGACATGAATAAACCTTGTTTGCAAACTTATCAATAGCTTGTAACTCTGCAAAATAAGATGAAGCAACATTTGATACTAATGCTTCTCGATGAACTATGCAGTGGATAACTAATAAATGAGGATCATGTCAATGAAGCTTAGTGGATAAACCTTCATGAATTCCCCTCATGGATGAAGCTCCATCATATCTAAATCCAACTAACTTTATCAAGGATAGATCCATTTCTACTAAAAGAGATGTCACAACGTCATACATAGACTGCAATGTTCCATCCCTAATTTGAAGTAAGCATATGAATTTTGTAACAAATTGACATCTTCCTTCATTTGTTAAATATGTAATATAAATAATTAAATGTTGCACAATAGTCCGATCATTACTTTCATCAACTGAAATTCAGTAAAATGGGTAGTTGAAAATATCATCTTTTATCTTTTTCCAATATACCTCCTTAGCAACTTGTAGAAACTCTTTTCCAGATGTTGTATTTGTATATGTTGAATATTCATGTGTTAAAGGTATGTGAGGAGTGTTTTTATACATATTCAAGTCACATATTGACTTATATAATTCTAAAGGTAAATCATGTATGGTGACAAAATACACATTTTCAATTACTGATATAATTCTCTCCTTTTGAGCATCCACCATTAGCTCTATATGTTTAGTAATTTCAAGACTACTTAGTTTTCTTTCCCCTCTAAAAGTTGCAAATAAAATGTATGAGACTCTAATGTTGCATGGATGTTTAGACCAATAACTTGAAGTGTCATACTTCCATCTTTAGAAAATGGAGTTTCCCTTTCAAATTTTACACAACATGAACATTTTATCCTTTCAACACCATTACAATATTTTATGGCATAATCCCATGGGAATCTTGTCTTCCATTTGGACTTGAATGCTCTTTTGGGCCTCTTAGATGTTTGTTCCTCTTCAAGAAGTTCTTCACTATTTGATTCATGGCCTTCAAATGGATGATCATATACTTCATTTTCAAAGTTGCATGGTTGATTAGAGTGTTGAGGGAGACCAAATGCATCAACAATTGAATTTTGTTTTTTATCCTTTTTAGGACGACCCAGAGGAGACATTTTTCAATAATTTATACCTATACACAATAAAAAATAATAGGGAATATAAAAATACAAATTAAATGGGAATAAAACCATTTTTATGTCTCTTTACAATGAGTAACATTAATCCAAACCTGCCTTTCTTTAACTGTCAAAATTGATCCACCAAAACTCAATACTACAATTGAAACTACATATATCAGATTTTCAGCAAGCAAAAACTTTGCACAATTCATATTTTTAGTAACAATGACTCTTATCTCTTAAAGGACACGTCATACAACAATCTCTTGAGAGCCATGGATATATAGATAGCTATATTTAGCTATATTTATATTCTATATTCTATTTTTATTTGACATCTGGATATGATAATTATGTTATAATTTCCATTTTGTAGTAACATAATGGCTTATTGGTGTGGATCTTGAAATATTTATAATGTCAATAAGAAGTTTAGGAGTTTCATGCAACAAAGATTCAAATTTTCATTAACCACTACTTTCATTTCTAATAATCTTGCATTCAAACTTGCTAACACAAGGAAGTCATTTTTTGCAGTTAAGAACACTTCTCAAACAACACAATATGATAACCACAAAATAGGGGCAACATATGTGTGCTTCATACAATATGTATATAAGGAAACTATGAGTTATTCTTATGAAAGGAATATTTTCTACTTTCAAAAAAAGTCTCTTACCCCTAACATCCCTAAGCCCTGTCTCATTAGTGCCATCATTAAGTCAAGAAAGGCTTAAAAATGGAAAAGAACTATCAAATGGTCAACTCACCCTTTAACCATTTGTTGGTTTTTTTGACCCAAAAGTAAGATATAGCATAGAAGATAGGGAGTCTCAAGGTCCACAAATCACACATGTAAAATTAAACCCCATCAACCATTAGGCTCTAGTAATGAGAGAAACCCTATATTCCTATAATCCCATTCAAAAGATTCATGTTATTATTCAATTTATGAGGTTCTCCTTTTTTAATTGTAATTAAAGGAAGCCTCTTGCTAGTACCCTATAAAACTCAAAAGGGAATTTACACTTTTTATTCTTAGTATATGAAACCATTTTGCAGTTGAAATTAGTGCCTCTAAAATTGCATTAGGAGCCACTCTAAAGAATGGAGGACAACCAATAATATGTCACTCAAGAGTCAAAGACTTATGTTTCCACATACCAATCACTTTTTAAGTTTTCTTCTAGTTCCAAACTGTTATCAAAATAGGATCGTGGAACAATAAAATAAAACAAATGCAGAAATAAAACATATACAATAGAGACACAAATATACATGGTTCACCCAGTGTGGGATACATCCACCAGAGAAATTTTCAGGTCCTTCCTTTATTATTATCCAACAAATGAAGGGATACAACCTACAACACACTCGTTGTAACTTCCTCTTTTTTCTCTCACAATCTCCTCTCTCAAAATACAATATTCACAATGATACATAACTGCAATACAATTTCCTCATAAAATAGGGTCTCTTTCTAGGGAAAAAAACCCTAACATAACTTCTACCGTCAGATTTGTGACCTTATAATGAACGGTCCAGATATACTATGAAATTAAAATATATATTTACAGGAAGTTTTTCCTTCAGGGGCTTCGCCCATGAACCCCTGCTTTCCCCTAGACCCCCCAGTCGGGGGGATGAGCCCCCCGAACTGCAAGAGCGATCTGGTGGATAGAGAGTGGAAGCTGTGGGACCCAAACCTTACTATAGGTGTCGGAAAGTAAAAAATGTATACAAATGAATTTGGCATGACCCATGCTCGTGTCATGTAACTCAAATGTGTAAGACAATAATTGAAGCTATATGTTGATGTAGATAACTGCAGCATTCTCCGGGGCGATTTGATAATGGCAGAGGATAATTCTAATGGTGAACATACTCTGAAAAGAGGCGATGACACTTGTAAGGAGTGTTGATGACTCGCAGGCATTGATGGACCAACAAATTTCATAGGTCTTCGGATAGTATAAAACAAATTCAATAGTCGTGAAATAAGACCCACTGTAACATGATATTGCATTGAATTCGAATGCTATGGGGGTCAATGACAGAAGGGAGCAAGGATGGTTATCTTTATGCTATCTAAGACTCCTCATTGTAAAGGTAATGAGAGTCAAGATACTATCACCCTTCTGTGTTGATGTCAACAGAAAGGGAGACGCGACTCCAAGAAACAAATGGCTTCTTGAAATACACTAGATGAGATCAGGAACTGATGAGGAACATGGACGAAGTCAAGATGTGGTGAGATTCAAGACTACCCTTGGTTGGGGATATATGTGAAGTATGAGTGGCATGAACCATGAAACTAGATCTAGCATCAAGGGGACAACTAGACGTGGGTTTAAATTGTGCTAGAGGTGTGACAAAGTGGACAAACTTAGAGATCAGGGGTACATGGATGGTGGGATACTCGGGGTTTATGGATGATGTCAAAAACAGTAGAAGGTAAGGAATGCCCCAACCGAGGGAGACAAGAGTTGTGTTGCTAGAAAAGAAGGTCAGTAAAGGCAACAACAAAAAGCTATGTAAATGTTGGAAAAAAAGTCTTTGTATAATTACCAAAGAAATAAAGAATAGGGTGGGATAAGCATACAGATACAAAAACGGGTGCCCTAGTGCAAGATGGCTTGGCCTATGAGGGCACAAGTTGTATGGAGAATTGGTGGAGGGTGGGGGCCCCATGGGTGGGTTTATGTATGAGGTAAATGAATGGAGGGGAATTTACATATGGGCAAATTGATTGTGGATGAAAGTGGAAGGTTAATGATACTTTGGTGGTGCAATCAAATTAGAACCATGAGGATACATACTCGGAGTCCATTGGGAAAGCTAGAAAAATGAGGAGAAGGAGTATGTGTCTGATTCTCTAACATACCTAAGACTAATGGGACTCCCATCCCTAGGGGGTGAAAGTAACATGAGTTTCAAAGTGCCAAAAGGGGACTATGAATGGGACAACTCATGTATGAGAGAGTGCTACCGGTTGACTGTACTAAAATGTAGTGGAAGTGATAGCACTACAAAGCCGGATGTGAAGATCCTACAGGAAAATGTAGGAGGGTGTGACTTGAAGATGCAATTGATATTCAGAGGGAATGATTACATGCCAGTGTCGATCATATACCTGAAGGGGCTGTGTTGAGTTGTGATGATGACCAAGTATCTTCACACATTAAAACTGAATACCCAACATGAACAATATCTGAAGATAAATAACATATAACAATTATTTGATAATTTTGAACATGAGCAGGTGTACCTGAGTGTGTCATGGAAAGATGCTCTGCCAGGGAAAAGTGCAAATGATAACCCGAGGAAAATGAATGTGTAAGTGGCCGAAAAATGGAGCTTATGGGATCCTATACAAAAGAATGAAAGTGGAGAAAAGGGCTTAGATATGGATGGTGGGCCAATAATGCCATCCCATTTGGACTAAAACTATGGGTGATAGGGCAGTATTTTGGTGGGAGGACATGGACCTCCCCTTTGCTCGAGGATTGATGAATAAATATAATGAATTACATTCATGGGAGCATTGGTATGGAGTGTCAAAGGAAGCTCAGGCAGATATGTGTGGAATTTCACGGCTAATATGTGGCGGACGTATGGGATATATGGGCAATGATGAGTGTAATGCCCATATTCTGTGCATATGGCACAGGAGAAATTGGTTCGTATATTTTTTTGCATGTGGTTGATGACTCCGTAGTAGTGGGGGACGTACTTGGTGGAGTGGCAAGCAAAAGGGGTTCTTGAGGAAGCTGGATAAAACTATGTAGCTCGGGAAGAGAAGGACATTTTTGAGTGGGGTGTTATTTTCTTTCACATAAGGTGTAAGGGAATTGAACTTGGGGAGGTAGTGGAGCGATGGGATCTTTCTTCTCCTATCTTCCCCCAGCCGTAGCAGTGGTGTTGGCAATTGGGGGTGAGGGTGGTGTGGTTGGAGTTAGTACTGGAATCTGCATCGGGATTCCCTCTGACCGAGGAGGGAGGGATGGTTGCGGAACCATCTCAGGTGGATGTAGATACCATATAGGGATTGTAAGTACCATGTTTGGAAGGGTAAGCTACAACTACCTGGAATGATTCGACTCCAGGTGGGGGGTAGAAAAAGGGAATTTGGGTAATGGCCTCAGGGATTGTCTCCCAAACCAGGATTTTCCCTTGGAGGGGGGGGAGATCCATGATAAATGGTGCGGTGGCGCTCTCAGGGAACTCCCAAGGTAGTATTTCTTCAACTAGTGGAACTTTGATATGGGGAGGGGACTCAGTGATAGGAGTCTTGTGCTAGAAAACATGGGTTTAGGAATGGTGGAACTCCCTTATAAGTGCCCAACATGGATGGGTCTTGGAATAATCCAGGGCCACTATTGACAACTGGAAAATCATCAGAGCTAACACAAACAAAGGGGAGGATGTTATCGATGTTGGTGGAATGGTTATGCTTGTAATGTGTAAGCTGGTCGATGGTGATGATCGTCCCATTAAGGGGGAACATCATCATACGAAACACAGAAGAGGCGATTGCCTTCATAGCATACATGTAGTTTCGTCCGAACAAGATATTGTAATCAAGCTGGGCATCGATAACTTCAATTTCAATGAGGATGGTTTTTCCCCCAAGTTCTATGGGGAAATTTTGACAAATCCCTGTGGAAGATGTTGGTCAACCATCGTAAGGTCAAAGGGTGATGGTAGAGGGTAATAGCTCAAGGGAGCCAATTTTTTCCCATACATGTTTAGACATGATGCATGTGGATGCACCTTCATCAATGATACACCAATAAACTATGGTGTTACAGATATTAACTGGTATCTGGAAGGCTACTTGGGCAGGAAGACGTGGTTCTCCACTATCTAAATCAAATGTGATCAGTTGTGTGTCAACTAGGTCGATTGCCCCCAAGGAAGAAAGCAAGGATTTTCATTGTGATGGATAGGTTTGGAGGACCTCCAAGATAGACATGGCTACAGGAGACTGGGCTAAGTCATCAACCAGACTATAATTATGAGCAAACCTAGCATGAGGCTTATGCACATTCCATCATAAAGGCATACATGGTACGCAGGGAATGGGTTCCACGTTAGGTCATGGAATCATCAATGGTTGTCCTGTAGTAGCTGGAAATGTTTCTGAGTTGGTTGGGGTAGATTTAGGAGGCATACCATATTGATGGTTGCATGTTTGTAGAAGAATTTCTTCGCTAGTGAGGAGGACACTTTGATCAACCGAATTTGCAGGTTGAGTGGCACCCAGCTTTGGATATTTCCCCATTTGTGGTGGGGCAGGGTTGATCACTTTTTGGGTGTTCATCACACCTTGGTATGGTATGGGGTTTTGAAAAACATCTGGAGGTGGTGGTTGAAAATACTGTTGTGGGGTCTACTGAGGGGCAGGTGTTTCCGGAGGGCCCTGTGAGTTCATGGATTCCCTCATCCGTTTAAGATCAGGAATTTGGGGGCAATGATGAGTATAATGTCCATACTCACCAGATATAGCACAAGGGAAGCTATTCTAAAGATTGTTGTTCTTCCCTTGTTGTGGTTGATTGTTATTGGTGCCCCCTTGGGAGTCTTGGTATTGGTTTATCCCAGCAGGATGGTTCTGGGGGTCATTCCCTCCTAATCATGGGTTATCATTGTTTTAGTTTTTTCATTTCTTCTTATGAGTCAGATTGGTCATATTCAATTGTTCAAATGTATGAACCTATTGAACGGGAAAGGGTTGAACAAAGTTGATGCTGGCATGTGGTTGTCCCGGTGGAGGATTAATCGGCTGGGGAGGAACATTAAATGGGAAATATGGATTGTTCTATGGATAGGATACATATGGCGTATAGGAAGTAGAGGTAATTCCACTACTGCTAGGTTTATATCCATGGGTTAGGGGTGGACATGTACTGGATTGAGAGACTGGATACAACATGGGCATCGGTGGGGATGCTCCTAATGACTTAGGGGGAACAACATGATATGATTGATGGTAAAGGGGAGGAGGGTAATAAGATGGACCTCCATATATAGATGGATACTGGGGTGTACCACACATAGGTGGTGGTTGGACATATGGGTTGTGGTTTGTTGTGGTACCAATCAAACCATCCACTGCATGAGACATCCTAGGTTTGTCCTAGCTGAATGGTATGGGTCTTGGGGTGTTAGGTAGTCTCGTATATAAGTATCCTGACTGTGCATAAATGAGGTCGTACTGTTGAGCCTTGCTGATGGGTTCCTGTTCAAATTGGGGGAAGGTGGAGGCCACATCTTTGGCAAGGAGGGGGACGAGTGATCTGAGAAACTAATCGAGGCATTGTTTCTTGGTGGTTTCTGCTTTACATAAACCATGTTGCTAATGCCATTCATGAATGTGGTCAGTGATATGTGTGGCTGAGTTTTGTTTAAACTCAGAGAGCAGTTCGAGACCATTGCCATGGCGGATTGGTAGTTGAAAGAAGGTCAAGAATGTTTTGGCCAATGATTCAAAAGTCACATGGGACCCAGATTTTTCATCTACATACCACTTGGTTGATGGGCATGTGAGTGTGCATTGAAATAACCTTAATCGAACGAAGTCTTCCATGATGTTGTTTGAAGAGCACCATAATTGGAAGGTCATGATATGATTGGTGGGATCTTCTCTTGTCTTTCTGTTACCCATGATTTTGGTCATCATGATGATGTATTGATGATGGTGTACTTAGGCTCTTCATTAGAACTTTCTCCTGAGAAAAGTTACCTTCATCTCTTTCCAAAAATCACATTTTTGAGGAAGGTTCGCAGGCTGCTAATACATTTTCCTGCGAGAATGCATGATTCTCGCAGGCTGCCTTAAGACAGGGTGTGAGAAGTTCACACTGTGTTTAACTACTAGGGTGCGAACTCTTTCTAAAGAAGGGAAAAAGATGAATTCTCGAAGCTTCTAGAAGGGAATCTTCTGGAAGGATGAGATGGAATTCGAATGGTTATCTAAGTACTGGATTTCCTGATATTTTGGGATCATTCTTATCCAAGTAACTAATTCATTCTCTCCTATATATTGAGGGATTCTCATGGAAAAGGTTAGAAGCAAACAAGGTTAAGTGAGACATTGGAGAATTGGTGAAAGATTGTGTGAAGGACTGAAGCTACAACAGCTAGGGAACTCCAGCAAGCTTATCAAAGGTGGTTGATCTTCTTCATGCAAGTGAGCAAGTGTGTGTGTAAGAGCTAAGGACCATCAAAAGGAAGTTTGCAACATCAAGGCTTAGGTTGTAATCTTTACTTTCCATCAATATGATACAGTAATGTGTCCCTTTCCCATAAAATNGTTCATTAATCGTGCCTCTTAGTATATTCAATAGTTTAAATCTAGGGAAAGAGTATCATTCTGTCTTGCTTTGTTCTAGATCCAGGTGGATCTAGGGAGATCAGTTTGTGTCTGCACTTACGAATTTATCCAATAACACTTTCCTTCAAACTTGGGAATGTTAGAAGGTAGCTTAGTAGGCATTGCAGACCATGTGGGATCGTGCAATATAGGATCATTGGTGAGCTTACTCATATACGATATGTTGACGGAGGCCAAGTATGGAATTTGGAGTGGCAGTGGAGGATTAGTTCTAGCCATGGTGTGAGTGTTTTGTGTACCTGACCTGTGAGGGGGGTTAGGTGGGGTTGTACTTCCACCTTGGGAAGAATTTTTCCCCTCGCTTCCTTGTAAAGGAGAGCTAGTGGACAGTTGGCCTTGGGAATTGGACCCAAGTAAAGTGGAACCAGGAAAAGATGATCCCAAGATAGTAGCACTCATGGGGGTGTGAGACCGTTGATCTGATGAGTTGGAAAGACTAGGAAAACCTCCTAGAAGAGAAGGGAGGTTCTACAAGTATCTGTAATGGTGGGGATTATGTGGGTCCCCTATGATGTCCAAATAGAAAAGTGAATGTGTGTGAATGGTGATGAGAGAAATAAATCAACAAGAGTCTTTGTATAACTTGAAGCTTCACAATATATATCACAATCACATGTAATTACAAGAGCATCATACATAAATCAATTGGAAAGAAGCATACATGTGGGTAGCTGGATTCAGTCCCTGTGGGAGAACAAAGAAAAAAATTCTTGTGTCCTAAAAAGATGTAATGTCCTTCCTCTCAAATAGCACTAGACCTTCCAATACCACTCAACAGTGGGGTTTGAAGCCACTAGAAGAGGAACTAGTGAAGGATGAAACAATCAGTTATAATGAGGGGTAGAGGTTGCATATCTCGAAAGAGTTGGCGATATTTCCCAATATCCACACAAAATCTGATCAAGGTTCAATTGCAACCCACAATTTCCACCTGGGTAGATGTCCTAAAATTTGGCCACTAGGTACCTCGGTTAAAGTGCGACATTTAGATTTTCTGCCTAAGAAATGGGTCACAGGTTGGATC
The DNA here is from genome assembly GCA_010110895.2 of Picea sitchensis. Classification (NCBI taxonomy): domain Eukaryota; kingdom Viridiplantae; phylum Streptophyta; class Pinopsida; order Pinales; family Pinaceae; genus Picea; species Picea sitchensis. Next base: position 98,061 of record SNQJ01S0006593.1, on the reverse strand, counting down.
CCATCCAATAGGTGGGTGCCTCAAGGGGGGACACATAGAACAACCAGACCTTAGTCTTCGACCCTTCATGGGTATCTCCCTAACTTATGGTGTTAGGAACTCTTGACTTTGAGGATTTTAAAGTTGCTTATATGTCAACTTCTAAATTTTGAAGATGCGAGAACCAGATAATAGGGAGTTATTTGGATGCCTATTCCCGAGATCCTACCTAGAGTAAAAAGTTTCTTTTGGCACCTCCTGTGGAGGAAAAATTAGTGACTTTTTAGAAAATGTTTAGATGTGGTTGTTTGAGATATTGAAGGTGTGACCCAATCTCGTTTGATTTAAGTGGGAGTGGATAATTCCTTCAAGAAATAGTGGGACATTTCAGAATCCCTTGGGAGGAAACCTACTTCAACCTCCACAATTCGAGATGAAATTATGTGAGTAAGTAGTGACTTTGTGTGTGAGAAAGTGATAAAATGTGCCAAATTTTTAATAAGTTAGGTGTCACCTTGCAGCATGTGGACTTCATGTGGTCCTTTACAAGTCTTGATTACCTATCTTACTAGATGTCATTGGTATAACCTTGCGGAATTTTAAAGTCCCTAAAGAACTAGCATGTGGACATATGGGTCCTTACTAATCCTTTAAACTCCCTAATGTGATTTAATCTGAGAAAGATTAAAAACTTATCCTAGATTGAAAGCATGTGGGCATGTATCGGCCCATTACAATAATATTTAAACTCCCCTAGTGATGTAAACTAAGAAAGTAGCTTCAAAACTATCCTAATCTTTGCAACATGTGGGCATGTATGGGCCCTTACAAATTTAAGATGTTTTTTTGTAAAAGAAACTAAGAAGGGGCCCTAGGGGGGCTTTGTCCTCTCCTAAATTTTTTGTTTTTAAGGGAGATGAAATCTTCCCTCAATTGTTTTTTTGATTCTCAAGATCACTCTATGGTGTGAGAGAAGAGCATACTCAATGATTGAAGTTTGATTTCTGGTCCCAATGAAAGTGTTTATATATGTAATAGAAAATAAACTCAACTTAATCTTTATAATCAAAATAATCCATCCATGTGGCAACTCAAAGAAAAAAGAGGAAAAAATATGGTTTTTAACCCCCTAAGTGCCTATGTTTTGACTAACCCTTCATGTGGAGAGGGAATATAAGTGTGGTGCATATTACAAATTGCATAGAATCAATATCTAGAAGGCTAGGGGCCTTCAAAATATCACAAAAAACCCTTACAATGTTGGATTTATGGACAGATGTGCGGGTCACGGAGTAGACAGAGGCGCATGTGGCGCCAATGTGCAAAGAAACAATGACTTGTTGGTGCATTGTGCATAGAATGCACTGAGAAACATAGTGATGTTGGCACACATGCTCGAAAGACGTGCATGTCAGTTGAAAAACCCATGCACGTTCTCATATGTAGCTGAGAAGAAAAATTTGAATGAAATTATCTTATTCGGCTCCGAATTTAGCTTTTTGCTGGTAGGCTTGGGCCGGTTATGATCCTTGCAAGGTACATAAGTCAGAAATAAGTGCTCAAACAACCCAAATAGGGAGAAAATTGATACCTTCCCCAGTATGGTCGCCAATCTGTTGTATCCTTTTTGCCACTTGAATGAGAAAAATAGAGACACCTGCAAGTCTAGTTGGGTCAGATGAACAGGACAAAAGTTAGTTTATGATTCCAATAACTCAATAACATGAAACAAAACAAAAACTAAGCTAATAACAACTAAAGAAACAAAACTAAAGTTCATAAGGAAAATAAAACCAAAATCAACCAAACAATTGACGAATATTCATGCCACCAACGGATAGATTGTATTAGTGGGAAAACACCAAAGAGAAAAGGGAGACTTATGGTTCCCCTCTTCCTCAAAGGGAGGGCTCTTGAATCCCCTATGTGAGAGATCTTCTTACAAATGGAAAACTATAAAGGAAATGGTGAAGAAATCCAAAGCTCATTCCTTCAAGAAGTGAGGTGAATAGTTCAATGAAATGATGCTAGTATGCTCCAAGAAGGAAAGAGGTTCCTTGTAGGAGAATAGAGGCAACATAACAATACAAATAGATTCTTGAATTCATAGTGCACCCATGGCCTCTTTTTATAGCACATCTTTGAGGCACTATCCAACCGGTCTTTAGTGTGAACAAGGGGCCCTTTAGGGCACCCTTGGGTCCTTGAACAACCCCCCATTCGGATTCATCTCAGATTTGAGGGTCAAACCAAGTTGGGAGATGGTCCATAAGTGATTGAGGGGCCAAAAAAAACCATAAATGCGTCGCTCATGGGAGTGCACAGCTTTTCCTGTAAACAGTCATGCATTTCGAGCATGTGCACGGCTTTTCCTATATAAAGTAGCGCATTTCACGCACAATGTGCGGGTTTCACTGAGAAAGTCACACATTTTGCACATATGTGCATGATTCCTTTGGTGAATTTGGGCACTTCAATTTTTTGACCCAATTGTACAGTTTTTGCCTCTTGGAAATGCATTTTTAGTGCTGCAGGTGAACTAATAGGTGTTCGAAGATGCTGGATTTCTGTAACCATTTGTGGATGAAATTCCAGAGACAAAACCCACATAAACCTTTGAAATAAGACCTACATTCTCTAATGCATACCAGCTTGGAACCACCCATTAATTTAAAAAAAAATGAGATTGACAACTTCATGTGCATGCGAGATATCTCATGGAGGAAAAAGAAACAAAAGAGCATGCCTAACTTATGGATATTACAGTAGTGACAGTGATAAACCTAAGCAATAACAGGTTCTGATTTTTTTACTGTCTCCAACATTCTCCTCGCTAGGGTCCTTTTGATGAGCCACCCTTTCCTTATATTCATGATCAAGTTAAGAAAATTTAAAGTCATATTATACAAAATGTTGAATGAGACTGGATAACTCAACAGATCCCCACCACCGTTTCCATACCAATACTCATATGGTAACAAACTATGAGATTTGAGTAATAGTTATCCTATAGTCTCATCATTGACATGCTTATTCCACAAATGGCCCAAAAATTTATTTACATTAATGAAATTCTCAGCATACATTAAAGGAGAGATCTAATAACCCTATATCGACCATCCTTTGATTTCACTGTAACCTTAATGTCATGTCACAGCCACATGAATCTGACAAATTTACTGCACGAAAGTTCCTACAAACTACCTATCTCCCTTCCTACATACTACATGTCTCCCTTCGAGAATCTACTATTGGTATCACAATATATGTATCACTTGTACATATGACCATGTAGTCTATAAAAGTGATGTACATTTTGGAAAACTTTAGAAAATAATATAATTAAAAAGTAATTTCATCGGTCTCACATATCAAATAAAGAAAAACATATCACAGAGGGAGAAATAGAGCAACAAAATGACAATGAGATCAACATATCATAGAGCAAGAAGATGATGATGATCATGGTGATGATGGTGGTTGACATCCACAAATAGAGAAAACTGATGATGATGGTGGTTAACTTTCGTAAACATAGAAAAATAATAATAATGATAGTTAAAATAATGATGATGATTAACATAATAGAAAAAATGAGAGATCAAAATTGATCTATTAGAAATTGGGATATTCTGAGACTGAAATCAAAATTGATCTATCAAAAATTGGAAAAAAAAAAACGTTCCCATACCTTTAGAAGAAAAAATCTCCCAATACCTTACATATATCCAGTTGTTTCAAAATAAAAAACATAAAAAACTCAGACAAAAATTGATCTATCAAAAATTGGAAACAAAAACATCTCCCAATACTACCCTGACCAAAATTGGTTTATCAAAAATTGGAAACAAAATTTATCCCAATACTTTTACTTTTTACATATATCTAGTTGTTTCAAAATAAGAAACTCAGACAAAAATTGATCTATCAGACATTGGAAACAAAACATTTCCCACTACCTTGTACATATATACAATTGTTTCAAAATTGAAAACTCAGACCAAATTGATCTATCAGATAGTGGAAACAAAAAATATCCCAATACCTTCTATATATATTCAAAATCAAAAAGTCAAACCAAAATTGATCTATCATAAATTGAAAACAAAATATCTCCCAACACCTTTTACATATATCTAGTTGCTCAAAACCAATGCACATCAAATATTCCAAAAGATTAGCACATCACAAACCCGTCACAGTTGAACAAAAAATTCAATCACCAAGGGGGAATATAGAAAAGGAAGAGAAATATTGGTCAACAATAAAATATCATTTCCTTCCACATGCCTAAATACTTCAAAAGAAAGTCCAACTATTAACCAATCACATTAGTTTGTTTTGTAGTGTGTGTAGTTTATAAAGATCATATAGATCTCAAACATCCCATGAAACATACCCAAAAGGAACTATAGCTGATGGAAAAATTCATCATACCTAAAAGGAAATATAACTGGTGGAAAAATTCATCGACCCCTTAAGGTACTTGCAAGTGAGAGACTCATCAACAAGAAGAGAACCCTTTCCAGATGACTAGATACTTCAAAATTAAGTCTAGTTTTAATCTCTCACATTATCTCACTATATATCATGTGACTTATACAGACGATACCATTTTATGATGAACAACATAGGCTTACAGTTACAAATATGGCAGAGCAATACAAGACTAGTTTAGAGTGTATTTTTTTCTCTATGCACATAACAATGTTGTATGAGAAATAGACTGAGCAACATAGGTTTACGAAAAATATGAAAATAGCACAATGTGACTCTTCATGGATTTTCCATAATTTTGAAAGAGATCCAAGATCTCACTTTTATTATGAAGCATAACTATGGATTTAGAAGCTGACTATTTAAGATTTAAGATTGTAATTTGATTATTTTGAACAATTGAATTCCTATGAGGGGATACAAAACTTCCCAAACAACTCTGATATCAAAGGAAGAAAAATGCACACTAAATCTCAAAGCACATATGCCACAAAATGTAATGAAAGAAATATTTAGATTAAATCCCTACGAGATAAGTTGATACAAAATCTAATATTGATTGGAACCCATTCTTAACAAAGATGGATTTCTCATTGTTGTGATAAAAAAAATCGACAAGTTAATCCACATAGTATGTGAAGAATTGAAGTGATAAGGAATAATTGAGACTTGATAGTATCTAAGTGGGAAGGGAACGTTGTAGATTATATAAGTCAAATAACTACATAAAATGATATTCATTAAAGGAGAGATATAATAACCCCATATTGACTAGTGTTTACGGGCAAGTGATTCATATGATGTGAAGCTCCTCAATTTCGTGTAGGTAAAACATATTCATTCCACATTTATATGTGTTATGTGTTCATGTCTATGACATTTTTATTGACAAAGAATTTTTAGGGTTTTTTGTTCATGTTTATGACATGAAACAAAAGAATGCAATGGATAGATGCATGGCAGCATGTAGGCAGTCTTTGATACTATAAAACACCTTAGATTTGATAAGCTACGACTTATGACAATGTAATAAAATTAACGGGAAAGTCATCAAACAAAAATCGAATTTCTAAACCCTATGTTAATTTCAATAGAAATTTCATAGACAAACTTGAAACCCTAATTGCAAACATGGACATACTTACAATCATACCTTGGCTTAGGCCTTTGATTTATGGTTTGGAGAAGTCGTCCCCTCATTTTAACTTCGAAAGTGATTGTTACTAAGACTTCCAACTTTCAAGCAGTGGTGTCTTAGTCCATGGGTATCATAAATCTGAGAGAAATGGGTGGAACTGGAAATATGGAAACTGGACCAGAGGCTCCATAGAAAACCTAAAGAAAAACTTCTAAATTCTAATAAATGGCATATTTTCTCATAGGTGTCATGAATATGGGGGAAATGGGTGCAACTGGAAATTTGGAAACAAGACCAGAGACTCAAGAGAAAACGTAATGGAGAGTCAAGCACTTCAAAGAGGAAAAAACGTTCTGTATCGTGATTCGAGAGAGCATTATTTCTATTAAATAACTCAACAACTGGAATTAATTTCACTCCCGTTGATCCAAGTGGATATCGGTAGCCACCCATCTTGTTTCCGCTACATTTTACAGTTTTAGCTTATTTCATTACTGAATAGAAAACCAGTTTTATTGTATCTCTGTTATTTTGTGTTAAACACCTATTAATAATCTATATTCATTTCATTCTTCTCATAAAATCTGGATCAATGGTATCAAAGCGGTCTGCTCCTTGTCATCTTAATGCATGTCCCCAATGAGGTCAGAGTACAAAGAGTTGGGTCTCTAGCTTGTTTCTCCTGAGGGAAAAATCTCTCGCACACCCAAGCGACCTCTCATGGTAGGAGAAAAGAAAGATGACATGACAGGAGATCCTTTCAAACTATTTATTGAGAAATCCCTCATGCAACAGAGGAACAAGATGATGGATAGTTTCATGCAAATCCTTTGGCAACTACCAACAGGCGACGCATCTTCTTCGAGTGGAGTCGTTGCCCCTTTGAAGGTATAAATAAAATTTGATATTCCTATATTTGAAGGTCAGATAGATGTAGATGTTGTAGACAAGTGGTTGAATCTACTAGAAGGGTATTTTTCTGTCCATAACTTTTCAAATAGAGAAAAGATTACTTTTGCGCTCCTCAAAGCCATTCCCCATGTCAAAGATTGGTGGGAAACTTTCTGTGAGCAAAAGGAAACAAAGGAACCCTCATTATTTGCAGTCACGCCCACCTGGGAATCCTTCAGGGATGCTATTAAGGAACAATACTATCCTATCGGAAGTTATGATGACCTGTATACCAAATGGACTACACTATGGAAAGAAAGAGACCAAGCAGTGTCATATTTCACAAATACCTTCCATACCTTGTGCACCAAGCTGGGTATCAAAGATTCAGAGTGGCATCTGGTGCTCGAGTATCGCGGTGCTCTGCACCAATACATCCAGAAAAAAATGGAATTTCTAGACATCTCATCCTTAGGTGTGGCCTACCGATATGTCGTCAAAATCGAGCAGAAGCTCAAACAAAATATGTGACAATTTGCGGTGGGGAACCCCTCACAACAAAAGCTAGTAAAGGACGGAACCAACCCACAAAACAAAGGACAGAGTAGAGATGGACAGTATTAGGACAACCAGTCCAAGCCGCAAGCAAAGGATACCATAAAGACAAAGAAAGATATCAGGAAGTGGTGCGACTTCCATAAGAGCCCTTAGCATAACATTGTTGACTACTTCTCAAAGCAGTCACTGGTGGCCGAAGTGAAAGCCTTTGAATTAGATGCGGATTATGAATCTGAGCCAGAAACAAAAAGTGGAATATGGATCATTGATGTGGAACCCAATGCCACCGTTGCTACCACCAATCTCTAGCCTGGCGAACCAAATGAGCCAGAGGAAGGAGAGTGCCTCTTCCACTCACAAATGTGGGTAAAAGGCACCGCGTTGCACTTCATCATTGATAACGGTAGCCAGAAGAACCTCATCTCAGCAAAGGTCATCAAGCGGTTGGCCTTGCCGATAATGTTGCACCAAAACCCTACACCATTGGATGGCTTTGCCAAGGAAGCGATCTCCGTCTTAGCCAACAATGTCGACTGTCGTATTTCATCAATCCCTTCAAAGACGAGGTATTGTTTGATGTTGCTCCTCTTTAAGTTTGTGATGTTCTTTTGGGCCAACCTTATTTATGGAAACGTCATGTTGTATATGAGTCTAGGCCTCGTAGTTTTATTATTACTTTGAACAAGAAATTGTACAGGATACCCGAGGCGGTCCCAACTAGTGCTATTTCCTTGATCTTTGCTAAGCAATGTAGGAAGGTCATCTCTCAGATGGGGAATCTTGTCCTCTTCATGATTCTCTCTTAGAATAAGAGAAATATCATAGCCACATACAAGGTCGTGGAAGAATACTCGGATATCTTCTCCTCACCTACCGGGGTACCTCTGCACTGCTAGGTCAAGCACCCCATCGATCTAACCCCCGACGCACTGCTACCCAATGGGCCAGTCTATCATCATTCTCTGTTAGAGAATGAGGATATCAAGAGACAGATCCAAGAGTTTCTCCAAAAGGGGCACATCCGTCCTTGCTCATCACCTTGCGGGAGCCCAATCGTGATGGTACATAAGAAAGATGGAACCTGACGACTCTGGATTGATTACTAAACTCTGAATAAAATCATAGTCAGAAACCAGTACCTGATTCCCTGAATAGATGACCTCATTGATCAACTCACGGCGGCCAAATACTTCAGTAAGATTGATCTGAAGTCTGTCTACCACCAGGTCCCGATAGAACAAACAGATGTATGGAAGACTACCTTCAAGTCAAAGGAAGGACTTTTTGAATGGTTGGTCATGCCCTTTGGTTTGACAAATGTGCCAGCCACTTTCATGAGGTTGATGGATGATATCCTGTGACCATTCACCAATAATTTTGTAGTGGTGTATCTGGATGACATTCTCATTTACAACAAGATTTGGGCTGAACACTTGTAGCATATTCAACAGGTTCTACACACCCTATGACAGCACAAGCTATACACCAACATAGAAAAATGCTCCTTCAGCATGGACAGGGTCCATTACCTAGGCTACATCATTGATCAGAATGACATACATGTGGATCCATCCAGGATCTAAGTCATTCGTGACTGGCTAGCCCCAACCACACTCACCGAGCTCTGGAGCTTCTTAGGCCTGGCCAATTTCTATCGCAGGTTCATGTTAGGATTCTCCCATATTGCATGGGCCCTTAGACAAATAACCAGGGGTGGTGGTAAGGAAAAATTTGTGTGGGGGTGGTACCAACAACAAGCGTTTGATGATTTGAAGAAGTGCTTGTGCTCATCCCCAGTACTTTCACTCCAAGACCTGTAATATCCCTTTGAGATCGAGACAGACACTTCCAAATATGTTGTGGGTGTCGTTCTCACTCAGCAAGACCACCCCGTGGCCTATCATAATGAGACACTATCAAATGTTGTCCATAAGTACCCTACTTACAACAAAGAAATGTACTCCATTCTGCAAGTCTGCTACCAATGGAGACACTACATTCTTGGGAAGGAGACAGTCATCCACACTGATCATAAGCCATTGTAGTTCATGCAGACACAAGGAAAATTGCAGAATGATTTCCATCAAAAGTGATCCATATACTTTCAGCAATTCCACCTCAACATCAAGTATAAAACAGGAAGCACCAATCGTGTCATTGATTGCCTCAGCAGATCACTAGTCGCGAAACTCACCACAATGCTAGACTTTTGCGGCCATGAGACCTATGGATGTCCCCAACTCTATGAGATAGACCCAGACTTCACCACCACCTACCAAATGTTGGGGGAAAACACAGTTGTTGATAATTTCCATCTTCAGGATGGGTTGTTTTGTCGTCTAGGTCATATATGTGTTCCATAAAGTGAGCAAGCTAAGCTGATCTGGGAAGCCCACTACAGTCGGGTGGTAGGACACTTTGGTGTCAAAAAGATAGTGGCAATGCTACAGAAACATTTCTACTGGCCAAAATTTGGACAGAGGTCAACGAGTATATCAGGTCCTACATTGCCTGTGCGATTGCCAAACCGAGCACTAAGAAACAAGGTATGTACACCCCTCTTCCTACTCCTGACTACATGTCAGGCCTCCCATCCACCAAGTGGGGAAATGACTTTATTTTTGTGGTTGTTGATCGCTTTTCTAAGATGGCGATTTTGGTTGCCTAGAAGAAGAACATCACAACATAAGCCACTAGAAAGCTCTTCTTTGAACGAGTCTGGGTACATTTTGGAATCCCTCAAACCATTTTCTCAGATTGGGACAGTCAATTTCTTAGCACATTCTGGTCGAGCCTCTAGTCACTACTGGACACCAAGCTCACCAAATCCATGACTTTACACCCTTAGACAGATGGCCAAACCGAGGTCGTAAATTGAATGATTGTGCATATCCTTCACATGTATAATTCACAGCACCCTCTCACATGGGATGAGAGCCTTGCCTATGTCCAGTGATGTAGGAGCATCTCTCGACATCAGCCAGCCAGCCAACTAGCCCACGTCAGTGCATGCATTCAAAGGGAGAAGAGGCACAACCCTCATTTCAAAAATTCAAATTTGAATGTAATTAATGTTGTAGGTTGTTGAGCCAAGAGGTCGTTCTTTTCATAGGCTGTAGTGTACGGAAGCTTTTAATGGTTTGGAGGCTAGGATCTAGCTCCGGATTCTGGAGTAGACAACCCATTCAATGTAATTGAATAGCATAGGTAGAATAGGAGGGAAGATCTCAAAAATCCCCCTCATGTAAAAGATCTAGGAAAAATTAGTATCTCATTCAGTAGTAGAGACGAAGAGAGATAGAGAAGGAGTTGAGACCTTGTTACAGGTCGTGCTCAGGAACACCTTGTAAAGAGACATTTTCATGTTAATACAAAACAACAGTTTTTCCTGCATGTGTTTCTGTGTCATCTGAATGTCTATGAGTGTTTTGTTTATATGCTGTGAATGTATGTTGTAGATGTGCATTTGCAGGGAGTTGTTTGATTTTCAGGCTTGAGGAGTTCTTTGTGGTTTCATGCCAGGAGGGCGTGATAGAGTACTACAGACTCTGAATACCAGTGCAAAGAAGCACTTATGAAATTTGCAGATTCCAACAAAGATGTGCCATAGGGAACAACAACGGAAATCATTAGCTCAGGAGAAGACCTTGGGGTTGTTGAACACCTTCGAGGTAAGGCTGTGGAGGAGAACACAGTTGAAGAAAGAAACTCTTTTGATTTCTGTAAAGCTCTGCTAGGTGGGCATTAAGTAGGTGCAAAGAATGGATAGAAAAACTCTACTGTGAGTTCAGATAGAAGTCAGAATCACTGAGGATTCTACAAGAAATCTGCCAGAAGGGCATTGAGTAATTGTTGGAGTGCACAGGAAGAACTCTTTGAGTTCTGGGATTGGAGAAGAGTCCACAAAAGGATCTTCTCAGGGTTGTTGAACACCCTGCATACTCAACAAAAGGTTGCTTGAGAAAAGAATAGCCAAGAGGGCATCAGAATTCTCCATCTAAAGGATAAGGGAAAGAAAACAACTGAGTTCCTAAAGGAGTCGAAGCTACAGGAAATCTCATAAGGGATACCACCCTTGTGCATGCAAAGAATTTACAAGAGCGCAGGAGTCAATGAATCCCTTGAGGATTCAAAGGTAAAGCTCAGGAGGAGTAGAATTTTCATATACGCAGGTGAGACTCACAGGTGGGACAACTCATGGGAAGAAAGGAGCAAAAGCTGAGACTTTTTCACTTGGAGAAATTCTTCCAAGGATCAGGAAGAAAGAGAAGAAGCTTAGGAGGATCATAACTGTCGTTGGATCAAGCCGAGATCATCGAGACCATGGAAGGACAGGTATGAACCATCAGATCTTGATCAACACAGCCAATAGCCATTGGATCGGTCGGAAGCTGCATGAGTTTTAAACCCTCATGCATAGAGCAGAGAACATGGAAGTCCCAAAGAGGTGAACATTTCAGGATTTCAGAGTTCGAGATATCGGAGATCCTGTTGACGAGAGGTCGGGACACTCCATAGAGAAAGTCCCAAAATAGTGGGAAGAGATCACAGTCTTCTATCTTAGGAGGACACGTGTCATGAAATCACCCACTTTGGGGATTCAGACACTGGGACTCATAGAGGGGAGAGTGTTACACATCAACATTACTCAATTTGATAAGTGTCGCATGTTGCTCACAAGTGTCGCAAGTGTCAAGCAAAGCATACTACCATGATGCCTATGTCATACTTATAAAGACATTAAGAAGACACTTAAAATACCTTAAACACTTGATTTGAAGAAAGAGGAACGGTTAACTGAAGTTAAATACCTCTTTCCATCTGAAAGAACCATTGAATCTAGGTTTTTAGAAGAGAGCGCTCCCCTATATCTCTCTTAGGAGCGCTGACACTTCCCTGTAAACTGCTAGGGAGTGTTATAACACTGAACAACCCTTCAAAAGGAGTGCTATTGATTTTAAGAGTGTTGGCGCCCCCTAAAGCCTACTAGAGAGCGTTATAGCACTCTGATGGCCCTTTTGAGGGAGCGCTGCCTATTCTAGGCAGCAGTTGGTCTGTTGAGGAGAATAAGGGGAATATCTTTTCAATCTTGAAAGGTAGTTGAATTCGATCTCTTGGTCCAGTCATGATCTTAGGGAAGATCCCTGACTCAAGGAGGAAAGTCCATGACTTACCCTAAAGATACCTCAAGAGGTTAGGCCTCTCTAAACCTATATAAGCAGGCTCTATCATGGTGGAAAGGAGGAAGAATTACAAGCATGAAACCTATGATCTCATAGGAAACACACAATGAACTGGAGGAGAGTAATCAGTGAAGTTGCTGTCATCCAGATCGTGGATCTTTTGAGCAAGGGTTAGAAAAAGGGGATTTGATGAATCTATTGCATTCGCATCTACGGTTGTAAGTTACTTCCGTCATTGTTCTCATCAATATGACATGCTTGGCCTGCTTATTTCTAGTTTGTGTTTAATATCACATGAACTTGTCTCTGATAGATAGGTCTATTTCAAACTAATATCAGTAGAGTAGGAAGTGGTTGTACCATTGTTTGTCTACAGGGCTTATCAAGGAGTGAAAGATCGGAGATCAACTCGGAGCGTGCAGGGACAAACGTCGAAAAAAGGTACTTATTTTATCCTTCCTCCTCATACATCAGTTTATATAGATCTAAAAGGAAGTCAGTGTCCATGATAAGCATATTCTATCTTAAGAGTTAAGATTCTAGCTCTCAAGAGGAGATCTACCTGTCCGCAGGGAGATTTTCCTTCAACAGAAACTGGTGACTCCACTGGTGAAATCGAATCGAAAGTTTTGGTTTTGATTTTTCCTCATAGACCTTGTCTTACCCTTTGATTGTTTTTAGACCTTGTTAACCCCTTTTTGCTTGATTTCATGTGGTGATTGACTCCTTACCCCATCACACTCAGCTTGATTGCCAAAATTCGACTGAATTTTTGGGTTTTTGGACATTTTCATGAGAATTTTAAGCTTGGCGACCCTGTGGCTATGTCAACAGGGCACCAACACTCCTTTGATGTGTTAGAAAGAGCGTTATAACACTTGGTTCCCTTTACACCAAAGCACCAACCCTCTTTTGGCAAAAAACCTTTCCAAAATTGCTTTTTCTAGGGTCCAATCTCCGTGTTTCACTTGCTGAGCCTCTTTGTGAGTCAATGCTTCTTCCCACCGAACTTTGACATCCTTCCTTCTAAGGAGAAAATACCTTTCTTTTTAGATTTTTGTGGCCTTCTTCACTATTTTTTGAGTTTTTCTGTTGTTGGGAGTTTGAAATCAATATACTGTTTTTTCTCTCCTTTTTGACTGAGCAAGAAACTCTGGTGAAGGACATCAGAAGTCTATGAATCTCTTCATTTGGTTTTTTTTGAGGTCATTGTTCTTCAACATCTCTCTTTTGTGTGAAATTCTTGATTTTATTTGTTTTCTATTTTGCTTCTTGTTTTCGATCACAGCAAGAGGGTGTATTGTTTGTACCAAACCTACTTATGCTTGTCTGAGTTTCCTTGATCCAAAACGTTAATTGGCAGGAGAAGTGTCATTTTGAATTAATCATTATTCGCACACAAACAATAAACAGACATATTAGGGATTGATTTGCATATTAGAAGACATTTCCAAAAAGTTTTAGCACCACATTGGATTTGATTGAAAAAAATTGCTTGAGGACATTCCTTATTAGTGTTTGTTAGTGAAAATAACTCTCTCTCTCTCTCTCCCTTAAATAGACATTCATTGAAAAGAAATGACTGCTTATCATCTTTGATGCATTTTTTGGGGATTGAGTCATCATTCCATCTGTTTCACTTTCATGCACCCCTTTTGAGTAAAGAACAACTATAAAATGAACGCTAATTAAAAACTATCTAGAACATTTTTTTTCTAGGATCCTCCACCAACAGTAGACTAGGATTAGCACTTTGGATTAGGCTGTGAGCATAACTCTCCAAAGTTTCCAAAACAAACATTAGCATCCTAAGCTAGGGAGAGTCAAATCCAATTGTCGTATAATTTTGCCTGGGATCCCCCTCTCACACAGGGGTTATGCACGAGGTCGCACTCGGGAAAGCTATGGACATTATCCCTCTGTGGTTTGACTAATTGTAGTAGTCAGATCGTATTATGAGGATCGCTTAAAGGTATACCCCCAATGTTGAGTGGAAGCCTTTCAAATTGATTTTGGGCTAGATACCCTGCCCGTACGTTCGGACTGGACTATCGATTGTACCCGCCCAGGGGCTAACTGCGAATTGGTAACCTTAGTGGCCATAATATTTAGGGTCTTACATAAGGTGACAATGAAGGGAAGTCTCACTGTACCTGGAACAGACATTGGTCAAACTCACTCAAACTCCTCGGAGGGTAAATCCACAATTACTGCATGGAAGCTTGCACCAAGGTGAAAGTCCGTTAAGCAGGTCGCCATTGTAACTATTCCACCATATCCCTGCCCCTTTTTGACTTGATCACGCGATGTTGGATTTCATCACCAACTAGCATGGTCATCGAGAGAAGGTTTTGTTTGCTTGGTTGTGATTCCTAGATTCTATTAGCGTACGCTGCTTCTTTTTGGTAGTTGGCCATAGATTTTTTTCGCCGACTCTTTTTCACCAACATCAACCCTCCACACCATTCACGTAGGCTACAGGGACTTCCTCCAGAAAATATGGAAGAGGCTACCCCTTTACCCCCTCATTCTATGGAGGAATCTCCTCAACAGAGTGAGGTTCACGACACTATAATCTCCCAAGAATAAGTTCCCACCTCTTTAGAGAAATTTCAAATTGTTTCAGAGTCTCTGGAGGCTTTCCGCATTCCTGAGGGATATGAGAGATGTGTTCTCCAACTGAATTCAGCCAATGAATTTGTCGTCATCAATCCTTCTGACGTTCTGACTGGGTCTCATTCAAACCCTCTAGTCGAAGACCCATTTTGGACCATAGACATTGTTCTAAGTCCACCGTGCATGGTGCGAGATATTTATGGAACAGGAATAGGTGTTGATGTGCCTGTTACCTACACCATACCCTTAAATCATTTTACCGGTACTACCATTTTTTTGACTACACCGTCCGTTAATCCAAACAAATCATCCGTTGGCCCAAGGTCCACTTTATCTCTCCAGATGACCCACTCTACAATGGTCCCTCATGTTCCGACTATTCCCGTCGATAATGTGGTGGTTAGCCAAGCTGCAATTGGCACACCACTAACACCTAGACCTTCATCATCACTCCCTTTTGGGTATAGAGCACTGAATTCTTCCGTTGTCACTACTACCCAAGTTATGCCTGGAAGTTCTATACCTATACAACAACCCAAAGGGACCGGTATTGGTGTCTTTAACCCATTAAGCAACACCAGTCAGTCGTTTACGTCTGGTTCCCAAATTCCAGGAACTCCACCTCAAGCTGGGGGGCATCCTCCCACCGGAGGACAACTTCCATTTGGAGGGCACCCTGATACTAGGGGGCAACCTCAATCCGGAGCCTACCATCAACCATATGGACAAAATGTGTCTACCACGCCCAATCCGTGGAATATCCCTTTTCCAGGAAACCCACAGTTCTCGAGGGGACACAATCCTCAAGCTCCACAACAACCTCTTCCCCCTCAAGGGACTCATCTATATCCTCCTTATGGACAAACGCCAAATCTAGCTTATAATCCTCAAAACCCATCTGGTTATCATCCGCTCGTGTATGTTTCTCGAACCCCCTCAAATCCTATGTACCCTAGTCAACACCAACCTTATACAAGAGGACCCACTAGTTACAATTATCCGCCTAACCTAGTGTATGGTCCTACTGGTGTTCCTATGCCACACTAGTATTACCCACAGGATAACTAACAACTACCTTTCCTAGCGACTCTAGACCTCCCAGACTTGTCTCGGTTAATGAATGATCCTATTTTTCATTCTTCGGTTTGGCCAGCTATTCCAGCTAAACTTCCTTCTGATATTCCAAATTCGACGGAAAGTCCAGAGAAGACCCAAACAACCATGTGATGACTTTCCATTTGTGGTGTTCATCAAACTCCCTCATGGATGATTCTATACGTTTGCGTATTTTCCAATGAACACTTACGGGTTCTGCAGCTAAGTGGTATATTGAACTACCACGTGCTTCTTTTCATGATTTCAACTCCCTTGCCATGTCCTTCCTCACACACTTCCAACTACCCATTCGATACGAGACGGGTACCGAACTATTGACCTCCCTTCGTCAGACAACCTCTGTACATATCTATGATCATATTCATGAATGGAGACAAAGACAAAGGTTAATCAAAGTGATAATTCCTAACCAATTATTAGCGGAATGGTTCCCTAAATCACTGTTACCCCAGATCACTCGTGATGTTTCTATGGGTTGTGTAGTCACCGAGGAACAAGATATTGCTCAAGCTTAGTACTTAGATTTGGTTTATTCACAATCTGGTACTCTGTACGAATTGATACCAAATGATACCCGTGCCACTACTAATCCATCCAAACCATCATCTACCTCGCACGCGGGTGGAGTCATTGGCTCTGTCAAAACCCAATCTACTTCCCAGTCGACTGGAACAACCCATCAGTCCACTTCAACGTCTGCTCCCAGTTCGACCACACCCTTTTCTACCTCCCCTCAATCTCAGGTCTCTAAGGTGAATATGGTCCAATCAACCCCTTCACAACAATCTGGAGGCAAGAAGAAAGCAAGAAATAAACCGAAGAAAAACAACAACAATGAACAACCAAAAAATCAACCTCAAACCCCATGTCTCATTTGTGGCGATGATCACTACACCCAAGACTATCCACATCGCGATGAAGTGGCCAAGATTTTTAAGGGAAATTCACAACCCACTGTGCTTACCCAGCCTTTTCCACAACAAAAATCTTTGGTTTCTCAAACCCGCACTCTAGGGGGCAGTTCCAACTAGTCCCATGATGAGGCCTCGACAAGTTCCCACATTTACATGTTTAACGGGATTAATCTAACCCCTCGCACTACGACATATGACACACCGATTAAAGTTGACAAGATGAAGACCACTAACGGTTCTTTACCGGACCCATTACCATCTTCTGTTAGTCCTCTGTCTACTAGCCCTCCATTCGGGCCACTTCAGATCGAGAAACCTTCATTTGACTCCATCTTACGCCCTCCTAAGAGCACTATCCAAAAATCTACCTCTAATCCTAGTTCACGGGCTACCCAAAACTACAACATCGTTGAAGATTTGGCTTAGGCACCGTGTGATATGTCTTCCTTGGAAGTTCTACAACATTGTCCTAGTCAACGTACAAATCTCTTGGCTTCCATCAACACTTTCAACCCCGATTCATCTAATAACCTCACGTTTAATCTGGACGATCATCAGCCTCAACTCTCCCACCAACTAGCTTTTCAAATCGATGGTGTTGTTCACAATCAACAAATCCATCGAACTATCTTGGATGAGGGAGCCTCTACTTGTGCCATGTCTTTGGCTTGTTGGAAAGGCTTGAAATCACCCACCCTTAACAAATCCCCTACAATGTTACACACTTTTTATGGACGAGGTTTTCATCCTCATGGACTTTTGCAATCCTTAGTCGTTCAGTTGGGCGGAAAAAATGTTACTGCTGATGTCGAGGTGGTTGATGCCCCCCTCGATTACAACCTACTACTCAGAAGATGTTGGTTCTACGCAATGAATTTCGTCGCCTCGTCAGTGTTTCGATGTGTATAATTTCCCTATCAAGGCAAAATTGTCACTATCGACCAACTAGATTTTTGTACACCCGACACTTGTGCCCCTGTTACCAAAAACATTCCTTTTTTGGGAGACCAAAAAGTTACGTATGAAAGCATTGTTGTTGGCTTGTTGAAATATTCTATCCTTATGGGTACCTTCCCTACACCACTTCCACCCACCACACATCATATTTCCACCGTCAATATGATTTCGACTATGGATTATCAATCTTTGGAATCAGATGACCCTTGGATTGTACCTAGTCCTATGGAATTCGATGTGCTCGGTGACACCATGCCACTTAGCCCAGCTGAGGCCACATACATGGCTATTCAATCTACCTCTCCCTCCCTAGACAACCCCCATCTATTGGTACCCGATGCCTACTCGATGTCGTCATGGTTGGATTCCCTATCAACTGCAATTGATTACATTTCCCACATTTTTCCTTCCGATCAATCTATAATGGAAATGATTAGTATCGACGATGTACATTGGGATGATAACCATCACCGATTCTCTTTTCTTCCGCCTCTAGAAGAAATTCACAAAGACACCCACTCTATCTTCCCTCCTGATGTTACCAATTCTCCACAATTCCCCATCCTCACACAAGATACTCTTTCTGAGGTGAATATGGCTAATATCTCTACTACAATCATTATTGATATTTTGATCAAAGAAGGCATTGTGGAAAACATTAACCTTGGTGATAATTGTACACCCGAAGAAGTGGTATCTTGCACCGCTCTATTTAAAGAATTATGTGATGTCTTTGCTTGGAGCTACGAAGAAATGCCAGGAATCGACCCCTCGATCATCGTGCATGAAATCAAGACTTACCCAGGTGCGAAACCTATTCAACAGAAACTCTGCCCGATTCATCCCAAGAAAATCACAGCCATAAAGGCAGAAGTTGAGAAACTTTTAAAATCTGGCTTTATCTATCGTGTCCCTTTGACAGAATGGGGCTCCAACCTTGTTCCAGTTTCCAAAAAATAGGGGACCATTCATGTCTATGTTGACTATCAGGATCTCAATAAGGCTTGTCCAAAGGAAAACTAACCTACGCCCTTCATCAACCAGATCATTGATAACTGTGTTGGGAGCGTAATCTTCTCTTTCATGGATGGTTTCTCCAGGTATAACCAAATTGAAATTTTAATTGCTGATCAACATAAGAAAACCTTTATCTACCCATGGGGAAATGTTGCCTATCGAAAGCTACCTTTTGGTCTCAAAAATGTTGGTGCTACCTTCCAACAGGCCATTTCATATGCTTTCCACGATATCAAGCATATTGCAGAACCTTACCTCGACGAGTTACCTACCCACTCATCCAATCGATCAGATCACGTTGATCACTTACGTGCTATTTTTCTTCGTTGTCGGTTTTACCATATCCACTTGAACCCACATAAGTGTATTTTTGTTGTTGAATCTGGTCGACTCCTCTGTTTTGTTGTCTCTAAAGATGAGATTCAGGTGGATCCATTAAAGATTAAGGCTATTCTGTCCTTACCCCCGCCTACTAGTTTTACCCAACTCCAAAGTTTGCAAGGAAAAGCAAACTTCCTTCACCGTTTCATTTGTAACTACGCCGAGATAACTAAAGGATTCATGTGATTGTTGCAGAAAAACACCCCTTTCATCTAGGATGACATCACTTAATGACCATTTGATGCTCTCAAGCATGCCTTGACCCACACACCTTTGTTGCACCCTCCAGAGTATACAAAGGACTACATCCTTTACTTAATTGCCTCCACTTCCACTATTGCAATGGTTTTAGTTCAGGAGGACCCCAATGGTGAGGAACATGTGATCTATTACCTGAGCAAGAGTCTATCTAGACCCAAACTCTGATATTCACATGTAGAAAAACTGGCTTTGGAAACCATCATCATTGTCCAGAGATTTCGCCATTACATCCTACTACGCACAACCACTATGATTGCAGACTCAAACCCCATGTACCATGTCTTTACACGTCAAGTGCTCAGGGGAAAATAAACTAAATGGATCATCATCCTTCAGGAATTCAATCTTGAATTTGAGAAGTCCAAAGCCAAAAAGTCCCTAGTGTTTGCGGAGCTTATCTGCGACCTCCCCCATGCTGATGAAGATATTGAACCTAGAGATTCTCTCCCTGACGAAACTCTTTTCCTCATCATCACCTCTGATCCTTGGTATGGAGACATCCTCCTTTATCTCCAAATCCAACGCTTTAAGCCTAACACTTCCTGTGAAGAGCGTCGACGTATCTGCCACCATTCTCACCGTTATCTTATCGTCGGTGACACCTTGTATCACCGTGGTATTGATACTATCCTTCGACGATGTTTGATTCATGCAGAGGCTGAACGCATTCTGAATGACTGTCACCTTGGAGCCTGTGGCGGTCACCTTTCTAGGATGGCTACAGCCCAGAAAATTCTACATGTTGGTTATTTTTGCCCCTCGTTTTCAAAGATTGTATTGAGGCAGTCAAAAAATGCCCACCCTGCCAAGTTTTTAATAACAAGGCACACACCCACCCTACTACACTGCACCTCGTTATCGCCATCGGTCCCTTTCCCAAATGGGGTATCGATTTCATGCAATGTAATCCTACCTCAGCTGGGGGGCACGATTATATAATCATCGCCGTCGACTACTTTACAAAATGGGCCGAGGCTATGCCTACCTTTCTAAACGATGGTCGTACCATAGCTCTTTTTGTTTTTAACCACATCATAACTCGTTTTGGTGTACCATGGGCCATTGTCACCGATCACGGTTCACACTTTAAGAACCAAATGATGAGTGAATTGCATGCCAAGTTGGGTTTTCACCATGAAAACTCATCCCCATACTATTCTCAGGCCAATGGACAAGTTGAAACCATCAACAAGGTCCTCAAAACCATGATTCAATGCATGGTAGGGGTGAATAAGACATCCTGGCATATACAAATTTTCTCCACTCTCTGTGCTTACCGTACTTCTGTAAAAAATGCAACTAGGTTCACTCCTTTCCAGTTAGTGTATGGCATCGAAGCTATTTTACCAATCGAGTGTGAGATTCCATCTCTAAAACTTAAAGTAGAACTCCTACCCCATACTTCTGCTAAAGAAGAACGTTTCTTACATCTGACCAAACTAGATGAAACACATCGTGATGCTGCTCTCGTTAACGAGTCATATCAGAAATGGATAAAAAACCAATACGACAAATCCGTCCATCCTCGGACTTTTGCAGAAGGAAACTTAGTTCTCATCTATGACTAGGCTCATGACAAACTAGGAACATGTAAGTTAGAACCTCTGTGGCATGGCCCTTACATTATGAAACATGTTCTGTACAGAGGCCCCTATGAGTTTGTAAATTATGATGGAATCTCCCTAGGAGAGCCCTAGAACGGGCTTTACCTTAAAAAGTACTATTCCTAGATCACCTAGCATGTGTACTTTGTACATTATTGTATTTTAGTTTGGTGTGTCTGTTTCTTTTGCGTGCTAGAGTATTTACCTTTGCCACTCATAACTATGCCTTGTGTTTTCATGTGCAGATGGCATATTCCTTTCCTATATTTGTCGGGTTTACGGATGGTGCTAGTCGACACACCCAGAACATTGCTTCGGCAGCATGGGTCATTTACCAATCTGAGGAATTGGTGAGTTTAGGAGGTATTTTCTTAGGACCAACAACTAATAACATGGCAGAATATCATGCTATCATTAGACTTTTGACCCAAGCCTCCTCCCTAGGTATCTCTCGTATGATTGTTAACCTAGACTCGCAACTCGTGGTATGCCAACTTAATCGTATCTACGCTATTTGTAATCCTATCCTGCTACGTCTCCTCCTACAAGTTCATCGTCTTGAATGAATATTTGATTACATCGAATACAGACATATTCCAAGAGAACTCAACAATGTTTCGGATTCATTAGCCAATTACATCATGGATCGGTATCTCGCCCATAGATAAGGTTTCATGAAGGAAAACAAATTGTACATAACATATAAATTAAAACACATCACATTAAAGACATCATCATTTACAAATCTTCTGGCACTCTAAAAACTCA
>SNQJ01S0006593.1:31805-63560 GCA_010110895.2 Picea sitchensis | reverse complement strand
CTTCTCAGAGATAAGCTGCCACCATTCTAGCGAGTCTTTCACTCTGTATTTTTACAGTCTCTGTACATTTATTTCATTAATAGAAATCATGTATTACTGTATCTCTGTGTTTATGGTTGCATCTCTGATATGTTTCTATTATATTAATGGATATACGCGATATCTCTGTGCATTTCTTTATTATATCTCCACTCTCATTTCGTGCCAAAAATAATCCGGATCAATATCGAAGGTCTTGTTGATGAGAGGTTGGGACACTCCATAGAAAAAGTCTTGAAACAATGGGAAGATATCACAACCATCCATCTTAGGAAGACACATGTCGTGAAATCACCCACTTCAAGTTTTCGGACACCAGGACTCATAGAGGGGAGAGTCTTTTTGACTTCACACCTGGCAAAGTCCCGAAGTGATCTAGACCGTCCTTCTGGGAGAACACATGGCGAAGATCAAGGAGTCCCCCGAAATTTCGGATATCAGGGATTCGAGAGACAAGAAGTTGTGTCACAGGGGGTCACAAGTCGCAAAATCGCAAAATGAACGAGGACCATCCATCTTAGGAGGACACATGGCAGCAATCCAGACTTTTGGAGAATTTCCCGAAAGGAAATGGCATTTCAGTATTTCGGCTACCAGGAATGCGAGAGGTAAGAGTTCGAGACTCTTAAACCGTAGAATCCTTAAAGGATCTAAGCCATTGGATCAAGAGGGGCTTAGATTCGTTGATCTTCTCAAAAGAGTAGAATGAGAAGTTCAATATTTTGAGTACTTCGGTATTTCGGGTACCGGGAGTACTAGAGGTCAACAGAGAATTGATGCAACAGGATTCGCGAAACTCTGAAATGCGAAGTCTCGAAATCATTCAAGGAAAAGCATTCAGAAGGGAGCAACATAGCCGAGAGCATTTCAGCATACCGAGTACCAGGATATCAGGAATCCTGAGTACATAGGACCGGGGCTCTTACAGAGCGAAATTGCGAAAGGATCAGGGTCCTCGATATGAGAGTATATCTGAGCTATTGATCTAGGCCAATGTTGAGAAAGGGCCACATCGTCACTTCGAAAATTTGGATACCAGAAGTGCAGGAGAGCAGAGGCATAGGAAGGAACCTTTGCATCGGGAGAAATCGAAGCCCGAAAGTCTGGAAGGATTTTGGAAAGCATCATTTCGGCATACCGGAGGTTAGAACATCGGAAGTTTCTAGGAAGAAGGTTCAGTGGCATTTCGGGGATCGAAAGTCCAAAACACGACAGGGTGAAGAACTGGGGAAAAGAGACATCGGGATACTGGGATTCGGCAATTCGGTGATCTTGTGGACAAGAGGCCCCGGTCGTTTTTGTATTTGAAAACCTGAAAATGTGAAGGGATGTGAAAGCTAGGACAGTAACATTCGGCATTTCGCATATGGGCATACCGGGAGTCCTGAAGACAGAGGTCTAGGCATTTCAGTGTTTGGAAAACTGAAATCGTGAGAAGAGGAGAAGACCGGGACACTGCCATTTTGGCATTCCAAGTATCGACATTTCGGGGGTCAAGAGGACAAGAGGTCCTGTGTTTACATCGTGAAGTCCCAAAATATGACTGTGGTCATATGATAAGTGGTCGCATGGACTAGAGATAAGGCCGAAGGGGCTAATCGGTATTTCTGAGACCGAAGGGTTCAGGAGTCAAGGACTCTTAGGCATCAGAGCACTGAGGGTTCGAAAACATGAAAACTCCATTTCGAGGAAAGGTCACAAGCACGTACAGAGGTCATTACAGAAGACAAAAGGACTTGTGGATCGATTTACTTGTGAATCTGGTGATAGTCAAAAGAGTCGATTCGACTCAGGGAGTTGATTGAACAATCCTTAGACCAGGAGGTCATACAGAGACACTGCTGAGGCAGAGGGGGAGCCTATGTCATCATCCATCATAGCTAAAACTGAGCCCTGCATAGCTCAACCAGCCATAGCCCCTTTCAGGTGGGGTTTGGATTCCAACCATTGGGTCCCATAGACGTTGCACTTCCCCTTGCGGTCACCTCACCCAACTCATCTCCTGCTCCAACTGAAGATGACAAAGCCACCTGGTTCATTGAGAGGATCCAACACATCTGCCAATAGGTTTAGGATATCCTGCAGAAGTCCAATGACAAGTACAAACAAAGCCATGATCAACATCAGGTGCCACATAAGTTTCAAGTGGGCGACAAAGTTTGGTTGCACTTGCAGAAAGAACGCCTTACCAAACCCCATCAGAAGCTTCTCCCACTCTGTTATGGGTTGTACATCATCACCAAGGTTGTGGGGGATAATTCTTTTCAGCTCAACATTCCTGCTTTCCTTGGCCTGCACCCAGTGCTCATTGTGGATCTCCTTCACCCTTATTTCCCACCATTATTGGACACCTCAGAAGTAGCATAATAGATGACACCAACATAGCTCAACCATGACTACATACAATAGGAATCCAATGATCATATTGTGGACACACAGATCAAGGGAAATCAACATCAAAGGATCGAGCTTTATCGAGTCGTCAAAGCAGGGCATCTCCTGCACCAAGGCAAGTGGCTCACCTGGGGCCAAATTCAACAGAAATTTGCTCATTTGATGGGGGACCTCAATGCAATGGAGACCATTGATTCCTAAGGAGGGAGGATTGATCCAGGTGGATATCGGTGGCCACCCACCTTTTCCAACTGGCTCAAAACAATTTTCTGGCAATTTTGGCAATTTACTATTTTTAGCAGTTTTTACTTCCAGGGCCATTTTGAGGGCCTAAACAAAGGATTTTTGGGATCGACCATGGATGATTTTAGGGGATAAATTTTTCTCATGGGATAATTTTCCATGGTTTTCCAAAAATGAGATTCGCTATTTTAAAAATGATTCGCCCAAATTCTATAGGATAAAATTATTTTACCTTGAAAATCGCCAAAATTTTATAAAAACTATATAAAATCCTTAGAAATTTGAATATTTTTACAAAAATATCGCCAAACATTTNTTCGCTATTTTAAAAATGATTCGCCCAAATTCTATAGGATAAAATTATTTTACCTTGAAAATCGCCAAAATTTTATAAAAACTATATAAAATCCTTAGAAATTTGAATATTTTTACAAAAATATCGCCAAACATTTATAGTTGATATATGAAGGATTAGTAAGATTCGCCAAGGTTTCTACATTTTAAAATAAATTTCCATCCTTAAAATCATCCCTAGGATCGGCCCAACTCAATGATAGTCAACGGCATGATTGAGACCCCAAAATGAATCTCCTCGATGATACCTTTCCAATGGGCTATCATACACCTAAAATGGAGATCGTATGCAAAAGTTACGACCATGGGAAGTTAATGTACTAACTTACCCAAACGGGGCCCACATGACTTTTGGCACTTCATCTCCTAGGGTTAGGTTTTTGGATGTCTAGGGTTTTTGGCATTCTTCTTTATTGTAAAAAGGCCTTTAGAGCCTAATTGTAATCATCTTCTTGGGAATGAGCGCAACCGTCACATCTCTTCTCATAGATAATCCGCCACCATTCCAACAAACTTGTTTTCGCTACATTTTACAGTTTCAATTTATTTCATTATTGAATAGAAAACCAGTTTTACTGTATCTCTGTTATTTTGTGTTAAACACCTATTAATAATCTATATTCATTTTGTTCTTCTCATAAAATCTGGATCACCCAGCTCCATTGCTACAACATGATGGCCAACCTTCAAGTTCCAACTTCCAACCCTGTAACTCATTCCCATGTCATCGACACTGGGTGGTTCAAGGCTACGAATGACCTTTTTCACATGGAAAGTGGATAATGATTATGAGTGTAAATTGTAACGTGATGGAATTGAAAATTGCAGTGACATCATATGGGTGGTGGTCCAACGGAAGATAATTATTTGAAAATAAACCTACTCCTAAGTCATGTTACAGTAATGAGATTCGAAGGGAACTTCACTAGAATTTGCAATTTCGCACGAATCAAACTTTATTTCCTAGATTCACATAAAACATAGAATTCTTAACTATCACCCACAAGATACTATTACCAATCTAAACAAACCCACTACTATAAGATACTCCTCTTGAGAGCATGATTTTCATCGTTGAATATAAAAATATCAGTGAATAATTCATCAGCGAGAAAATTATATTGCCTTTGCAAGCCAAGTGGGCTTCTCAATCCAATTTTGAGAAACAATCCCCTCATTTAGAGAATAAATTGGGGGGAAAGTTCCATGTCAATCAAGGAGATATAAGTAAAAACTTTAGGATAATAGAGAGAGGATTTCATTATATTTTCCCTTACTAAAAATCATAAATTTTTGTGTAATTTGGTATCTAGATTTCTACTTAACATGGATTTGCAACAATCATTTTTGTGGAAAAATATATATTTTCACTACTACTCTAAACATTCCCTTCTTTGAAAAGTGTAATTACATATTAGTGTCAATCAAATATTTTAGGATTTTCCTATATTTTACTGCAACAACCTTTTATGTATCGTATAAGTTAGTTTTCAATGTTCACTAAAATTATGTATTCTCTTGAGCAAGATCCTTCTCCTTTGTTTTAGTGATAATATCTTGATTTCTCTTCTTTTCCCATTTGTGTATATCATGAGTAGATGAATTATACAAGTTTTCCTTATTATAGTTATTGATCATAACGTTCATAGGATCATTGATATTATTATGCCAGTTTTTCTCTCAAGGATGAATTCCATTATCCCTCGCACTTGGAACGGTAATACTCTGATGTATGTTCATTGTTGTCCAACGTACCAAAGCAATAAATTGATTAAAGTCTAGTTGCACTCGTTCCATCTTAGTTTCAAATATGATATCCTAACTTGTCAACAATATGTTAACCACTACAATCTGAAATTCTAAAAAATCCAATGACTTATGGATTAGTATGTCTACAATATATGAGAGATAAAGCAACAAAAATAAGGCAATGTATGTTGAAATTACAAATACATCAAACCAAATAAAACAATAAGAAAACTAGTTAAAATACCCCTTACTATCATATTAGATTAACCAAAGGTCATATCTCTGCTAGGAAGAGATGAGTGTTCATGAAAAATTGTGAAGGTTATGGTTGAATCTTTGTTCAAGTGATAAAAAGCTAGACATTATAGAGACATTATGAAATACAACTACATTTCAGGGGTTGAAATTGGAACTCCACAAGAATTCCAACTAATAGTGTATTATATCAAGACTTGCAATTTAGTAAAACTTCTATTTAAAAAATGAAGTACACAAATTCATAAAAAAATGTAGAAAAGAAAGAGTTGAAAAAAATCACTAGAAATAAAGGAGATAGTTGTTTATGTAAACATTTGCTAATCATCAATTGAAAAATGATGATATTTTTTTGTAATGTATTGTTGGTGTTTACCAATTAAAAATGCTTATCCCAATGGGGTATCCATTCCATAGTGAGGATGACAGCATGTCAGACCACTCACCAAGGTCAATTCCCCTAAAGACGTGAATAATAAAATGTTAAGATCCAAATACTCAAAATATCATAAAATAACATAAGTACACACCATGTACAAAATGTCAACGTGGAGCACAACTCCAATATAGATAAGTTACACAATAACTCCTTAAATAATAGGGGAACCCCCTCCAAATAACCAAATAACTTTCATACTTCCCAATTCACCTAATAATAAATACATGATCTCTTATATATAACTATTCACACTTGCACATGAGGCCCCTTTATCACTAGGCTGACCCTATTACATATGTATTTACACATTACATGTACATTTAGGCCCATATATGCCCCCCCTTGGGGTCATATTATATACATATATCCATATATATGTCTTTCATACTTCCCAACTCACCTAATAATGAATACATGATCTCTTATATATAGTTATTCACACTTGCGCATGAGGCCCCTTTATCACTAGGTTGACCCTATTACATATGTATTTACACATTACTTGTACATTTAGGCCCATGTATGCCCCCCCTTGTGGTCATATCATATACATATAGCCATATATATGCCCCCCTTGGGTCATAACATAGTACCCTCCTTCAAAACGATTTATCCTCAAGGATTTGCATTTAAAGGCTTCACATGTGATGAAACCAAGTAATATGATTTTCTTATGTTCCTTCTTTTCTCAATCCATTGTTGATGATCTATCCATCCAAAATCAATTATTTTTGGTCTTAATCCTTGGTATCTAGTTGTTGAATAATTTTCTTTCCTTTGATAACATGTATTTTTGTTGAAGCTTCTCCAATTTGTAGTCGTTGTTGGTATCTGATAATAGATTTTTTAAGAGTAGTTTGGTGATGCCTTGTTCCATGAATATTGAAAAGTATTCCATATTAATCCTTCATAATGTTTATATCATCCTTCTTGTCTTCCTTGAAATGCTTCTTGGTAATGAGGGTGTGGATATGGTTTCACATTTGATGGTCTTCCTTCACTCTGCACATGCATTTCATATGTCTTCTTTTCAAAAAAAATGGAATCCTCGATCATCTTTTCTTGGTCTTTGATTACTCTATCCTTCGACATAATACCATCATATTTGGCATGTGCATCCTATAGATGGAGTTAAAATTCTTCAAGTATATTTCGTGGACCTTATTGAATCTTGTCTTCTTTCTCATTTTGAAGCTGCAATGTGATCTCATATAACAAATTTTGACGCCCTTCTTCAATTCTGGCTTGTATTTCTGATTTTACCTCATCCATATTTAAGGATTCCTCAACCTTCTTGCAAATTTCCTCTTGTAATATTTTGGTAGATTCTTCATCCAAGATTATTCTTTCTTATTTATTTGACAATTATTCTTTTCTTATTTCAATCTCTTAACCTCACCCAATAGTTTTTAATTATGGCTTTGTAATCTACATATCTCTTAATCTTTGTTTTTCAAATCTTCTCTTGATTCATGTTTTTCCCACTTGCCTTTGCTAGTCTTTTCTTTATTTAGGTTCTTAACCTTCTTAACGAGTGTTCCATTAAGGGATATTATCTTATATAGATCCTCACCCTTCTTCTTAATCTCTTCCTTTGCTTATTTTAATTCATCTTGAATTCTATACATTTCCTCCATTTTTGTATCCCTAATCCATTTATCTGAGAAGAGTTTTTCAAATTCTTCCCATGTGCAGTGCCATCTAGTATTTTGATCAACACTCATCCAACACTTCCAATCTTCATAAAACAAATAATCTCTTTCCTTCATAGGAGTCATATTATATTATTTTACCAACCTCAACCATTCCATAGGATTAATTTCATCTTTATCTTCATCTCCTGTAAATTTAGGTATTTCCATTGATTCTTAATTGAGGTCTAATCCCAACCCTCAAATCATAACCTCAATATATTAAGGATAAAGATCTGAAAAAGTTGTAATACTTGTTCATATATTCTCTTCTATGTTTTATCTTTCCAATGGATTTTGAATCAGCTCAATCAGACATTCCAATCAAAAGTTATGATAGTTTTAAGTGAACATACCTTTGAAACCCTGATTTGGAGTATGTCCTCCTAGCCAACCTTACTTATGATGTATCTTTGAAATTTCATCCCTCCTTAGTATAAAATTGATACCTATAGTAATATGAAATTTCTTCTCTGTAATTCCATAGGTATGACCAAAATTGGATGTGTCAAGTGGAAGTTATGATAACTTCCTCACACCTTGCTGATTTTTGTCCTTTTCGATAGAGAGACCTTATACAATGTTCCCCATGCACAATAATTTATATACAATTATGAAAATTGTACCATAAATACTATGGCCTGTACAATGTTCAATGAAACTGGTGTCACTCAGTTTTGATTCTCTATTAATAATTTATGGTTGTTTCACCCAGAACACATGTTTGAGACTAGTCAATAAGACTAGTGAAATACCCTATCTTACACATGGTGTATATAAAAAATTAGGATGACCCAGAATCTGAAATTTTATCACAGATACCTTAATAATTTATATGAATATCCTCTTGATTAAAGGGTCTTAAATGTTACATACAAAAAATTATAGCGAAAATTCCAAGATGACTAAATTCAGGATGATTTCAAAACCCTATATTACACATGATATATATCTAAAAGTAGAAGGCCTCATGAGATGAAATTTTAACCCCACTTACCTTGATCTTTCTACTAACTATCCTCTAAGGGTTCCTTTTGAGATGCCGTAGAAACAAATTTATAGTGAAAATTCCAAGGTGTTGCAGATGTAGCAATGAAACCCCAAGACCTTGAGCTTTGATACCAAATGTTAAGATCTAAATACTAAAAATATCATAAAATAACATAAGTACACACCATGTACAAAATTTCAACATGGATCACAACTCCAATAACCAAATACCTTTCATACTTCCCAATTCACCTAATAATGAATACATGATCTCTTATATATAGATATTTACACTTGCACATGAGGCCCCTTTATCACAAGGTCGACCCTATTACATATGTATTTACACATTACATGTACATTTAAGACCATATATGCCCCCCCTTAGGGTCATATCATATACATATATCCATATACATTCCCCCCTTGGGTCATAACATAAAAGGAGAAGCTACTCAGGAGGGAGAGGACAATTCTTGTGAAGACAATGTTAAGATCCAAATACTCAAAATATCATAAAATAGTAGAAGTACACACCATGTACAAAAAGTCAATGTGGAGCATAACTCCAATAGAGATAATTTACACAATAACTCCTTAAAGATTAGGGGAACCCCCTCCAAATAACCAAATAACTTCCATACTTCTCAATTCACCTAATAATGAATGCATGATCTCTTATATATAGTTATTCACACTTGCACATGAGGCCCCTTTATCACTAGGTCGACCCTATTACATATGTATTTACACATTACATGTACATTTAGGCCCATATATGCCCCCCCTTAGGGTCATATCATATATATATATATAGCCATATATATGCCCCCCCTTAGGGTCATATCATATATATATATATATATAGCCATATATATGCCCCCCTTGGGTCATAACATGTTACATAAATTGGGGCCAAGTGCAATTCTTAGGTAATTTTGAGTCTTGACAGAAGAATAACACCCTGTCACAACAATTTATTTGAACAAAACGGGTTATGTTCTGTAGTTTTCTTGTAAAGGAATTTATTTTCCGATGTAAGTAGGAAAATTGTGGTGCTCGACCTCTGCAGACAATTTGTTATATTTGTATTTGATCTTAAAGGAAGTACTTTAAAAAACATTAATAATATTTATAAATATAAACATAAAAAAAATTAAGGGTCAGATAACAATTGAATTAATGGTCAAATTTCTAACTAAGTAGCAACCATAGATATCATACCATTTCAGACTTTGAAAGTGGAACCATGACTTGTTATGAATTAAGGCTATGACTTGTATTGCCCAATGTTTGTGCCTGTTGGTCCTTGGTTAAGGAAGAAAAGTACAAGGAAGAAAATATAAAAATCGAGCTTCGTGGGAGATACAGTGACTGTCATTGGGTTGAAGTGAGAAAAAGAGCAGAAAAGATGGAGTGAAGTGCGGGAAAGAAAGCCGCCGACTGAACATATCGAGGATGGAAGATCAGCAAGGAAGATGGACTGAGGACGACTCAGAAAGAAAAAAAAGCCACCGTTTGATGCTTTGGAGCACTGCGCGAGAAGGAAGGAAAGACAGGTTGGCGAAGCCCGAAAAAACAAAGTCAAGTTGACCTAGGGTTTTAGACACCTAGGGTTTTGGTATTTATGGTTTTGGCACTTAGGTTTCAGCCTAAGGCTATCGGTGAGGTATTGTAATGTATAAATAAAGGTAAAGAGGACCTGGGTTGGGTTGGTCATTGAGTATTGTTATGATATTTTTGTTGATCTAGCTCTAGTGTTGTGGGAGAGATTATTGTATTGAGAGAGAGAAGTGTTGAGAGAGAGAGCCTTCTGGTATTGTAATATCTTCAGTTGTGTGCAAATATCAAGTCCTACAGCTGGGTGCGCAGGAAGGGGAGATAAAGAGAGAGAAGAGAGAATATCTGCTGGCTGAGAGCACAAATAAGAACTGTATTCTTTTCCTTAATAAATCATAAGCACAATTCTGTAGACACAGCCCTAAAGAGAGGGTGAACCACGTATATTTTGTGTTGTGGATGCATGATTGATTCTTCGATCTCTGTTCCTGTTGTATTGTTATTTCCATTGTTGTGTTAGATCAAATCTATAACTGCGCAGGGTAGATCTATCTTGATAAGTGATAACTACATATTATGTTGTTATTCTACTAGATCCACTTGATATTCCTCTGGTTGTAGACATCTCTGTCCTGCAACCCCCTCATAGCTGCTTCGGGTGAGACTGCATCTGCTTCACAGATGCTGCCGAAAGGGCCAGTTGCTTGGGCTTGTTGGTGTGCTCTTGGAGTGAACCCTGGGTCTACCCCTGTGCCAATAGTGCCTCATTAAAGAGTTCAAAATTAAAGCACTAGAATAAAAGTATGTAATATTTTTGAACTGTTTCCACATTTGTGGGAGGAAAGAGGTGGACTCTTTATAAATTATCTATTTCAAACAATTTTGTGCAATTTGTGGGATAAAATATGACAAAGGAATCCCAAGGTCTTAGCTCAATTAGTTGTCATCAATGTTCTTGGGTCTTTGGCTAGGTTGGGTCTTTGACTAGTTTCAAGTCGGTAGTTTCCTAGCTCAAATGGAAAAGCATCCTATACACAAACGT
Source organism: Picea sitchensis (assembly GCA_010110895.2). Taxonomy (NCBI): domain Eukaryota; kingdom Viridiplantae; phylum Streptophyta; class Pinopsida; order Pinales; family Pinaceae; genus Picea; species Picea sitchensis. The sequence goes on along the minus strand of SNQJ01S0006593.1, from coordinate 52,804 downwards.
GGAAAAGCATTCGTTGAGGTTTCCTGGTGAGGTTTTCCTTGTAAAGAAGGAAAGAAGAAAGACAATACAAGGTATGTGCATGAAAATGTTTTGTTCATTTCTTACTACGGTTTTTCTTATTTTTTCAATCTTTGCTCTATTTTTGTTTTTCAGACCCTTGCCAAGTTATTTCCATACAAAATTTTTGCAACTTCACAAACTATAAACTGTATAAAAAGGATGATTCCTTTTCTACTTCCTTAAAGTTAAAATTATACCCTTCTACTTATTATTCTTCAGAGATTGTTCTAATTTTTGCGCTACCCACATAAACCTTTGAAATAAGACCTACATTCTCTAATGCATCCTGACTCGGAACCAACCGTTAATTTAAAAAAAAATGAGATTCACAACTTCTTGTGCATGAAAGATGTCTCATGGAGGTAAAAGAAACAAAAGATCACCCCTAACTTATGGATATTGTAATAGTGACAGGGATCAACCTAAGCAACAATTGGTTCTGATTTTTTAGTGTCTCCAACATTTTCCTCGCTAGGGTCCTTTCGATGAGCCATCCTTTCCTTATATTCATAATCAAGTTAAGAAAAATTAAATTCATATTATACATAATGTTGAATGAGACTGCATAACTTAATAGAGCCCCAACACCGATCCCATACCAATACTCATATGGTAACAAACTTTGACATTTGAGTAATAGTTCTCCTATAGTCTCATCACTAACACACTTATTCCACAATTGGCAGAAAAATTCATTTACATTAACGACATTCTCACCATACATTAAATGAGAGATATAATAACCCCATATTGTCCATCCTTTGATTTCATTGTAACCTTAATGTCATGTCACACCCACATGAATCTAACAAATTTACTGCAGGGAAGTTCCTACAAACTACCTATCTCCCTTCCTACAGACTACATGTCTCCCTTTGAGAAGCTACTATTGGTATCACAATATATGTATCACTTGTACATATGACCATTTAGTATATAGAAGTGATGCAAATTTTGGAATAGTTTAGAAAATAATATAATTAAAAAGCAATTTCATTGTTCTCACATATCAAATATAGAGAAACATATCACAGCGTGAGAAACAAAGAAACAAGATGATGATGCAATCAACATATCATAGAGAAATAAGATGATGATGATGGTGATGATAGTGGTTGACTTCCATAAACATAGAAAAATGTTGATGACGGTGGTTAGCTTTCATAAATAGATCAAAATAATACTGATGATATTTAAAATAATGATGATGATTAACATCATCCAAAAACTGAGATAGATCAAAATTGATCTATCATAAATTGGGAGATTCCGAGACTGAAATCAAAATTGATCTATCAGAAATTGGAAAAAAAAAAATATCCCCATGCCTTTAGAAGAAAAAATCCTTAAATACCTTAAATATATCCAGTTGTTTCAAAATAGAAAACATAAAAAACTTGGACAAAAATCAATCTATCAAAAATTGGAAAAAACAAATCTCCCAATATTACTCAGACCAAAATTGGTTTATCAGAAATTGGAAACAAAATTTCTCCCACCACTTTTACTTTTTACATATATCTAGTTGTTTCAAAACCAATGCAAATCAAATCTTCCAAAAAATTAGCACATCACAAACCTGCCGCAATTAAAGAAAAAATTCAATCACCCAGGGGGCGCCTAGCAAAGGAAGAGAAATATTGGTCAACAATAAAAGATCATTTCATTCCACATGCCTAGATACTTTAAAATCAAGTCCAACTATTGACCAATCACATTATTTTGTTGTGTAGTGTGTGTATTCTATAAATATCATATAGATAGAAAAAAATCCCATAAAACAGACCCAAAAGGAACTGCAGCAGAAGGAAAAATTCATCGGGCCCAAAAGGAACTGCAGCCGGTTGAAACATTCATTGGCCCCTCAAGGTACTTTCAAGTGAGAGACTCATCAACAAGAAGAGAACCATTTCCAGATGACTAGATACTTCAAAATTAAGTGTATTTTTAATCTCTCGCATCATCTCACTATATATCATGTGACTCATACAAATGATACCATTTTATGATGAACAACACAAGCTTACAACTACAAATATGGAAGAGCAATACAAGAATAGTTTAGAGTGCATTTTGTTCTCTATGCACATAATAGTGCTCTATGAGGAATACACTGAGCAACATAGGTTTACAAAATATATAAAAATAGCACAATGCGACTCTATATGGATTTTCCATAATTTTGAAAGAGATCCAAGATATCACTTGTCTTATGAAGCATAACTATGGATTTAGAAAATGAATGTTTAAGATTTAAGATTGTAATTTGATTAGTTTGAATAATTGAATTCCTCTGAGGTGATACAAAACTTCCCAATCAGATCTGATCTCAAAGGAAGCAAAACACACACTAAATGTCATAGCACATATGCCACAAAATGTAATGTAAGCAATATTTAGAGCAAAGCCCTACAAGATAAACTGATACAAAATCTAATATTGATTGGAACCCATTCTTAACATGGATGTATTTCTCATTGTTTTGATAAAAAATCTCGACAAGTTAATCCACATAGTATGTGAAAAATTGAAGTGATAGGGAATATTGGAGTCTACATAGTACCTAAGTGGGAAGGAAATGTTGTAGATTATATAATTCAAATAACTACATAAAATGATATTCATTAAAGGAGATATCTAATAACCCCATATTGACGAGTGTTTATGGGTGATTGATTCATGTGATGCGAAGATCCTCAATTTCGCACAGCTAAAACATATTCATTCTGAGTTTTTATGGGCTTTGTGTTCATGTTTATGACATGTTTATCGACAAACAAATTAGGGTTGTGTGTTCATGTTTATGAGATGAAATAAAAGAATTAAATGGATATATGAATGGAAGCTTATAGGTAGTCTCTGATACTATAAAATACCTCAAATTTGATAATCTCTAACTCATGGAGGTGCACTAAAATTAACAGGAAAGACATTGGACAAACATCGGATTTCTAAACCCTATGATAATTTCAATAGAAATTTCAAAAACAAACTTGAAACCCTAATTGCAAACATGGAGATACTACCAATTGGAACTTGGCTTGGACCTTGGATTTTTGGTTTGGCGAAGTCTTCCCCGCATTTTAAACTTTGAAAGTCATTGTTTCTAAAAATTCCAACTTCTAAGAAGTGGCATCTTGGGCCCATGGGTATTGTGAATCCTGGAGAAATGGGCGAAACTCAAAATATGGAAACTGGACTAGAGGATCCATAGAAAACCTAAAGAAAAACAATAGCATCTTGGCCCATATGTATCAAGAATCTGGGGGAAATGGGTGAAATTGGAAATTTGGAAACAAGACCGGAGAGTCCATAGAAAACGTAATGGAGATTCAAGCACTTCAAAGAGGAAAAAGCGTTGTGTAGCATGATTCAAGATCACATTAATTATATCAACTAACTTAACGATTCCAATTAATTACCCTCCCATCTCCATTTCTTCAATGGGTTGGCCAACCTCCCAATTCCAACTACAAACCTGTAACTCATTCCCTCGTCATCGACACTGGGCGGTTCAAGGTTGTCAAGGAGCTTTTTTGCATGGAAGGTGGAGAAAAATTATGAGTATAAATTGTAATGTGATGGAATAAAAAATTGCAATCACATCACATGGGTGGTGGTCTGCAAGAAGAAAATTATTTGAAAAGAAACCTATGCCTGTGTCATGTTACGGTAATGATATTTGAAGGGAACTTCACTAGCATTCACAATTTCGCACGCATCAAACTTTATTTCCTAGATTCACATAAAAAATACCATTCCAACTGGATCCTGTATCTATCTGTAAAGTGTACTCCAGTGGATTATTAACTGCTAACAGTGCTGACAAATTTCAATGACGGGAAATTTAGAGTATTACCCTTCTTAGGAAATTTTAGGGTCTTTTTAATATTTCGGGAATAATTTTCAAAAATTAAAATTAATCTTTTTTTGACGTGGAATAATTTAATAACTATTTTGGGATGTGTTGGACCCCCTTTGAAGGGTTGTGACATGTTGAATTTTGATCAATGTATGGGACTGTGACTAAATCACCAGGATTCCATAGCCATTATTTGCAAGTATTAGTTTGTATTTCGAGGGGTGACAATTCAAAGTAAGCTTCCTTCCAACATCATTCACAACATCATGTAGTGTGCGATTTAAAAAAAAATTCACTCACATACGATAGGACAACTTAGCATTCACCCTTCAAAATAAGAAACATAGACAAAAGGGTCAGTGTTTAAACATCTAACTTAGTTGAAAATGTTTTCACTTATGTAATTTGAAACTAGGAGCATACTGAGTAGTGATAAAAATTCAACATGTCACATCCCATTAAAGGGGGTCCATCATTTCCCAGAATAGTTATTAAATAATTCCATGTCAAAAAATATTTTAATTTTAATTTTTCAAAATTATTCCCAAAGTGTTAAAAAAAAAAACCTTAAATTTCCTAAGAAGGGTAATACTTTAAATTGTTCGTCATTAAAAATTTTCAGAACTGTTAGCAGTTAACACTCCATTGGAGTACACTATATAGGTAGATACATGCTATAGCTAGAATGGTATGTTGTATGCGAATCTAGGAAAACAAGTTTGATGCGTGCGAAATTGAGAATTCCAGTGAAGTTCTCGCCGAATCTCATTACCATAACAGGATTGAGAAATAGGTTTCTTTTCAAATAATTATCTTCCGTCAGACCACCACCCATGTGATGTGGCTGAAATTTGTGATTCCATCACATTACAATTTACACTCATAATTTTTCTCCACTTCCCATGTGAGAAATGTCCTTTGTAACATTGAACTTCCTAGTGTCGATGACAGGGTAATTAGTTATAGGGTTGGAGGATGGAAATTGGAGGTTGGACGACTCGCTGGAGTAATGGAGAAATGGTGTAACATCACTCTCTTGTGATCCCATGTTATTGATTTATTCTTTAAGGACACTTGTGTGCAAGAGATACGGTTGTAGTATATGGTTGTTTGTTCACTTATGGATTCTTATAATGATGTTGATCGATTATGATGTTATTTGTTGGAAACTTGACAGATTGAGTTTACCCTAAGTGTAAAGGAAACTTGACATATTGAGGATGTCGATGGTAGCGATGGGCCTCCTTGGACTCTGGATCAAGTTAGGGAGTGGATTGTATTGGTTTGGGTAATTTATTATGCATATGTGACATATGATTGGGTATATTATGATGTTTTTTTATGGATCATTGACAATGTTTCCATGATGGATGCAGACTGATGATTGTTTTCTAACCAGACTCACATAGGGAGTAAAGGGGCCATGCAAAACAACCAGATATTGAGGGAGAGGTGTGGCAGAAACCCTGTCACAACCTACTAGAACTCTCTTCATGTCTCGAATTGTAGGTTAATGATTACCTAGTTTGAGAGATCCACGATATCATGAGGGAAGACTGAGACAGTCACTCATGAAGATTCTAAGGGGTGTGCAATAAGGTAGGGTCCTTATTCCCTAGAGGCCTTTAATCTCTCACAAGTTTGCCTAAATGGAGTATTCAATCCATGGTTTGGACAACTGCCAAAACCAGTCAAAAGCGAGCGACACCCTTGGAGCACATAGTGTGTCTTGAATGGAATATCAGATAATTAAAAATTGTATCAAAGGTGAGTAACACCCTTTGATCCGGATTATTTTCGGCACAAAATGAGAGCGTAGATATAATAAAGAAATGCACAGAGATATTGCAGATATTCAATAATATAACAGAAATGTATCAGAGATGCAACCATAAACATAGATATACAGTAATACATGATTTCTATTAATCAAAGAAATGTACAGAGACTGTAAAAATACAGAGTGAAAGACTCGCTAGAATGGTGGCAGCTTATCTCTGAGAAGAGATGTGACGACTACTCACATTCGCAAGAAGATCGTTACAATGAGGCTCTGAAGGCCTTTTTATAATAAACGGGAATGTCAAAATTCCTAGACATCCAAAAACCTAACCCAAGGAGATGAAGCGCCAAAAGTCATGTGGGCCCCGTTTGGGTAAGTTAGTACATCAACTTCCCAGGGTCGTAACTTTTGCATACGATCTTCGTTTAGGGTGCACGATAGCTCGTTGGAAAGATCTATCCGAGGCCTACAACGCTCAAGACAAAATCGCATCGTGGATGTTATTTTGCGAGAGCAACATACCCAAAAAAACATCGTTTAGGGCCTCAAAATGGCCCCGGAAGTTCAGGACCCGAAAAAACTACTAAAAATAGTAAATTGTCAAAATTGCCAAAAATCCATTTTGAGCCATTTGGAAAAGGTGGGTGGCCATCGATATCCACTTGGATCACCCTTGGAGAACAAAGTGTGTATTGAAGGGCATGTCGTGCTATAAAAAGAAATGAGTCAATGAATCTAGGCGGCCTAGAAAACTTGAGCGAATGTTAAACCTTAAAATCTTGAGCACCCTCCTAATTAATTAATTGATTAATTAATTAACTAAAGAATGAATTTATTAAGCATAATCCCTAAAGGTCTAGGCATTTGCAAATAAAGATTTAACTAAGCCTAAGTCTAAGTGAGTGAGAGACTAAAAAATAAATGTTTAATTTAAATGATGAGGGGATGAAATAAATCAAATTAAGAATCAATGAAAATAAAAATAAATCTTGAGTGATTAATACACTTGTGCAAGTAAATACTAAACTAGAATTTAAATTGAAAAAGGAATAAAGCATAAAGATGTGTAAGCATAGAAGGGCATCTAGAGTCTAGTCTAACTAAAGAACTTTCCTAAATTAAACACAACTGAATTTTAGAAAGACGTCAGACATTAAAGGGAAAATAAAGGGAATAAAGAGACAACTAGGAGTTATTTTAGGAGCGCTTTTAGGATAGATGAGGGAAATTGACATTTCATTTAATTGAATTGTGGATTTATTGGTGCAACTAAGGGAATGAGTGACAAGTGTATGGGGGGGATAATTCCTAATTAAATTATTAAAAAAATAAATTAAATGTGCAAATGGAAAGATGTCACTAAGAAAAAAATTCTATAAAACAAATGGCTGAGAGGAGGAAAAGAAATGACGGTTTATGAGTAAGGTTATGCTGCAAAAATTCGGTCTATTTTTACTTGTGAAAGTTGGGATACCCAACTCGGAAGACAGAGTGGTAGCTCTACCTTGCGAGGTGAGCTGTGACATAGAGTATTCTGGTTTTGTTTGTGCGTGGCCCCTTTGTGGATTGGGGGGGTAAGGGGGAAGAAAAGTACCCCTAGTATTCATTGGGAGGTGCCCGTGAAGTCTCAATGGTTAGCAAGCGGACGAGAGAAGGGAACGTTGTCGCCAAGGATCTCCATCAATCCTATCTTCGTCGATCATGGTATTTCATTGAGTCTACGAATTTTATATGGGTACTATCCCTGCGATCTTACTTGGTTATAACCCAACGATTTTACCACTGATTACTCTGCGATTTCCCTTGTCACTCAACGTTTTTACGCTTACCTTCTTTGCATTTTATTGCGTCCTTTTTCCCAGTGATTTATTACTTCATCTTGCAATTTGTGGGGCAGTAAACCAACACCCTGTGTGTTGGAGAACCTCCCATCATTTCTTGGGCGACCTGCGATTTTAATTCCGAGTGGTTGAATATCCCAACGTTTTTTTTTTAGGTGTAAAACTTTCACACGACTTATCTCGTATTTATCTCTATGTTTTCCGGAGGGTTAAGTTTCCACGCCTTCAGACTATATCCCAGCGTCTAAGCCCATTTTCCCCATGCCTTCTATTCTTTCCGGTGATTTTGCTTCCCTCTTAATCTCTTCATCCTTCAAACCCTTTCTCCCATAAATAACTCTGTATATATGTTTCGAGAAAAATCTCAAGGCAGCCGTATAGGTCTAGCTGTGCAAGGCAGCTAAGAGTTGAGGATGTACGACACTGGCGGGATTGGTAACCGATACATGACAGTAGAGGAAGACACTTCAGCTAAGATGAGAAATGGAAGAAATGTCAAATCTGTTGCTCAACGATCCTTAACCTTTTACAGTGAATTGTCTCCAATACTCATAGAATTTTTAATGCTTGTTACCCCACGAATTGTCTCCAAGTTGCTCTGCGTTTTTTATTGTAATCCATGCATTTTTGAGAGCCCAAGCTTTGGATTATTGCTGAGAGTTTTCGATCATAAACCATTGTGTTTTCCTTTAAATCTCTGTGAATTTTCTTTCCCCAGCGTTGCTTCTTATTTCACCCAACGATTTTCTCCATTGCTCGACATCTATTATGTGTATTCTATGTGTTCTCCTTCTCTGCGTTTCCATTAAAGACTCAACATTTCTTCCCTTCTAATTTCTCTGCGATTTTCAGAACGTTTCACCCATAATGTTTCCCTTCTTCCTGGCATTTCCACTTGCTGGAATCATCTCTGCGTAAGACACTTAATTTTGCCCTGAATTTAATTTCTTTCTTTATTATCTCTGCATGGGCGAGAAACTACCCACTCGGTGTTCGATTCCTTGCCCAGACTTGTCCTCATTTATCTCCGCATTGGGTGGTAAGAATACTTGCCCATAGCTTTTGTTTTTTTTTAAAGTATGTGACATGTCCTTTAAAAACGAATGGTTAAGTGGTTAATGATATAATGTAATTTATGGTAGTAGAGTTTTTTTCAACAAAAAAAAATATGCTTTATATTCAAAAGGATATAATAGTGTACATGGCTATTATAGCAGGTCTACCACGAGCAAAACAAGAACTATGTCGATGACTCACTCTATCCAAACAAAACAAAGGTGTAACTAGTCACATCGAGACCATTGCCGATCCCTTGGGTGGGCAGCACTCAAGGCAAGTAGGCCTTTCAAAGATTGACCATCGAGGAAGGTCCCTCATTGCCTTCTTCCCATCTAGTAAAACGGATGTGTCCTGATGGCAAAGACAATGCTTTTTTTGATAGAGTATCAGCCTCGTTATTTTCCTCTCTGTAGATGTGAGAGAAAGTAAGAAAATTAAACAGTTGAGTCGCTTCACGAGTTCTCTCCTTCCAGCTCACCAGGTCCGCTACATGGAAATCTGCGCGCCCGCTCAACCAATCAATGATAATTTTGGAGTCACCAAGCAGTAAAAGCTCATTGATATGTAATCGACTTGCCAGAATACATGACGCCCACGCTCCCATGAGTTCTGCCTTCATGTTGGTTACATTCCCACAGTTTAGTGTCCACCAGTAACATGTTTGAGAGTTTATGACAATCTTCCCACCCGCCCCGCAGTATAAGCCATCTTGCTGAGCCGCTCCATCGAACCAGGCCACAACTCTATCAAGTAGAATGTTAAAGATGGACCTGCAAGGTGTTGTAACCGGTGATAGTTTTCTACACACGTCCATCTCAGCAATGATGGAACTGGCCACTCTGTGAAAAGAAGGAGTCTTATCTTCGAACAAGGTAGCGTTCCTGTTCTTCCAAACATGCCAGCAGAGAAGAATTGGCAGCTTCACTTGGTTCTTTGAGACCCCCATCCAATTCTGGAAGCAAAGAGATAGGCTGGTACTTGACCAAGTAGACATGAGCGAAAGAGCAGTGGTTATGAGATGCCACATGAATTTGGTAAATGAGAAGTCTATGAAGACATGGGCACTCATTTCAATGTTAGAATTGCAAAGGCTACAACGACTGGGCCCCTCCCATCCCCGGGCTTGAAGATTCGGCCACAACATCAGTTTGTTTTCGATTAAAAGCCAGGCAAATAATTTCTTCTTGAGAGCACAGTCGCTCCTCCAGATCTTGTCGTGGCCTCGCTCTGATGTAATGGTCCAGCATTTTGCAGCGAAAGCGCCATAGGCATTCTTTGCAGTGAGGGCACCCGATCTGTCCCCTCCCGTCCACAAGAGCGTATCAGGCCTATCCTGTAATCGGATAGATGAGTTTGAATAATTCATTAGTTTTAATTCAATATCCTAAAAATTAATTACTCTTGGAATCATTTTAACTGTATACCTTCCCTTTTTATTTATGGTTTTAATAATAATATTTTAGTTGATCTCTAGAGTTATGGTTAACCATCTTCGAAGTGCACCACCATATTAAAGTCAATCTTTAAGAGGTCCTAATTTGTGTTGTTGATGTTCTAAAATGAATGAAAGATAATTATCTATGTTATATAGTACATACCATAGCGTCTAATAGCTACACCTTGAACTACACTAATACTGTATTTATATTCTCTTGCATAATGAAGAACCGATGGTGATGTGTTTAGTTTACTTGCGCCACAGATTTAATGTGACATATGATTGGTTGAATGATTGCTTACTTACGCCATGGAATAAAACTGATTATTCTCATGCACTCTAAAATTAATAGATTAGATTATTTTTGAGCCTCAAAATTGAATTGATAACTATATTGCCCCGTGGTTAATGATTGACTTGAACGATAAAGTGATTAGCTTACCTTTCGCCTTTAAGTACCATTTATGCATGATTGTTAGTATTTAGATTGCGTTGCTTAATGGACCTTGATGACGAATACAGGTTTACGCTTTTTGAATCACTCGTGCACATTTTAACAATGTCGATGTGTGATTTTCTAAGTGTTTAGATTAATTGTGTGCATGGTAATGATGTTGATTTATGTTTAATTAAGTGTATTTTTAATCTCTCGCATCATCTCACTATATATCATGTGACTTATACAAATTATAACATTTATGATGAACAACACAGGCTTACAATTACAAATATGGAAGAGCAATACAAGAATAGTTTAGAGTGTATTTTGTTCTCTATGCACATAATAGTGCTCTATGAGAAATACACTGAGCAACATAGGTTTACAAAAAATATAAAAATAGCACAATGCGACTCTATATGGATTTTCCATAATTTTGAAAGAGATCCAAGATATCACTTGTCTTATGAAGCATAACTATGGATTTAGAAAATGAATGTTTAAGATTTAAGATTGTAATTTGATTAGTTTGAATAATTGAATTCCTCTGAGGTGATACAAAACTTCCCAATCAGATCTGATCTCAAAGGAAGCAAAACACACACTAAATGTCATATCACATATGCCACAAAATGTAATGTAAGCAATATTTAGAGCAAATCCCTACAAGATAAACTGATACAAAATCTAATATTGATTGGAACCCATTCTTAACATGGATGTATTGCTCATTGTTTTGATACAAAATCTCGACAAGTTAATCAACATAGTATGTGAAGAATTGAAGTGATAGAGAATATTGGAGTCTACATAGTACCTAAGTGGGAAGGGAATGTTGTAGATTATATAATTCAAATAACTACATAAAATGATAGTAATTAAAGGAGATATCTAATAACCCCATATCGACGAGTGTTTATGGGTGATTGATTCATGTGATGAGAAGATCCTCAATTTTGCACAGCTAAAACATATTCATTCTAAGTTTTTATGGGCTTTGTGTTCATGTTTATGACATGTTTATCGACAAACAAATTAGGGTTGTGTGTTCATGTTTATGATATGAAATAAAATAATGCAATGAATATATGGATGGTAGCCTATAGGGAGTCTCTGATACCGTAAAATACCTCGAATTTGATAATCTCTAACTCATGGAGGTGCACTAAAGTTAACAGGAAAGACGTTGGACAAACATCAGATTTGTAAACCCTATGATAATTTCAATAGAAATTTCACAAACAAACTTGAAACCCTAATTGAAAACATGGAGATACTATCAATTGGACCTTGGCTTGGACCTTGGATTTTTGGTTTGGCGAAGTCTTCCCCTCATTTTAAACTTTGAAAGTGATTGTTTCTAAAAATTCCAACTTCTAAGAAGCGGCGTCTTGGGCCCGTGGGTATCGTGAATCCTCGAGAAATGGGCGGAACTAGAAATATGGAAACTGGATTAGACGATCCATAGAAAACCTAAAGAAAAACTTCTAACTTCTAAGCAATGGCATCTTGGCCTGTAGGTATCGGGAATCTGGGGGAAATGGGTGCAATTGGAAATTTGGAAATAAGACCGGAGAGTCCATAGAAAACGTAATGGAGATTCAAGAACTTCAAAGAGGAAAACGCGTTGTGTATCATGATTCAAGAGCACATTAATTATATCAACTAACTCAACAATTGCAATTAATTACCCTCCCAGCTCCATTTCTTCATTGGGCTAGCCAACCTCCTAGTTCCAACTACAAACCTGTAACTCATTCCCTCGTCATCGACATTAGGCGGTTCAAGGTTGTGAAGGACCTTTTTTGCATGGAAGGTGGAGAACAATTATGAGTATAAATTGTAATGTGATGGAATAAAAAATTGCAATCACATCACATGGGCGGTGGTCTGCAAGAAGAAAATTATTTGAAAAGAAACCTATGCCTGTGTCGTGTTACGGTAATGATATTTGAAGGGAACTTCACTCGCATTCACAATTTCGAATGCATCAAACTTTATTTCCTAGATTCACATAAAACATACCATTCCAACTGGATCCTGTATCTTTCTGTACAATGTACTCCAGTGGATTATTAACTGCTAACAGTGCTGACAAATTTCAATGACGGGAAATTTAGAGTATTACCCTTCTTTGGAAATTTTAGGGTTTTTTTAATATTTTGGGAATAATTTTCAAAAATTAAAATTAATCTTTTTTTGACGTGGAATTATTTAATAACTATTTTGGGATGTGTTGGACCCCCTTTGAAGGGTTGTGACATGTTGAATTTTGATCAATGTATGGGGTTGTGACTAAATCAGCAGGATTCCATAGCCATTATTTGCAAGTCTTAGTTTGTATTTCGAGGGGTGACAATTCAAAGTAAGCTTCCTTCCAACATCATTCACAACATCATGTAGTGTGCAATTTAAAAAAAAAATCACTCACATACGATAGGACAACTTAGCATTTACCCTTCAAAATAAGAAACATAGACAAAAGGGTCAGTGTTTAAACATCTAACTTAGTTGAAAATGTTTTCACTTATGTAATTTGAAACTAGGAGCATACTGAGTAGTGATAAAAATTCAACATGTCACATCCCGTCAAAGGGGGTCCATCATTTCCCATAATAGTTATTAAATAATTCCATGTCAAAAAATATTTTAATTTTAATTTTTCAAAATTATTCCCAAAGTGTTAAAAAAAAACCTTAAATTTCCTAAGAATGGTAATACTTTAAATTGTTCGTCATTAAAAAATTTCGGAACTGTTAGCAATTAACACTCCATTGGAGTACACTATCTTGCGAGAGCAACATACCCAAAAAAACATCGTTTAGGGCCTCAAAATGGCCCCGAAAGTTCAGGACCCGAAAAAACTGCTAAAAATAGTGAATTGCCAAAATTGCCAAAAAGCCGTTTTGAGCCATTTGGAAAAGGTGGGTGGCCACCGATATCCACCTGGATCACCCTTGGAGAACAGAGTGTGTATTGAAGGGCATGTCGTGCTATAAAAATAAACGAGTCAATGAATCTCGGTGGCCTAGAAAACTTGAGCGAATGTTAAACCTTAAAATCTTGAGCACCTGCCTAATTAATTGATTGATTAATTAATCAACTAAAGAATGAATTTATTAAGCATAATCCCTAAAGGTCTAGGCATTTGCAAATAAAGATTTAACTAAGCCTATGTCTAAGTGAGTGAGAGACTAAAAAATAAATGTTTAATTTAAATGATGATGGGATGAAATAAATCAAATTAAGAATCAATGAAAATAAAAATAAATCTTTAGTGATTAATACACTTGTGCAAGTAAATACTAAATTAGAATTTAAATTGAGAAAGGAATAAAGCATAAAGATGTGTAAGCATAGAAGGGCATCTAGAGTCTAGTCTAACTAAAGAACTTTCCTAAATTAAACACAACTGAATTTTAGAAAGACGTTAGACATTAAAGGGGAAATAAAGGGAATAAAGAGACGACTAGGAGTGATTTTAGGAGCGCTTGTAGGATAGATGAGGAAAATTGATATTTCATTTAATTGAATTGTGGATTTATTGGTGCAACTAAGGGAATGAGTGACAAGTGTATGGGGGGGATAATTCCTAATTAAATTATTTAAAAAATGAATTAAATGTGCAAATGGAAAGATGTCACTAAGAAAAAAATTCTATAAAACAAATGGTTGAGAGGAGGAAAAGAAATGACGGTTTATGAGTAAGGTTATGCTACAAAAATTTGGTCTATTTTTACTTGTGAAAGTTGGGATACCCAACTCGGAAGACAGAGTGGTAGCTCTACCTTGAGAGGTGACCTGTGAGATAGAGTATTCTGCTTTTGATTGTGCGTGCCCACTTTGTGGATTGGGGGGGTAAGGGGGAAGAAAAGTACCCCTAGTGTTCATTGGGAGGTGTCTGTGAAGTCTCAATGGTTAGCAAGCGGACGAGGGAAGGGAATGTCATCGCCAAGGATCTCCATCAATCCTATCTTCGTCGATCACGGTATTTCATTGAGTTGCAATATATTAATTTTTTATTGTATTTTCATTTGAAGTTTCAAGGTATTAAGTTTATTATATTTCCTTTTGAAGTCACAATGTATTAAGTGTTTATTGTATATATATATTTGGGGGTCAACTAAGCATTTTTAAATCACCCAGTTCCTCCTGCTTAAATTTTTTATGAGTTTGACTATATAGTCTACGAATTTTTATGGGTACTATCCCTGGGATTTTACTTGGTTATAACCCAACGATTTTACCAATGATTACTCTACGATTTCCCTTGTCGCTCAACATTTTTACACTTACCTTCTTTGCATTTTATTCCGTCCTTTTTCTCAATGATTTATTACTTCATCTTGCAATTTGTGGGGCTTTAAACCAACACCCTGTGTGTTGGGGAACCTCCCATCATTTCTTTGTCAACCTGCGATTTTAATTCTGAGTGGTTGAATATCCCAGCGTTTTTTTTTTAGGTGTAAAACTTTCACATGACTTATCTCGTATTTATCTCTATGTTTTCTGGAGGGTTAAGGTTCCATGCCTTCAGACTATATCCCAGCGTCTAAGCCCATTTTCCCTGTGCCTTCTATTCTTTCCGGTGATTTTTCTTCCCTCTTAATCTCTTCATCCTTCAAACCCTTTCTCCCATAAATAACTCTGTTTATATGTGTCAGGAAAACTCTCAAGGCAGCCGTATAGGTCTAGCTGTGCAAGGCAGCTAAGAGTTGAGGATGTACGACACTAGAGGGATTGGTAGCTGATACATGACAGTAGAGGAAGACACTTCAACTAAGATGAGAGCTGGAAGAAATGTCAAATCTGTTGCTCAACGATCCTTAACTTTTTACAGTGAATTGTCTCCAATGCTCATAGAATTTTTAATGCTTGTTACCCCACGAATTGTCTCCAAGTTGCTCTGCATTTTTTATTGTAATCCATGTGTTTTTGAGAGCCCAAGCTTTGGATTATTGCTGAGAGTTTTTGATCATAAACCATTGTGTTTTCCTTTAAATCTCTGTGAATTTGTTTTCCCTAGCGTTGCTTCTTATTTCACCCAACGATGTTCTCCATTGCTCGACATCTATTACGTGTATTCTATGTGTTCTCCTTCTCTGTGTTTCCATTAAAGACTCAACATTTCTTCCCTTCTAATTTCTCTTTTATTTTCAGAACCTTTCGCCCATAATGTTTCCCTTCTTCCCGGCGTTTCCAGTTGCTGGAATCATCTCTGCGTAAGACACTTAATTTTGCCCTGAATTTAATTTCTTTCTTTATTATCTCTGCATGGGCGAGAAACTACCCACTCGATGTTCGATTCCTTGCCCAGACTTGTCCTCATTTATCTCTGCATTGGGTGGTAAGAATACTTGCCCATATCTTTTGTTTTTTTTTAAAGGATGTGACATGTCCTTTAAAAACAAATGGTTAAGTGGTTAATGATATAATGTAATTTATGGTAGTAGATGAGTTTGAATAATTCATTGGTTTTAATTCCTAAAAATTAATTACTCTTGGAATCATTTTAATTGTATACCTTCCCTTTTTATTTATGGTTTTAATAATAATATTTTAGTTGATCTCTAGAGTTATGGTTAACCATCTTCAAAGTGCACCACCATATTAAAGTCAATCTTTAAGAGGTCCTAATTTGTGTTGTTGATGTTCTAAAATGAATGAAAGAGAATTATCTATGTTATATAGTATACCATAGCATCTAATAGCTACACCTTGAACTACACTAATACTATATTTATATTCTCTTGCATAATGAAGAACCGATGGTGATGTGTTTAGTTTACTTGCACCGCAGATTTAATGTGACATATGACTGGTTGAATGATTGCTTACTTACGCCATGGAATAAAACTGATTAGTCTCATGCACTCTAAAATTAATAGATTAGATTATTTTTGAGCCTCAAAATTGAATTGATAACTATATTGCCCCATGGTTAATGATTGAATTGAACAATAAAGTGATTAGCTTACCTTGCGCCTTTAAGTACCATGTATGCATGATTGTTAGTATTTAGATTGCGTTGCTTAATGGACCTTGATGACGAATACAGGTTTACGCTTTTTGAATTACTCGTGCGCATTTTAACAATGTCGATGTGTGATTTTCTAAGTGTTTAGATTAATTGTGTGCATGGTAATGATGTTGATTTATGTTTAATTAAGTGTATTTTTAATCTCTCGCATCATCTCACTATATATCATGTGACTTATACAAATGATACCATTTTATGATGAACAACACACGCTTACAATTACAAATATGGAAGAGCAATACAAGAATAGTTTAGAGTGTATTCTGTTCTCTATGCACATAACAGTGCTCTATGAGAAATATACTGAGCAACATAGGTTTACAAAAAATATAAAAATAGCACAATGCGACTCTATATGGATTTTCCATAATTTTGAAAGAGGTCCAAGATATCACTTGTCTTATGAAGCATAACTATGGATTTGGAAACTGATTGTTTAAGATTTAAGATTGTAATTTGATTAGTTTGAATAATTGAATTCCTCTGTGGTGATACAAAACTTCCCAAACAGATCTGATCTCAAAGGAAGCAAAACACACACTAAATGTCATATCACATATGCCACAAAATGTAATGTAAGCAATATTTAGAGAAAAGCCCTACAAGATAAACTGATACAAAATCTAATATTGATTGGAACCCATCCTTAACATGGATGTATTGCTCATTGTTTTGATAAAAAATCTCGACAAGTTAAACGACATAGTATGTGAAGAAGTGAAGTGATAGAGAATATTGGAGTCTACATAGTACCTAAGTGGGAAGGGAATGTTGTAGATTATATAATTCAAATAACTACATAAAAGGATATTCATTAAAGGAGATATCTAATAACCCCATATTGACGAGTGTTTATGGGTGATTGATTCATGTGATGAGAAGCTCCTCAATTTTGCACAGCTAAAACATATTCTTTCTAAGTTTTTATGGGCTTTGTGTTCATGTTTATGACATGTTTATCGACAAACAAATTAGGGTTGTGTGTTCATGTTTATGATATGAAATAAAAGAATGCAATGAATATATGGATGGAAGCCTATAGGGAGTCTTTGATACCGTAAAATACCTCGAATTTGATAATCTCTAACTCATGGAGGTGCACTAAAATTAATAGGAAAGATGTTGGACAAACATCGGATTTCTAAACCCTATGATAATTTCAATAGAAATTTCACAAACAAACTTGAAACCCTAATTGAAAACATGGAGATACTACCAATTGGACCTTGGCTTGAACCTTGGATTTTTGGTTTGGCGAAGCCTTCCCCTCATTTTAAACTTTGAAAGTCATTGTTTCTAAAAATTCCAACTTCTAATAAGTGGCGTCTTGGGCCCGTGGGTATCATGAATCCTGGAGAAATGGGCAGAAATCAAAATATGGAAACTGGACTAGAGGATCCATAGAAAACCTAAAGAAAAACTTCTAACTTCTAAGCAATGGCATCTTCGCCCGTAGGTATCAGGAATCTGGGGGAAATGGGTGCAATTGGAAATTTGGAAACAAGACCGGAGAGTCCATAGAAAACGTAAGGGAGATTCAAGAACTTCAAAGAGGAAAACGCGTTGTGTATCATGATTCAAGAGAAGATTTAATGTGACATATGATTGGTTGAATGATTTCTTACTTACGCCATGGAATAAAACTGATTATTCTCATGCACTCTAAAATTAATAGATTAGATTATTTTTGAGCCTCAAAATTGAATTGATAACTATATTGCCCCATGGTTAATGATTGACTTGAATGATAAAGTAGTTAGCTTACCTTGCTCCTTTAAGTACCATATATGCATGATTGTTAGTATTTAGATTGCGTTGCTTAATGGACCTTGATGACGAATACAGGTTTACGCTTTTTGAATTACTCGTGCGCATTTTAACAATGTCGATGTGTGATTTTCTAAGTGTTTAGATTAATTGTGTGCATGGTAATGATGTTGATTTATGTTTAATTAAGTGTATTTTTAATCTCTCGCATCATCTCACTATATATCATGTGACTTATACAAATGATACCATTTTATGATGAACAACACAGGCTTACAATTACAAATATGGAAGAGCAATACAAGAATAGTTTAGAGTGTGTTTTGTTCTCTATGCACATAACAGTGCTCTATGAGAAATATACTGAGCAACATGGGTTTACAAAAAATATAAAAATAGCACAATGCGACTCTATATGGATTTTCAATAATTTTGAAAGAGATCCAAGATATCAATTGTCTTATGAAGCATAACTATGGATTTAGAAATTGACTGCTTAAGATTTAAGATTGTAATTTGATTAGTTTGAATAATTGAATTCCTCTGAGGTGATACAAAACTTCCCAAACAGATCTGATCACAAAGGAAGCAAAACACACACTAAATGTCATAGAACATATGCCACAAAATGTAATGTAAGCAATATTTAGAGCAAAGCCCTACAAGATAAACTGATACAAAATCTAATATTGATTGGAACCCATTCTTAACATGGATGTATTGCTCATTGTTTTGATAAAAAATCTCGACAAGTTAATCCACATAGTATGTGAAGAATTGAAGTGATAGAGAATATTGGAGTCTACATAGTACCTAAGCGGGAAGGGAATGTTGTAAATTAAATAATTCAAATAACTACATAAAATGATATTCATTAAAGGAGATATATAATAACCCCATATCGACGAGTGTTTATTGGTGATTGATTCATGTGATGAGAAGCTACTCAATTTTGCATAGCTAAAACATATTCATTCTAAGTTTTTATGGGCTTTGTGTTCATGTTTATGACATGTTTATCGACAAACAAATTAGGGTTGTGTGTTCATGTTTATGATATGAAATAAAAGAATGCAATGAATATATGGATGGAATCCTATAGGGAGTCTTTGATACCGTAAAATACCTCGAATTTGATAATCTCTAACTCATGGAAGTGCACTAAAATTAATAGGAAAGACGTTGGACAAACATCGGATTTCTAAACCCTATGATAATTTCAATAGAAATTTCACAAACAAACTTGAAACCCTAATTGAAAACATGGAGATACTACCAATGGACCTTGGCTTGGACCTTGGATTTTTGGTTTGGCGAAGTCTTCCCCTCATTTTAAAATTTGAAAGTCATTGTTTCTAAAAATTCCAACTTCTAAGAAGTGGCGTCTTTGGCCCGTGGGTATCGTGAATCCTGGAGAAATGGGAAGAACTCGAAATATGGAAACTGGACTAAAGGATCCATAGAAAACCTAAAGAAAAACTTCTAAATTCTAAGCAATGGCATCTTTTCCCGTAGGTATCGGGAATCTGGGGGAAATGGGTGCAATTGGAAATTTGGAAACAGGACCGGAGAGTCCATAGAAAACGTAATGGAGATTCAAGAACTTCAAAGAGGAAAANAGAGCACATTAATTATATCAACTAACTCAACGATTGTAATTAATTACCCTCCCAGCTCCATTTCTTAAATGGGCTAGCCAACCTCCCAGTTCCAACTACAAACCTGTAACTCATTCCCCCGTCATCGACACTGGGCGGTGCAAGGTTGTGAAGGACCTTTTTTGCATTGAAGGTGGAGAACAATTATGAGTATAAATTGTAATGTGATGGAATCAAAAATTGCAATCACATCACATGGGTGGTGGTCTGCAAGAAGAAAATTATTTGAAAAGAAACCTATGCCTGTGTCGTGTTACGATAATGATATTTGAAGGGAACTTCACTAGCATTCGCAATGTCGCACACATCAAACTTTATTTCCTAGATTCACATAAAACATACCATTCCAACTGGATCCTATATCTATATGTTTAGTGTACTCCAGTGGATTATTAACTGCTAACAGTGCTGACAAATTTTAATGATGGGAAATTTAGAGTATTACCCTTCTTAGGAAATTTTAGGGTTTTTTTAATATTTTGGGAATAATTTTCAAAAATTAAAATTAATCTTTTTTTGACGTGGAATTATTTAATAGCTATTTTGGGATGTGTTGGACCCCCTTTGAAGGGTTGTGACATGTTGAATTTTGATCAATGTATGGGATTGTGACTAAATCAGCAGGATTCCATAGCGATTATTTGCAAGTCTTAGTTTGTATTTCGAGGGGTGACAATTCAAAGTACGCTTCCTTCCAACATCATTCACAACATCATGTAGTGTGAGATTTAAAAAAAAATTTACTCACCTACGATAGGACAACTTAGCATTCACCCTTCAAAATAAGAAACATTGACAAAAGGGTCAGTGTTTAAACATCTAACTTAGTTGAAAATGTTTTCACTTATGTAATTTGAAACTAGGAACATACTGAGTAGTGATAAAAATTCAACATGTCACATCCCGTCGAAGGGGGTCCATCATTTCCCAGAATAGTTATTAAATAATTCCATGTCAAAAAATATTTTAATTTTAATTTTTCAAAATTATTCCCAAAGTGTTAAAAAAAAAAACCTTAAATTTCCTAAGAAGGGTAATACTTTAAATTGTTC
>SNQJ01S0006593.1:9777-29767 GCA_010110895.2 Picea sitchensis | reverse complement strand
TAATATGTCTAAAACCCATGTAATCATGAAAATGGTTTAATGTAAGGGTGTGGGAAAGCGAAATATGGTTAAAAGTGAAGTGAAAGTGACTTGAAAGTTAAGTGAAAGGTTGGTAAAAAGATGGTACTTTGGCAACTCAACAGATATCATGAGGGAAGACTAAGACAGTCGCTCACGAAGATTCTAAGGGTTGTGCAATAAGGCAGGGTCCCTATTCCTTAGAGGTCTTTAGCCTCTTACAAGGTTTCCTAAATGGAGTATTCACTCCAAGGTTTGGACAAATACCAAAACTAGTCAAAAGCGAGTGGCACCCTTGGAGAACATAGTGTGTCTTGAATGGCATGTCGCGTAATTAATTTTTTTATCAAAGGTGAGTAGCAACCTTGGATAAAAGAGTGTGTATTGAAGGGCATGTCGTGCTATAAAAGAAAAAGAGTCAATGAATCTCGGTGGCCTTGAAAACTTGAGCGAATGTGAAACCTTAAAATCTTGAGCACCTGCCTAATTAATTAATTGATTAATTAATCAACTAAAGAATGGATTTATTAAGCATAATCCCTAAAGGTCTAGTCATTTGCAAATAAAGAATTAACTAAGCCTAAGTCTAAGTGAGTGAGATACTAAAAAATAAATGTTTAATTTAAATGATGAGGGGATGAAATAAATCAGATTAAGAATCAATTGAAATAAAAATAAAACTTGAGTGATTAATACACTTGTGCAAGTAAATACTAAATTAGAATTTAAATTGAGAAAGGAATAAAGAATAAAGATGTGTAAGCATAGAAGGGCATCTAGAGTCTAGTCTAACTAAATAACTTTCCTAAATTAAACACAACTGAATTTTAAAAAGACACCAGACATTAAAGGAGAAATAAAGGGAATAAAGGGACAACTAGGAGTGATTTTAGGAGTGCTTTTAGGATCGGTGAGGGAAATTGACATTTAATTTAATTGAATTGTGGATTTATTGTTGTAACTAAGGGAATAAGTGACAAGTGTATGGGGGGAATAATTCCTAATTAAATTATTAAAAAATGAATTAAATGTGCAAATGGAAAGATTTCACTAAGAAAAAAATTCTATAAAACAAATGGCTAAGAGTAGGAAAAGAAATGACGGGTTATGAGTAAGGTTATGCTACATAAATTCGGTCTATTTTTACTTGTGACAGTTGGGATACCCAACTCGAAATACATAGTGGTAGCTCTACCTTGCGAGGTGAGTTGTGAGATAGAGTATTTTGGTTTTGTTTGTGCGTGGCCTCTTTGTGGATTGGGGGGGTAAGGGGGAAGAAAAGTACCCCTAGTGTTCATTGGGAGGTGCCCTTGAAGTCTTTATAGTTAGCAAGTGGACGAGGGAAGGGAACGTCATCGCCAAGGATCTCCATCAATCCTATCTTCGTTGATCACGATATTTCATTGAGTTGCAATATATTAATTTTTTATTGTATTTTCATTTCCAGTTTCAAGGTATTAAGTTTACTATATTTCCTTTTGAAGTCGCAATATATTAAGTGTTTATTGTATATATATATTTAGGGGTCAACTCAGCACTTTGAAAGCGCCCACTTCCTCCCACTTAAATTTTTTATGAGTTTGACTATCTAGTCTACGAATTTTTATGGGTACTATCCCTACGATTTTACTTGGTTATAACCCAACGATTTTACCACTGATTACTCTGTGATTTCCCTTGTCGCTCAAATTTTTTACGCTTAGCTTCTCTACATTTTATTCCGTCCTTTTTCTCAATGATTTATTACTTCATCTTGCAATTTGTGGGGCATTAAACCAACACCCTGTGTGTTGGGGAACCTCCCATCATTTCTTTGGCAACCTGCAATTTTAATTTTGAGTGGTTGAATATCCCAGCATTTTTTTTTAGGTGTAAAACTTTCACACGACTTATCTCGTATTTATCTCTATGTTTTCTGGAGGGTTAAGGTTCCACACCTTTAGACTATATCCCAGTGTCTAATCCCATTTTCCCTGTGCCTTCTATTCTTTCCGGTGATTTTGCTTCCCTCTTAATCTCTTCATCCTTCAAACCCCTTCTCCCATAAATAACTATGTATATATGTGTCGGGAAAACTCTCAAGGAAGCCATATAGGTTTAGTTGTGCAAGGTATCTAAGAGTTGAGGATGTACGACACTGACGAGATTGGTAACTGATACATGACGGTAGAGGAAGACACTTAATCTAAGATGAGAGCTGGAAGAAATGTCAAATCTGTTGCTCAAGGATCCTTAACTTTTTACAGTGAATTGTCTCCAATGCTCGTAGAAATTTTAATGCTTGTTACCCCACGAATTGTCTCCAAGTTGCTCTGCGTTTTTTATTGCAATCCCAAGATTTGGATTATTGCTGATATTTTTAAATCATAAACCATTGTGTTTTCCTTTAAATCTCTGTGAATTTGTTTTCCCCAGCGTTGCTTCTTATTTCACACAACGATGTTCTCCATTGCTAAACATCTATTACGTGTATTCTATGTGTTCTCCTTCTCTTTGTTTCCATTAAAGACTCAACATTTCTTCCCTTCTAATTTCTCTACGATTTTCAGAACGTTCTGCCCATAATGTTTCCCTTCTTCCTGGCATTTCCACTTCCTGGAATCATCTCTGCGTAAGACACTTAATTTTTACCTAAATTTAATTTCTTCCTGGAGTTTTGCCTTCCTTTATTATCTTTGCATGGGCGAGAAACAACCCACTCGGTGTTTGATTCCTTGCCGAGACTTATCCTCATTTATCTCCACATTGGGTGGTAAGAATACTTGCCCATAGCGTTTGTTTTTTTTAAAGGATGTGAAATGTGCTTTAAAAATGAATGGTTAAGTGGTTAATGATATAATGTAATTTATGGTAGTAGCTGAGTTTGAATAATTTATTGGTTTTAATTTAGTATCCTAAAAATTAATTACTCTTTCCATCGATAATTTGCCTATCCTTAAGCTCTCAATAATAGATAAATGCTTCTCAATGTGCACTTCTCACTTAAAGGGTTAGATTAATGAATTATTGCATGCATATAAATTGGAATCATTTTAACTGTATACCTTCCCTTTTTATTTATGGTTTTAATAATAATATTTTAGTTGATCTCTAGAGTTATGGTTAACCATCTTCGAAGTGCACCACCATATTAAAGTCAATCTTTAAGAGGTCATAATTTGTGTTGTTGATGTTCTAAAATGAATGAAAGAGAATTATCTATGTTATATAGTATACCATAGGGTCTAATAGCTACACCTTGAACTACACTAATACTATATTTATATTATCTTGCGCAATGAAGAACCGATGGTGATGTGTTTACTTTACTTGCGCCACAAATTTCATATGACATATGATTGGTAGAATGATTGCTTACTTACACCATGGAATAAAACTGATTATTCTCATGCACTCTAAAATTAATAGATTAGATTATTTTTGAGCCTCAAAATTTAATTGATAACTATATTGCCCCATGGCTAATGATTGACTTGAACGATAAAGTGATTGGCTTATGTTGCGCCTTTAAGTACCATTTATGCATGATTGTTAGTAGTTAGATTGCGTTGCTTAATGGACCTTGATGACGCATACAGGTTTACGCTTTCTGAATTACTCATGCGCATTTTAACAATGTTGATGATGTGTGATTTCCTAAGTGTTTAGATTAATTGTGCACATGGTAATGATGTTGATTTATGTTTAATTCAGTATTTATATCACACACCCACCTTGAAATAATGTTGATTTATGGTTGAATTCAGTACTTGATTAATTGTGTGCCTTGGAGTAAAGAAGATGTTTGCTTTTGCACCTTGAAAATAAATAAATTTGAATACATTGTGCCGTATCTTATGTTATTGTATGATGGACTTAATAATTAAAATTCTCTTGCACCTTGGAATTTATGTGATCTGCGATCGATTATTAGAACATTATTGCGTCATTGATTATCGTTGATGTTGTTTATATAGCTAGTTGGTTTGGACTTGATGGTGTTAGTGGGATGTAGACACCTCCTTGTTCCTCAGAACAATCGTCGGCCCTGAGACCTTAAATGGTCAAAATCAACCAGATGAATCATGGGCTTGAGCATTTCTTATGTGTATTGGAGGTCCTAACATTGCAGGGTAGATTGGGTGGGTAGTATATTTATGTCATCATATGTTATCTTATGTCATCATTATGTTATATCATGTTATCCTTGTGTTATCTGATGATTATCTTTATGTGATGAGTTGATAGATTTAAAAGTATTGATGATTTTAGTTGATCGTGATGAGTTGATCTTGCATCGTCATTCATGATGCTTGTTGATTATGTGTCATTATTTAAATACGATGATGTGTTAATTATGTGTCATTACTAATTTTGATTGATGCATTGGTTACGTCGTTATGGATTACGATGGTGAGTCACTTGTAATTCTTTTATTGCAATGTCATTGATTAGGCGTTGCTGTGATTATGTGTTGATGTTAATTTCTTAACACAATTTTTTATTTTTTTTACCTATTGTGCTTCTCTTTTCCTAGTCGTAAAAAAGGGGCTGTTACATATGGAATTAGAGCAGGTTCAACCTCATGACTTGGGATCATTATGCCTTCCACTGTATTAAACCCTTGATTAATAATTTATTGCTAATTAAATTGAATTTTGTCCCTGTAGGTAATCATTGTTAGAGGACTTTGTGGAGGAATACATCATGGTTCTAGGGGAGGAGGTGTGATGCCTCCAGTAGCATCCACACTAGAGGGGTCTAACCCCTAAGGAGAAGAACAATTCATTGGACAGGAGCATATTGTTGTGAGGGATGTGGTTGGGTTGATGAGGTCCTTTGAGAAGCTGTCAAAGGCCTTGATTAACTGTCTAGATAGAGATGAGGCCAGGGTGCCTGTACCCCTTGAGGGTCCACAATGATCCCTAGGTGGTACTGGTAGCATCCACAGAGAACTCGAGAAGGTCAAGTTTCCCAGGTTTTTGGGTGCCACGGACGACACAGCCACTAAGGCATGGTTGGAGAACATGGTGACGTGCTTCGCACTTCACGACTACACCTCCAACATGAAAGTCCACATGGAGGTATTTCAACTGAAGGGGAGAGCTCTTCTATGGTGGAAGACACTCCTTCCACAACTCACTATAACAAAATAAGAAATTAGTGCCTAAAATAGTGAAGAAATTTAGTGTATTTTACTCCATGAATCGAGCACCTTTTTTGGTGCAAAACATGGCACAATATGGAATTTTTTTAATTGCACCATATTTAGCACCAGAAAAATAATGCCAGGTTTAGCACCAGGTTTAGCGCTAGGATTAACACTCGGTTTAGCGCCAGGATTAGCACCAGGTTTAGCGCCAAGAATAGCGCTAGGTTTAGCACCAGGAATAGCATTGGGTGTAGCACTAGGTGTAACACTAGGAATAACGCCAAGTGTTTCTTCTAGTTTTTCTTCTCATATGCCTTCCAATTTTGCTTCCATTTTTACTTTTTTTTTGGCTTCCCTTTTTATGTCCAGTTTTGCTTCTGATATGGCTTTAAATTTTTCTTCCATTTTGGCTTCTAGTTTGGCTTCCAATTTTGCTTCTGATATGGCTTCCAATTTTTTTTCCAGTTTTCCTTCTAGTTTGGCTTCCAGTTTTACATCTAGTTTTTCTTCTAGTTTTGGTTCCCATTTTTCTTCCCATTTTGCTTCTGGTTTGGGTACCGGTTTTTCTTCTGGTGTGGCTTCCAATTTGGCTTCCATTATTTCTTCCTTTCTTGCTTCCAACAATGTTTCTTGTTTTGCTTACAGTTATTAATTAAATATGTTTTATTTCAATTTAATTAGTTAAATATATCATGTCTCTTAAATAACTTATATTATTATACAGTAAGTCATATAAATTCATTTGAAATATTTTATAGGATAACATTTACAAAGAATTTTTTAGGGAAACGTGCATCCATTCAAGTTAACAACATCATTATACTTATTAAATCTCCATCAAAATAGAATCTACAAAATCCAGTATATATAAAATAACAAGATAATTATTATAACATGATCATCATCTATAATTAAAAAAAGTGAGTCAAATATCTATAATTTAAGTGAATTTGACAACATCCATCATGAGCAGTAAATCAAAATCATCATATGTAATAAATATGCATCTAAAAATCATCAACCACTTTCAATATATAAAAATTGATGAGTCAATATTGATAAGATCATCATCATATATAACTAAAACAAGGGATAGTCAAATATATATGACAATATATCAATATCATCTGAAAATGATACATGTCCAACAATCAACATAAGTCAAAATGATACATCATGTACAAATGATATAAATAAAAATGATAAATTATGTAAGACAAAATGATACAAGTCAATATGATACGTCATGTTCGAATGATATAAGTCAACATGAAACATGTCAAAATGATGCAGCTCAATAATATGGTACTAGATGCCATGAAAATAATACATATGATAGTAACCATGAAAAGAGGAATTATAACAATATATAAAAAATGATCCATGATGTAGAATATATGATCATGAATGTCACTGAATGCAACTAGAAACTACCTCAAAATCATCATCACCATCGTGATCATTACTGTCATGAATGTCATCATCGTGATCTACATCGACAATGGCATCATTGCCATCTGTATTTATGTCATCATGAGAATAATCTTCCATCCCAGCATCAGACCCAACATCACGATCTAGATCAATTTGTTGAGGATGATATGGATCTTTTGGAAGATCCTTGTTCTGCAAAAACAAACATTTAGAATGAAAAGTTATTACTTATTTCATGTAATAATTAATTTCTTTGTTATATATCTAATATTACAACATATGAAAAGAAATGATAATCATATTAAATCATACCAAAGTGCACATATGATAACAAAATATCACATAAGTTACATCTAATATGTCATTCCAATGATGTAAAACATTCAACAATTCTAATAAACGTTAGTAAAGATCATAAAAAAATGCTATTCCTAGCCTTGCCTTGACATGCCATGTATTTTCTTTCCTTGACATTCCATGCCATGCCTTGACATGCCATGCATATCCTTTCCATGCATTTCCTTGACAAGCCATGCCTTGCCTTGACATGTCTCGCCTTGCCTTGACATGCCATGCCTTTCCTCAAAAATCCTTTCCTTTCCTTGAAATGCCATGCCTTTTCTTGAAAATCCGTGCATTGCCTTGCCTTGACATGTCTTATCTTGCCTTGAGATGCCATGCTTTGCCATGCATTGTCATGCCTTACCATGACTTTTCTTGCAATTCCTTGCCTTGCCATGCATTCCCTTTTCTTTCCTTGACATGCCATGCCTTGCCTTGAAATTCCTTTCCTTTCCTTGCCTTGACATGCCTTGCCTTGAATTAACATGTCTTTCCTTGATAGAATTTTCCTTTCATTGACATGCCTTTCCTTGACATGCCATGCCCTGCATTGACATGCCATGCCTTGCGTTGACATGACTTGCATTGACATGCCTTGCCTTGGCATGGCATTCATTTCCTTGCCTTGACATGCTATGCCTAGTATGTCCATGCCTTGCCTTGACAAACCATGCATTTCCTTGACATGTATTTCCTTGCCTTGCTTTGCCATGCCTTTCCTTGACATATCATGCCTTGCATCCTTTCCTTTCCTTGCCATGCCTTTCCTGGAAATTCCTTGCCTTGAGTTAACATTTTTTTTCTTGATAGACCTTGCCTTGCCTTGACATTCCATGTGATGCAGAAGCATCGTCAACAGCAAGCGAGCATGGGGCAATGACAACACATTTTGGCGCATGCTAAAATTGTTTGAAACATTTTTGAAAGATTAATGCACAGACTTAAATGTAATGAATTAAAGGGACGTACTTCCAGATTGTAAACAAATCTTGAGCGATCTGCTCTCATTTGTAGGATGTGAAGGCATTTATGCGTAGTAAATGAAAGTAGGTAGTTTTAAAATTCTAGATTAGACAGTTTTAGGAGCTAGAGAAAAAACCGACTATAGACACCCTCACCATTGTAACATTATTAGATTGTATCATAGAGCATAAAAGAGAAGAACAGAGAGCTGTGTAGAGAAGAACCCATGTACAAAAGTTCTAGAATTATTATATGAAGTGTTGAATTCAGACTCATGGTGTTAGAATGCTTTCTGTGTATACAAGCTGAATGATTATGCTCATGGTTGTTTTACTCTTTCTTTTGTGCATTTACTTTTATGCTATGTATGTATGATTTCATGTTAAGTGTCTGAAATCTGAGAGAGAGAGAGAGAGAGAGAGAGAGAGAGAGAGAGTAAGGGAATGACTTTCAATTGTTTCTCTTCCTAAGAAAAAATTCCTGCAAAGGGTGCAGTGGAATAGTCCGCAAGGTGTGCGTCGATAGGATTCATAGTTCATCTCTAGAAATCTCAGGAGGGATACCGTTATTCTCATTTCCAGTAGAAGTGAAAGAAAGGAACATAAGTCATGCAAGGTGTGCGCAGGCTGACGAGACCTCAGAAATTATAAACTAAGGCTAGGAAGTTGAAGGGTTGTTGTTGCAGAGTTGCATAGAGTCAAGAAGTTCAAATACTTGGGTGTATTTGAAGAATTGCCGCAAGGAGTGCGTGTAGGAGTCATTCCCAGGGGACTTGAATTTTCAAGCAAGCTCAAGAGGGATAGCGTCTTCGAAGTAGTCGAAGAAATCTTAGGAAGGATTCACACCTTCAAAGTGTTCAAGAGAAGATAGGGGAGCTTTGGTCATCATGTAGAGACCAAGTTCAAAGAAGAGAAATCGCTGAGTTGATTTCGAATTAGTGGTCTTTGAGAAGAAGAAGTTTGGACGGTCGGAATTCTCCGAGGAGAACTCCTGAAACACCGAGAGTTGTAGGATCAATAGAAGCTGCAAGGTGGATAAGGTTAGGATATAATCGTCCATTGGGTGACCAGAATCAACTTGAACCATTGATCATACTTTGCGTAATTCGTCGGACCATTTTGGTAATTCAGGGATCCTAAGGACAAGGAGTTGAAGCACAATGACATGAAAGTCCCGAAGTCGCGAGTTGCGATAATAGCTGGGTTAGAATTTCAGTATTTCAGCACTTCGGGTGTCAGGAACGAAGAGGACAGAACTTTGGGAGAAAAAGTCTCGAAAACTCGAAAGAGTGACAAGTCGCAGGAGTCTATGTCAAAGGTGGGAAGTAGTTGAGTAGATAGGTGGCACATCCTTGTCAAACAGGAAGAGTCAATCCTTGTTGACTATATCAGAATTCGGAGGTTAGAAAGGGTAGAGCCTTGCTTCTGGATCCACAAAATCGTGAAGTCCGAAATCCCGATGAAGTGAGAGGCCCATTGAAAATTCAACCTTTGCCGAGTGCATCGGAGTTCATAATTTCTAGTTTCGAAGGTCGTAGGGATAGGAGATTGGACATCAGGGATCACAAAATCATGAAACCCGAACCTCCGAAGTCAGGAAAAGTGTGACCACATTGTTAGGTCAGGGGATTTGGAATTGATTCTTAGTGTTTGATCATGCAGCTCAATTAATTTGGACCTGTGGAAAGACACCATTGCATGTGTGTTTGATTCCCTGAGGAGGAATCGAAGAGTCAATAGAGGCTCATAAAGGGAAGATATAGAATGATCCTGTAGTGGACCTCGACCTGAGGGTTGGGGGTTTGCGTCAGTTGTGGTATCAGAGCTTGACTCGGTTTGTACACTGTAGGTAGAGGAAGCAAGGAGGAGAGGAAGAGTTATTCTATTTCTATAGGAGAGAAGGACATTCTCAGTCATGCAGTCGAGAAGGAGAGAAAGACCAATGCCTGATCCGGCAGTGGAAAGAGAAATGCGTGAACTAGGTACCAGGCTTGATGCCGTGGAGACAACACAGAGGCGCATAGTCAGTGCTGGAGATATCAGCGAGGCTGAAAGTGAAAATGAAGTTGGACATGAAGGAGAAGAAGTTGTAGTAGAAGATGCAGCATATGAACGCCTATTCAGGGTTGTTGCGAGGATAGGTGCCAGGGAAAAAATGGACATTCCAGTATATGAAGGAAACCTGGATGTTGAAGAGATTCTAGATTGGATTAGAGCTCTGGACAAGTATTTTGACTATGAAGATGTCGAGGAGGATAAGAAGGTCAAACATGTTGTTACAAGACTTAAAGGACATGCAACATTTTGGTGTGATGAACTACAAGATGACAGACGGTGCAAAGGCAAGCAGAAAATCAATAGCTGGGATAGAATGGTTGTGAAGATGAATGAAAAATTCATCCCCAAGGACTATCAAATCACTCTATTTCGAAGGATGAAGAACTTGAGATAGAAGCTGATGTCAGTGAAAGAGTACACTGGGGAATTCTACAAGATAAACATCAGAGAAAGGCATCGAGAGAGTGATGATGAAAAAGTTGCCAGATACATGAATGGTCTGCGATATGACATTTAGGACGAGGTGATCATGATGATCCTTCGCACAGTGGAGGACGCTTATCAGATGGCTCTGAAAGCTGAAGAAAAGTTGAGTCGGAAGCAAGGTCAAAGAGGCTGAGGCAGAAGTCAAGCCAGGGGCAAGACAATTGTCCGAGATAGGACTCAGAAATCTAAAGAGGAGGGGAAGAAACCTCAAATGCAACCTAAGAGAGGAGGAAGCTCATAGGGAAGACATTATGTTGATAATGATACTTTTCCTCGTGCCAGAAGAAGAGGAAGAGGTAGAGGTGGAGTAGTAAAATGCTTCACATGTGGAAAGAACGAGCATAAATCTTTTGAATGTCCAGATAGAAAGAAGGATAGTGGTGAAAATCACATTTCCGAAGCACAAATATAGAATTTTGAGGCAGAGGATGCTGAGGGAGAAAGATCACTAATGATGAGGAAGCTTCTCTTAACACCAGAGAAGGAGGTGGAGAAACCAGCCCAAAGGAACAGTCTTTTCCGGACTGCTTGCAAGACCAAAGACATGGTATGCAAAGTCATTGTGGACAGTGGTAGCATAGACAATCTCGTTTCTACAGAGATGGTGGAAAAGATGGAGCTGGAGACGATTGAACATCCGAGCGCATACAGAGTTTCGTGGCTACAAAAAGGACATCAGATAAATGTCACTAAACAATGTTTAGTTGAATTTAAAATAGGATGATATAAGGATGAAATAATGTGTGATGTCATTCCCATGGATGTTTGTCATCTATTGTTGGGTAGACCATGGAAATATGACAAAAATGTGATTCATGATGGGAGAAAGAACACATACACCCTGGAGAAAAATGGGAGAACTCACATGTTGTTGTCGATTAAGGGCAAAGAAGTAAAACCTGAGGTAAGCAACACTGTACTTCTCATGAGTGGGAAGGAACTTCTTTCAGAGGTTAAGAAGAAGGAATATACACAATTCATTGTGGTTTGGAAGCCTAGAATTGTTTTGACCAGTACAAGGCTGGATGACTTGCCAACGGAAATCCAAGAGTTGCTAGAGGAGTTCGTTGACATAGTAGTGGAAAAATTACCTTGTTCTTTGCCATCAATCAGGAGTATAAGTCATCATATTGATCTCATACCTAGAGTTACTTTGCCAAACAAAGTAGCATAAATATTAACGCCACAAGAGAATGAAGAGGTCAAGATACAAGTCCAAGATTTAATCGACAAAGCATTGGTTAGAGAGAGCTTGAGTCCATGTGTTGTTCCAACAGTGCTCAGCCCAAAGAAAGATGGAGGCTAGAGGATGTGTACAAATTTGAGGGCAATTAACAAGATTACCATTAGGTATAGATTTCCATTGCCAAGGATGGATGACTTGATGGATTTCTTGAGTGGAGCAAGATTCTTTTCAAAGATTGATTTGAAGAGCGGATATCATCAAATTCATATGAGAGAAGGTGATGAATGGAAGACAACATTCAAAACGAATGAGGGGCTGTATGAATGGCTTGTTATTCCATTTGGCTTAACAAACACGCTGAGTACTTTCATGAGGCTGATGAATGAAGTCCTGAAGGATTTCATTGGAAAATTTGTCATCGTGTATCTTGATGACATACTGATTTACAACAAGATAGAGGCTGAACATCTGAAGCATTTGGCTATAGTGATGAGAAGATTGCAGCAGGAGAAGTTGTTGATAAACATGAAAAAGTCATCATTTATGAGGAAAGAGCTCATATATTTGGGTTTTGTTATCTCAGCAAATGAGTTGAAGATGGATCCAGATAAGGTGGAAGCAATTAAGAATTGGCCATCGTCGAAGAATATATTTGAAGTTCGAAGATTTCATGGATTGGCTATTTTCTATAGAAAATTCATCCAAATTTTTAGTGGAATTAGCGCACCGATGATGGACACGGTGAAGAAAAGACATAAATCTTTTCACTGGACAGAAGAAGCAGAGAAAAGTTTCAATCTGTTGAAGAAGAAGATCACGGAACAACCAATTCTGGTGTTGCCGGATTTTAACAAGATGTTTCAGGTCAAGTGTGATGCAAGCAAATTTCAAATTGGGGCAGCCTTAAGCCAAGATGATAGAATAGTTGCATATTTAAGTGAGAAACTGAATGAGGCAAAGATAAGTACTCCACGTATGATAAGGAATTTTATGCGGTCACACAAGCATTGAAAAAGTGGAGACACTATTTGGTTCCTAAGGAGTTTGTTTTGTACAGTGATAACCATGCTTTACAATTCATGACTCAACAGGATAAGCTGAACCAAAAGCATGTGAAATGGGTCGATTATATGAAAATTTTTACTTTTGTAATCAAACATATTTCTGGAACTGCTAACAAAGTTGTTGATGCTTTGAGAAGGAAAAACTTTCTTGTACAGGAGTTTAGAGTCAAAACACTGGGTTTTGATAATCTCAAGGACATGTACAAAGATGATCCAGATTTCGAAGAGGAGTATGAGGCATCTAAGAATCCAATTCTCAGGGACATAAGTTAATGGACTGAATATATGATCCAGGATGGGTTATTATTTAGAGGCAATCAACTATGCATTCCAAAATGCTCCATGGGGGAGAATTTTCTAAAGGAAAAACATAGTGGAGGATTGGCCGAACATTTCGGTCATGACAAGACGTTCTAAAAATTAATTAGCTCATATTTTTGGCTAGGGATGAGGATCAATGTCAAACGATTTGTGCACAGATGCAAAATTTACCAGCATTCAAAGGGAAAGAGGAAGAACACAGGGTTATACCAACCATTACCCATACCTGAGAGGCCATGGGATGCAGTGAGCATGGAATTCATATTGGGGCTGCCAAGAACACAAAGAGGGTTTGACTCAATCTTTATAGTAGTAGACAAATTTTTGAAAATGGCACATTTTATACCATGCCAGAAAACCAGTGACACAACTCATATTATGAACCTGTTTTTCAAAGAAGTCGTCAGAATTCATGGCTTGCCAAGGAGTATTGTGTCAGATTGAGACACCAAGTTCGTGGGACACTTCTGGAGAACTTTATGGAAGAATATGGGGACAAATTTTTCCTTTATCTCATCTTATCAACCTCAGACGAATGGGCGAAAAGAAGTTGTGAACAGAAGCTTGGGAAATTTTCTTAGGAGTGTAGTGATCGAACACCACACTTAGTGGGATCACATTCTGCCATATGTGGAATTTTCTTATAATGATTCACTTAACAAGGGCACAAGGTTGAGTCCATTCCAAATTGTTTATGGGATGCAACCTAGAGGAGTTTCTGAATTGAGAGATTCATAACAAAATGCAACTAGAAGTGCTAGTGCAGAAGATTTCGCAGAGGCAATGAAGGAGCTTCATAGCCAAGTAAAGGAGCGACTGTAGAACTCGATCCAAGAGTATAAACAAAGATCATATCAACGCAGGCAAGAAATTCACTTTGAAGTTGGCAATCTGATCCTTGCACTCTTGAGGAAAGAAAGGTTCCCAAGGGGGACATACAACAAGCTGAAAATGAAGAAGATTGAACCATGCAGGTTCATAAAGAAGTTTGGGATGAATGCATATGAGATTGAACTACCCGATGGGATCAGAATTTCTCTAATATTCAACATATCGAACTTGTACCCTTACAAAGCCGAAGGAGCAGGAGCATATAGTGAACAGACAGAGCTTCAGTGGGCTAAACAAATGCCTGTAGCTGAAAAGCCACAGATGGAAAGTATATTGGACAAAAGAGTCGGCAGAAGGACAAAGAGAAAATAGTATTTTGAATACTTGATTAAATGGAAGGGACATCTAGTTGAAGATGCCAACTTGGAAGATGAAGCAGGAATTCAAAAGCATGGGCAGACCATGCAAGATCACATGAACAGGAGTTCATGAAAATTTTCAAGTGAGGGAGTATGATGCAGGAGCATCGTCAGCAGCAAGTGAGTGTGGGGCAATGCCAATGCATTTTGGCACATGATAAAATTGTTTGAAACATTTTTAAAAGATTAATGCACAAACTTAAATGTAATGAATTAAAGGGATGCACTTCCAAATTGTAAACAAATCTTGAGTGATTTGCTCTCAACTGTAGGATTTGAAGGAATTTATGATTAGTAAATGAAAGTTGGTAGTTTTAAAATTCTAGATTAGACAATTTTAGGAGTTGGAGCGAAAACCAACTATAGGCACCCTCACCATTGTAACATTACTAGATTGTATCATAGAGCAGAGAAGAGAAGAGCAAATAGTTGTGTAGAGAAGAACCCATGTACAAAAGTTCTGGAATTAATATATGAAGTGTTGAATTCAGACTCATGGTGTTAGAATGCTTTTTGTGTATACATGCTGAATGATTATGCTCATGGTTTCTTTACTCTTTCTGTTGTGCATTTACTTTTATTCTATGTATCTATGATTTCATGTTAAGTTTTTGAAATCTGAGAGAGAGAGAGAGTAAGGGAATGAGTTTCAATTGTTTCTCTTCCTGAGAAAAAGTTTTGGCAAGGAGTGCAGTGAAATCATCCGCAAGGTGTGCGTCAATAGGATTTAGAGTTCATCTCTGGAAATCTCAGGAGGGATACCATTATTCTCATTTCCAGTAGAAGTGCAAGACAGGCACAGAAGCCATGCAAGGTGCGCGCAGGCTGATGAGACCTCAGAACTTATAAACTAAGGTTGGGAAGTTGAAGGGCTGCTATTGCAGAGTTGCACAGAGTCAAGAAGTTCAAATAATTGGGCGTATTTGAAGAATTTCCACAAGGAGTGCGTGTAGGAGCCATTCCCAGGGGACTTGAAGTTTAAAGCAAGCTCAAGAGGGATAGCATCTTTGAAGTAGTTGAAGAAAGCTCAGGGAGGATTCACACCTTCAAAGTGTTCAAGAGAAGGAAGGGGAGCTTTGGTCATCATGCAGAGACCAAGTTCAAAGAAGATAAATCACTGAGTTGATTTTGAATCAGTGGTCTTTGAGAAGAAGAAGTTTGGACGGTCGAAATTCTCCGAGGAGAACTCCCGAAATAGTGAGAGCCATAGGATCAATAGAATCTGCAAGGTGGATAAGGTTAGGACAGAATCATCCATTGGGTGAATAGAATCAATGTGAATCGTTGATCATACTTCACACAAGCCGTCGGACCATTTTGGTAATTCGAGGATCCTAAGGACAAGGAGTTGAAGCACAGTGACATGAAAGTCCTGAAGTCGCGATTTGCGATAAGAGCTGGGTTAGAATTTCAGGATTTCGGCACTTTGTGTGTCGGGAATGAAGAGGACAGCACTTTGGGAGTGAAAGTCCTGAAAACATGAAAGAGTGACAAGTGGCAGGAGTCTACGTCAAAGGTGGGAAGTGGTTGAGTAGACAGGTGGCACGTCCTTGTCAAACAGGCAGAGTCAATCCTTGTTGACTATTTCAGAATTTGGAGGTTAGAAAGGGTACATCCTTGCTTCTGGATTCGTGAAATCGTGAAGTCTGAAATTTTGATGAAGTGAGAGGCCCGTTGAAAAGTCAACCTTTTCCGAGTGCATCATAGATTGGCATTTTGGGTTTCAGAGGTTGTAGGGACAGGAGCTTGGACATCAGGGATCGCAAAATCATGAAACCCGAACCTCCAAAGTCGAGAAAAGTGCGACCACATTGTTAGGTCAAGGGATTTGGAATTGATGCTTAGTGTTTGATCACGTAGCTCAATTCATTTGGACCTGTGGAAAGAAACCATTGCATGTGTGTTTTATTCCCCAAGGAGGAATCAAAGAGTCAATAGAGGCTCAAAGGGAAGATATAGAATGATCCTCTAGCGGACCTCAACTTGAGGGTTGGGGGTCTACGTCACCATGCCTTGCATTGGCATGTCTTTCCTTAACATGTCTTTCCTTGACATGGCTTTCCTTGACATGTCTTACCTTGACTTGAAATTCCATGCCCTGTCTTTCCTTGACATGCCATGCCTTGCCTTGAAATTCATTTCCTTGCCTTGCCTTTCCATGCCTTCCCTTGAAATGCCATGCCTTGACAAATTGGCATGCACAACAACCCTACTATTGGTTGTTATGCATTCCAAATTGGCATGAACAACAACCCTACTATTGGTTGTTATGCATTCCAAATTGGCATGCACAACAACCCTATGGTTTTTGTGCATGCATGACAGACATTTCCTTGCATTGACATGCCTTGCCTTGACATACCATGCCTTCCATTGACATTCCTTGCCTTGCGAAAAGGTAAAATCACCTCCCCAAGAGAGGATTCAATGGTTACTCATTGAGCTCATATCGATATGGCTATGATGACTTGGGAGTGGATATATTATTAAATGGTATATATAAGGGTGGCCCATCTTTTCGCATTAGTTCTTTGTCCCTTGGTGATGATTTTTTACTAGGTACATTTCTTGATCATTTGTTGGAGAGAGACATAGTGTATGTCATCTTCAAGGAGGTTCATCCCAAGGAAATATTCTGTAGACTTTTACTCAATAGTTTCCTAAATGGTACATCATATCAAATTATTTCTATTTACACAAAAAAAGGGCCCTCGAATTTATTTAGAAGGTGACCTTAAAAAAATTAACTTATGCATAGTGTTAGAGGGAGGGATAAGAGATGAATGCAGTGGTGGACACTCACCTCTTGTAAGGTGTAATTATTTTATAGTTAGAGTTCATTGGGTTATTTTTTAACCCAAAGGTATAAGGAATCGACTCTAAAATATTGGTTGCTTCATGCTTGGGGCGCTCTCATTAGTTATATCACAAATTGTTTTATGCACATGAGATGCGTCAATACCTTCCTCTTCTGTCAATTCAAATTGAACATACAAACTCTCATACACATTCAGATCATTGTCATGTGCGCAAAGACAAATCCCACCAATCTGGCAACAACATAATCCAAGGATAGAGTTAAATGCTTTTAGTATAAGATAAAATCAACTAATGTGTATACTTCTCTACCCACTGAATCCTACAGGAAACAAATACTGCAACCATCAAATCAATGTCTCTCTTAGGTAGACTATAATGGGGAATAAACCAACGAATACCCATAGTCCCACTCATAAAACAAAATAGTCTTATACATTCAAATAAGATGATTTCCATGCTTTGTAAGATTTCTTCAAGAATTCCACAAGTCCCCAATATGACTACTAAAATCAATGAAGAGTGAATATAAGAAGTTGAGGCAGATCTTGTTTGGAATTTAGAAATTGTTTTAGACCTTGTAGATCTTGTTTGAAATGTAGAAATTGTGGTAGACCTTGAGGCCTTTACCAAAGGGTGAGAATTCTATCAAACAATTGAGGAGCCTATAGGAGAGATAAAAAAAATTATGGGCCTCTATAATATTGGTTCCAACTTCGACATCTACACATGAAAATGCTTATTTGGTTTGATAGGGGTTGCTTGACCAACAAGAAAGGTGATTTACAATGTGATTATGGATCTAATATTTATGAAGAGATGCATCATGCATAAGGAGATTGATGTCAAGGAATCATGGAGGACAGGGCTGTTGTGCATGCCAAATTTGGCATGCACAACAACCACAGGGTTGTTGTGCATGCCAAATTTGCATGCACATCAACCCTATTGGTTGTTGTGCATTTTCCATGTACACCAATCAAACCCAACTGTGACAGTTATAGCTTACCTGATCTAGTTCTAGCCATTATTCTAGTATATCCATTGGTTCATGTTCCTCCCTTTGTAACTACATTGATTCATGAGGCTTTATCCCTCCTAAGATTCAAATTGATCAGATTTTCATTACTTTGTCTATCTCAAGCTTCCCATTTTTGCAATAAGTCAGGGTAGTTTTCTATTAGGTTCCCAATTGTCCATCAATAGTTACACCTCAACTTCCTTAAGTGAAGAAAATATTAAGAGACATGTCCCACCTCATCACATAACCCTCACATCCTCCATGGTCTCCACCCATAGCTAGGGTATCGACTTCATTAACCCATAAAGAAGTCATTTCAAAACTTTCTTCAATTTCTTACAGTTCTCTAGAGTTCTCCTCCTTACAGGTATTATTGTTGTAATAACTATGATACATGGTTATAGGTACCAAGAAGTAATTATGGAGAATGCACTACATATGTGGCAGGTGATCAACAACTTTTCAATCACATAGTGTTCATTAACAGTACTAACTAGAAATCTCATCGGTAGTGGGAGTGGGTTGGGAGCTCCTACTCCACTCTTTAATGAAGGATAGTTGTTCACAACATGGTCTTCATTTCTTCATACTATACACCAAAATTTCTCTCTTGTATTCCTGCTCTTAGATAATTCTTTCATCTATTTAGCCAATGTTGAAATATATGTTTTTCACAACATAATTTCAAAGTTTAGGTTGGTATTTGAAACCATGGAAGTTGATGAGGCAGCTAGGGTAGTTCCTTCAGTGCAAGCGGGATACTTGAATAGGTGAGGTGGACAAGGATACTTGAAAATTGGCTACCAGACAAGTTTATGTATGGAGAAGATAAATATGTATAATTTGTAATACATCCAAAAATTGCACCTTGTTTGGACAAATATAATGAGATATTAAAGTTTCACAATGATAATACTTTTGCCACTTACAATTTATAGATAGATACAAATCAAATAATATCTTTCAAAGGGTTGTCTAAAGTACTTGCAATAGTAGTAAGTTAAAAATGATGACAACAACAAACAAGCTTCAGAAATGTACTTTTTTTAGGCAATTGAACACACACTTTAGCATTTATTCATAATATCTTGCCTAGTACAAATTTTGGGCAGTTTATAAATTAGTTAGAATAATGATATTGGCTGCAAACAATGGTTGTAACAATAGCAAAAACTTCAGAAATGCACTTAAAATGAAAACAAGAGATAGTTCAAGGACATAAGATGATAGGGCCTAGGATTGTGCAATTTTTGGGTAGGTTTGCTTGGTTAATAGTCTTGGGAAAGCTGTAAAATAATGGTTGTAGCAGTGATGTTAGCAGCATAAATCTCTAAGATTAGTAGTTTAGAGTAGGTTAGTAAATTAGTAAGGTATAAAGTGGAAATTTTGAGTTGAGGTTGATAGTCTTGTCAAAAGTCAAAAGTAGAGGATGTTTGTTGTGCATGCCAAATTGGCATGCACAATAGCCACATGCCAAATTGGCATGCACAACAACCACAATGTGTTTCAGGATAAATTCGCGAGTGCAGACACAAATCAATCTCCCTAGATCCACCTGGATCTAGAACAAAACAGGACAGAATAATACTATTTTCCTAGATCTAGACTATTGAATGAACTAAGAGGTAAGGATTATGGACATACCTTATGAACACTTTCCTTAAATCTTTGTTGTTCCAATCTTCGCTCCAATGCTCTTGTCCCGTTCAAATCAAAATAGTACAAACCAATCGAAGTGAAAGCATATCAATATATTCAATAGCTAGTCTATATATATGATCAAGGAGTTATGTAATAAAGTGACATCATCTTTATGGGAAAGGGACATATTACTGTATTGAATTAATTGAAAGTGAAACTTACAACCTGAGCCTTGATGTTGTAGATCTCCTTTCGATGG
>SNQJ01S0006592.1:171010-184895 GCA_010110895.2 Picea sitchensis | reverse complement strand
AAGGTTGTTTTTAAGGGGGCAGACATGTTAGGGTCCTAACCCGCACATAGGTAGATCAATATATTCAGATGTAATAAAGGTCAATATTAATAAGGCCTTTCAATAAAATAGAATAAGGCGGATGTAAGAAGACCTAATAGAAGATTCCGCTTCTAGAAGGATCTTCCTCTAGATGCTTCTCTCGATAAACATATTTAGTATAAATAAGGGTCGAGGGTATGAAAACCCTAGCTTGGAGATTATTGTAACATAGCACTACTCGATTAGAGGTTTCCCCCTCAAAGAGGCCTGTAAACATTGCTTTCTGAATCAAAGTGTTATTTCTATTGTTGTTCTTATATCATTTATGTGTTATTGTGGAGATTATGCTAGATATATTACTGTTATTCTTCCATTTCTAGCATTTTATTTCTGTTCTACATATTTTCTATAT
The DNA here is from genome assembly GCA_010110895.2 of Picea sitchensis. Taxonomy (NCBI): domain Eukaryota; kingdom Viridiplantae; phylum Streptophyta; class Pinopsida; order Pinales; family Pinaceae; genus Picea; species Picea sitchensis. Next base: position 184,462 of record SNQJ01S0006592.1, on the reverse strand, counting down.
TTGGTATCTTGCATCTATCAGCTGGATTATCCCATCTTACTGGAGTGTTGGACTTTCTGACATAAAGTGCTTCAAATGGGCTCATCTTCAGTTATTCTTGATACACATTGTTGTAAGCGAATTCTACCAAGTGTAGGTAGTCTTCCCATTTAGATGGTTTGTCCATCACATACATCTTAGCATGTCTTCTATCACTCGATTCACCCACTCTGTCTACCCATCAGACTCAAGATGATAGGCAGTGCTGAAGTTCAGATTCGTTTCAAACCCCTTGAATAATCCTTTCCAAAATTTTGAGGTGAATTTCGGGTCTTTGCTAGACACAATTGTCTTGGGGATACCGTGCAATCGTGCCACTTCCCTCATAAATATATCAGTAGCATTGGCTTCCTTGTGAGTAGTCTTCAATGGGATAAAATGGGCAACTTTCATAATATTTTCCACCACCACCATGATTGAATCATGTTGCTTGCCTATTCTGGGCAATCCTGTGATGAAATCCATTGTCACTACTTCCCACTTACACTCAGAAATGGGTAAAGGCTGCAGCAACCCTGCTGGGTGCATGTGCTCAGCTTTAACCTTCTGACACTCCATACATCTGGCGATGTAATTTGCAATTTATTTCTTCATACCTGGCCAAAAGTAATGGCTCTTGGTTGCTGCCACAATTTTCTGATATCCAGGGTTCCCAACATAAGGGACATTATGCATTTCTTTTAAAATCATAAATTTTGAGTCCTGGACATTAGGTACATAAATTCTGTTCTTGTACATAAGTATTCCATCGGCTTCGAATTTATAATTTTCCACTTTATGTGGCATCTCACCTTGTAGTATTTTTTCTACCAAATCCATGTACTACAAATCTGCATTTGCAGCCTTTGAAATTCTGCATTTAATATTAGTTTGGTACATGAAAATGGTCGTAGCATGCAATTCATGCACTCTCCTACTGAGTGCATCAATCACTTTGTTTTCCTTTCCTTTGATATTCTTGATATCAAAGTCATACTCACAAAGAAACTCCAACCACCTACTCTGCCTAGAATTCAAAGTTGGCTGATCAAACAAATACTTTAGACCATTATGGTCTGTCCTCAGTTTGAACCTCCTTCCCATGAGGTAATGCCTCCATTTCTTTAGAGCGTGTACTATGGTTGCCAACACCAAATCATGAGTTGCATAGTTCCTTTCATGCTCTTTCAACTTTCTAGATTCATAACAAATTACGAATCCATTCTGAATGAGGACTCCTCCCAGTCCTTCTTTGCATGCATTTGTACATACTATAAAGTCTTAATTGATCTGCAATCCTCAGGATTGGAGCACTGGTTAACAGTTGCTTCAATTGCTTGAAGCTTTTGTCACAATATTTTGTCCATTGAAATTTCTTCTCCTTCCTTTGCAAGGAAGTGATAGGGTGAGCTATCCTTGAGAATCCTGTAATGAACCTTCTGTAATAGCCAACTAGACCCATAAAGGATATGACTTTTCTCATGTTTTTAGGTGCTGACCATTCTTTGATGGCCTCAATCTTCTCAGGATCTACAGTTATCCCATCCTCTGAACTGATATGCCCCAAGTAATGGATCTTCTTTTGATAAAATGATCACTTACTCAATTTGGCATACAGTTGGTGCTCTCTTAGCACCTGCAACACCATCCTAATATGTTGTTCATGCTCTTCCTCCAAATTGGAATACACCAGGATGTCATCCAAAAATACTATGACAAACTTGTCCAGATAGTCCTTGAATACTCCATTCATCAGGCACATAAAAACAATGGGTGCATTTGACAACCCAAACAACACCACTGTGAACTCATAATGACCACACCTTGTTCTAAAGGCAGTCTTGTTGATTTCTTCATCCTTTATCCTTACCTGGTGATATCCCGACCTGAGGTATATCTTTGAAAATATCTTCACATCCTTCAACTGATTGAAGAGGTCAAAAATCATTAGCAGAGGATATTTGTTCTTTACAATTAGTTTGTTCAATTATCTGAAATCGATACAAAATCTCAGCGTCCCATCCTTCTTCTTCATGAACAAGACCAGGGAACCCCAAGGTGACATGCTTGGGCATATATACCCCTTCCTCAAGTGCTCCTCAAGTTGAAATTGTAGTTCTTTCAGCTCTGACGTACTCATTCTATAAGGAGCTTTTGACACTGGATATGCTCCAGGAATCAAGTTTACAGAGAAGTAAATATATCTTTTTGGAGGTAGTCCAGGCACCTCCTGAAATATATCCTCAAAATCCTTTAGTACCTCATTATCTTCAATCTTTTACACCTTATCCTTAGGTGTTTCCTCCACATGGGCTACAAATAATTGACAACCTTTTTTGTAGCACTTCTTTAGCTGCATTGATGAGATTTCTCTGATAACAACAGCTCTAGGAATTCCTTGGACTCTTCTCCAATTTCCTTCCTCATCCAGGAAATTGAATGCCTTGTTACAATAGTCCAGGATGGCATGGTGTTGGTCTAGCCAATCCATCCCAATTAGACATTCATAGGAACCCAAAGGTAGAACATTCAATTCATCCTTTGTGCTCAGTCCATTCATGTCCACTGGACAAGGCTTAACTAACTCAGTGACTTTTCTCTTGGTTCTTGTAGCTAGCTGCACTAACCAAGACTTTTCATGTTTTCTTATTGACAAGTGCAAACTTTCCACCACTCTAGGATCTATATAACTATGGCTAGCCCTTGAATCAATTAAAATAGTAAAGGCATGGTTGTTGACCATACCTTCCACTTCAATCATGCACGAATGATATTCTTCTTTCTTGTTGTCTAGGGCTGCGTAGATCCTTGGAATTCTATTGCCCATGTCTTCCACTGTTTCAACCTACTGAACATTGTGGACAACTCTCACCTTGTCATTTCTGTGGGGGTAATATATGTACCTATGGTTTCATTTACAGCCCCAACATTCCATAGGTGGTTGTCTTGGCATCTGTTAGCATCAGAAGTCACTCCTAGATTGTAGCAGGAGCAGAGCCCGATGCCCATTAGTTTAATGTCATGTTTTGTTTAATGAGGTGATCAAATGGAGGTTAACTCAAGACGATGTATCTCTAACTCTGAAACTAGGCCAAGAATGCATGGGCAGGTGAGGTCTTGCATGAACTTCAGAAAGTGAGGTGTAGTAAGGGTGAGTAGGGGGAAAACTTATATCAGGGAGATGCGAAGGTCTGTAGTAAACATCAGGTTTCTAATAGACTATAGAAGAAGGCATCCAAACACAAGATCTTCTTGCACTCAAACACAAAAAACCAGAGAATACAATAATGCATAAATAAATCCTTTATCATGACATAATTGCAATGATCCGCATGAATCATTCGTTCACGAACTCTCTTAGCATGAGACGAAAATTAGATGAAGTAAGAAAGACTGTCTGTCATAAAGCAAGAAATCTCATATGCAGATGCATAACCATAGAACTAGATTTTGTGCTAAAACTTTACAATTGGGAGCTCTGCTCTACCATCGATAGATACAAAAAATGGCCAAAATGCCTACATATGCTCTTCACCATTTCGCCCAGCAGAGGCGTCTCCTCAATCACATCTGGTCTGCATTCTACTGTCATACGCTACCTTAATTCTTCATGGCTCGTACCAGGGGGGTAGCTGAGCCCTTAAATGTTGAATTGGCGTGTGCAGGCTTCCCTGGCGATTTTGAGACTCGACGTGACTTCCATGGAAAGAATCAGTATGGAGGACCATCTCGGGTGGACCTTCAACCGAGACGTCCATACCCTGTAATTAATGAGTGAAGCGAGGCTTCAACCACCTTATCTCTTCTTCGTTTATCCTCAAGCTGGCATCGGGATTTAGATCACATTGAATCAGTTCCTGGAGAACACAGTGCCCCCTCTCTTGAATCTTAATTAGGCGCCTTTGGCCTCTTTGTCAGAGTGCTTTTGGCATTTTGGGGTTCGTGGATGAGAAAGGATTAGGATCTTTCTCCTTTATAGTCACAATGGGAAAAATGTCGGGAGGGCCTAATGATCACCATGTGTTCCCCACTGATTTGACGGCTCTGAACTAACCCGGTAGTACCGTGGGCCCGAGTTTTGACACTTTCAGCGCTATCAGGGTTCGGGGTTTCAAAATGTAAAATGGCAAGGAATGCTTACCGCTCGAACTCCTGAATGCCGACATGACATGGATGTGTGCCGCGCGTACTTCAGATGGACGACCCATATAGTATTTGCTATTATAAAGGGGTTGTCCCCCCTTCACCCACTCGCTTGATATGACTTGGTGTTGAGATCCTGGGCTTAGTTCGAAAGGAGCTTCGGAGTTTCGTTGATCGGCACTTTCAAGTGCAATGGAAAGAGAGCTTCCTGACTCTCGATACCCAATACGCTGACAGGCTGCCACCTGTCCCGGTTGGATTGGACGACCCAAATCTGATTTGAACTATTGGTGCTCCCTCTTGTGCTAAACCTCAGGCAAATCGGTAGCTCTGAAAACCCGATGACCGTCGATCTGCTTTGTAAATAGATCTTGGATGCTGCCAACGCTATTTTGCCCGCTCACTTGCCTTGCTACCAAAAAAACAGAGATTCTCTCGTGCTGCGCTTGGGCACTTCCTGAGCAACCTGCAGACCTGGGTTCTTTTGCACCCAAGACAAAAATAATCGCTAACATTAGGCTCCATGGGGGATAGATTCGTCCTTGTGATGCTCTAAGAACTCATTCTGCAGCTTCAGTGCCTTACTGTTGGGCTATGGAGTCAGGCTCAAAACATCCCACTGCTGGAAATACAGGCCGAAAAATAAAAACAAAACAAACTGAAATTTCATGCTTACAGGAGCTTATTTATGTACAGTCCTACGCTAATAAAACACTTTACATGGGCTAGGTGAAAGAAAACTTCCACCATAGCCATTCAAGCAGCTTTCTGGATAGAAGCTCCTTCCTTCTGTCGATGATCATCAGAGAATGGTGTAACCTTGACAGCAGAGCAGTTACACTCTTCAACTCCTCCTTACAGGATGGAGTTGAGATGAAATAGGGTGGCTCCAAGGCATAGGGGAAATGCCACTCCATGTACTTGCAGACAGGGTCATAGAATGAGTGGAAAATTCTAGAAAATGGGCGACATACACCCTCCTTTGCTACACAGTTGTTCACCCATGGATGAATATCTCTTATAAGCACAGGTTGATGGTGGACAACTGACGTAGGCTCGCTGCTCTCAGGTGGTGGTTGCTCGCTGACTGGCTCTGGACAGGAAATATTCTGCTCCTCTGGTTCGGTCTCCCCCAGGTCCAATTCGTATTCATCATAAATAGGGACCATGGGGTGGTTCTGTTTTCTGACTGTCTCTTCAGTATCTCTATAGTGATCAAAAGTAGGATAATCTTGCTGCTCATCATCACTATAATATATATAAAAAAGGGGTTGTCCTTCATTGATATGATCCTCCTCCATAACAGTGATCCCGTCAAAAATTTCCGTTTCAGGGACAGCGAGACCTGTTGCTTCTAGCTGCTCATACATAATCCTTTTCTCTTAAATCCCAGGTAAAAATATATCGTGAGAAACCCCCCAGGGGAAAAGAGAAGAAACCTCTTCCACAACTAACCCCTCTTTTAAAAAGAGAGGGTCTTCATCATCATGAGTAGAGCTTCTAGGAACATCTGCTTCCACCTGATGCCTAGGTAAGCCATCTACTATAGACCACATATGCTCTATAAAATCATAATTTTCACAAGAGGCATGTTGATCGTTATGAACATCTAAAAGAGTAGGTGCATCTGAAATAATGTCAAATGCTTCCATTCCAGGGATAACACAACTAATATCATTCAACACCTCTATTTTTTCATGGCAAATGCTTTCCTCCACAGTAAAGGCTTTATCATGGACATGGTCTTCAGGGCCAGCAGAGGCTTCATGAAGCGAAGAAAAATCCTCACAACAGTTTTCAAACAAGCAATCAGTTGGATAGTAGTCTTTACAAAATGAATTGAAAGATATATGAAAACCTGTTAAAGAGCGGATGCTTGCAGTGGGAAGAGACCGACACCATTCAAGAGAAGCTACCTTCAATGAATACCTGAAGAGCTTAATCCGGACATCCTCATGCGTGATATTGTGTCGGTGAATAGCCTCATGGAAGTCCAGTAAATGCTCAGCTGGTTCCTCCCAACTTGTTGCATGAAATTTAGGGAGGAAATATTCCCATTGGTCTCTATCAAGAAGTGCATTAGGAAACCCAACTATCTGGGAAAGGTCACAGAAAGAAAACCTTTGAGCCATAATTTTCTCCATATTGAAACAGTGGAGTCGCCAGGTGAAAGATGCTCAGCTTCAAATATGCCTGGTCCTTGTTCACCATCAAAGGCCAGATATTAACATTGTCATTACCCCAGGAAGCTTCTTAGACTGAGAAAGCAGTTGCTGAAACCTTCTCGAGAAAGCTCCTTAGGGTCAGCTTTCAGGTGTGCTAACAGTAGTCACAGTTGAAACAATGATGTGGAAACAATGGAGTCACCACAGTGGAGTTGTCAGGTGCACAGTAGCAATCTTTAATGGCTCTGATGTCTAATGCACCTTCAGAATCAGAGGCTCAATGTTGTTCTGCCCAGGGAAAATCATCAACTTCATCCCCGGCAATGGCGCCAGAAATGTTAGCATCAGAAGTCACTCCTGGATTGCAGCAGGAGCAGAGCCCGACGCCCATCAATTTAATGTCACATTTTGTTTAATGAGGTGATCAAATGGAGGTTAACTCAAGACGATGTAGCTCTAACTCCGAAACTAGGCCAAGAATGCATGGGCAGGTGAGGTCTTGCATGAACTTTAGAAAGTGAGGTGTAGTAAGGGTGAGTAGGGGGAATACTTATATTAGGGAGATGAAAAGGTCTGTAGTAAACATCAGGTTTCTAACAGACTGTAGAAGAAGGCATCCAAACACAATATCTTCTTGCGCTCAAACACATAAAACCAGAGAATACAATAATGCATAAACAAATCCTTTATCATGACATAATTGCAATGATCCGCACAAATCATTCGTTCACGAACTCTCTTAGCATGAGTCGAAAATTAGATGAAGTAAGAAATACTATCTATCATAAAGCAAGAAATCTCATATGCAGATGCATAACCAGAGAACTAGAGTCTGTGATAAAACTTTACAATCGGGAGCTCTGCTCTACCATCGATAGATACAAAAAATGGCCAAAAGGCCTACATATGCTCTTCCCCATTTCGCCCACCAGAGGCATCTCCTCAATCACATCTGGTCTGCATTCTACTGTCATACACTACCTTAATTCTTCATGGCTTGCACCAGGGGGGTAGCTGAGCCCTTAAATGTTGAATTGACGTGTGCAGGCTTCCCTGGCGAGTTGGAGACTCAACGCAACTTCCATGGAAAGAATCAGTATGGAGGACCATCTCGGGTGGACCTTCAACCGGGACGTCCATACCCTGTAATTAATGAATGAAGCGAGGCTTCAACCACCTTATCTCTTCTTAGTTTATCCTCAAGCTAGCATCAGGATTTAGATCACATTGAATCAGTGCCTAGAGAACACAACGCCCCCTCTCTTGAATCTTAATTAGGCGCCTTTGGCCTCTCTGTTAGAGTGTTTTTGGCATTTCGGGGTTCGCGGATGAGAAAGGATTAGGATATTTCTCCTTTAAAATCACGATGGGCGAAATGTCGGGAGAGCCTAACGGTCGCCACATGTTCCCCACTGATTTGATGGCTCTGAACTAACTCGGTATTACTATGGGCCCGAGTTTCGACGCTTTCGGCGCTATCGGGGTTCAGGGTTTCGAAATGTAAAATGGTGAGGAATGCTTACCGCTTGAACTCCAGAATGCCGACATGACATGGATGTGTGCCGCGCATCCTTCAGATGGATGGCCCAGATAGTATTTTCTATTATAAAGGGGTTGTCCCCCCTTCACCCACTCGCTTGATATGACCTGGTGCTGAGATCCTGGGCTTAGTTCGAAAGGAGTTTCACTGATCGACACTTTCAAGTGAAATGGACGGAGAGATTCCTAACTCCCGATACCCGATACGCCGACAGGCTTCCACCTGTCCCGGTTGGATCGGACGATCCAAATCTGATTTGAACTATTGGTGCTCCCTCTTGCGCTAAACCTCGGGCAACTCGGTAGCTCCGAAAACCCGATGACCGTCGATCTACTTTGTAAATAGATCTTGGATGCTGCCAACGCTATTTTGCCCGCTCGCTTGCCTTGCTACCGAAAAAACAGGGATTCTCCCATGTTGCGCTTGGGCACTTCCTGAGCAACCTGCAGACCTGGATGCTTTTGTGCCTAAGACAAAAATAATTGCTAACAACATCTTCCCATCCACTTTAGCCTTCCTAGGCTCTCTAAAATATGGTTGTCCTTGAGGACTGTTCCTGAAAAAGGGTGGATTAGTCCCCTTCTTCCTCTGATCCATATTGAATTTCTTCTTGTCTTCCCAAGCCTTCCAGAAAGTAGGTTTCTCTCTTTGTTGCTCATATAAGAATTTTTCTCTTCTTATAGTTTCTTCCATAGTGTTAGGGTCATCATACTATATCTTTTCATTGATGGAAGGTGGAATTCCACTTAGACACCTTTGAATCTTGACAGTCTCATCTTTGATGAACGGAACATACTTCAACAATTCAAAAAATCTTGGTTTGTATTCATCAATGGTCATGTTACCCAACTTGAGTTCAAAGAAATATTTCATCTTTCTGTCATAGTACCTCTTAGTCAAGTATTTCTTTTCAAAATACTTCTTGAATTCTTTCCAAGTTATATCTTTCTCTCTAATGTGTTGCACCTGCACAAGTTGATCCCACCACATGGATGCTTTTCCTTTCAGTTGATACATCAAAATTCTTCCTTATGCATGATCGGAATAAATTTGTAGTTGGAAGTATTTCCTCATACCAAGCAACCATGTCTCGACATATTCCTCCTTCTTATGTTCTCCATCAAACATAGGAGGCTTAATCTTATTCATTTCTCCCTTTAGTTCATCCACTCCAGATCTCCTATGTTTTCTGGTAGGAGATGGTCTTGAACTTCTGTGTGCCTCCTTATTGGAGTGTTTCGGGGAGTGACGATGGTGCCTACTAATGCTTCTCGATCTTGTTTTCTTCTCAGGGGTATTGCGACTCCCTGTTTTTCTTAAGTCACTCTCCTTATCCAACTTCTTTTCGATTCTTTCTAGACTCTGCATCAACTTTAGGTTGAATTCACCCTATTGTTCCTTAGATTTCATGAGTTTTATGTTATCTTCTTGGTGAGTCTGGGCATCTTTCTGCAATTGTTCAATGATTTTCATCATATGCCCTTCCTTATCTAACTCTTCTCCATGCTCATTGGAGTTCGATCCTTCAACCCCCAAATGGACATCCATTCCTTTTATTTCATTCTCAGAACTGGAAGCAGTCTGTGCCTCTTCAATTTCTTTTGCACTCAGTGGAAATTCTATTTGGTTCTAGAAATTATTAATCTTATGCAAACACAACGTGCAGACAACTAGAATTTGTCACGCCATCATTCCTTAACAAATCCCACAATAGTCATAAAAAAATCTGATTACAGAAAATGCTCAGATTTCATTCTCTGTGATTCTTGTTCAATCAAGAATCCTCGCAGATTTCCTCTTTTTGAACACTTCTCTGCTAAGTTTTTGGGAACTATCCCCTTTATCTCAGTCCCCAACCCACGCGACCATGGGTCGTGACCAAGCGTTTGATCAATAAGTGATTACTCGGGCCTTCAACCTCAGAAAGTTTCAAATCACAACACAACAATCACTCAGAGTTATGGGTTACCAAACTCGCGGAGTAGGGTTGATCAACAGTTCACGTCTACTCAGCATCCAATGACTGACACTCACTATGGACCTCAGGTGTCTGAGTTCCAGGGCTTCGGGTCTTTGAGACTTTGGAGCTTCGGAGGATCTCGCATCCACAAATCTGAATTGTTAATCTCCAAACATTCCCAATCACCTTTGGTGACATCATTATGTTACATCACGTAACATTTTCTCAATTGTGGGGGCATGAAATGGTGGTTTGGAGTAACCCTCCTTTCATCCCACAATTCTTTTGATGCTGACACGTAACCCCTCGGTGAAACCGTGGTTTGGATTGCGGGAATGCCTTGGAGAATTAACTTTCATGCAACTTGGGTCCCCACAATGCCTTCTAGCTGTTGATTTTGATGTATCATGATCAATGCCACTATGGGTCCTCCAACCTTTAACTACATTACGTAAGCTCGGGCCCCACTAACCTTGCTCACATAGGATGCACATGGTGGAATACTAGTGACTGATACGTGGCCCATTAAGATGAGTGACACTCGTCACGTTCCAAATGCCATTTCAATCTTCCATGGGTTCTAAACCCACCGACATGTGGCACACATCCCATGTGTCCACGTCACCTCCAGGTGATGTCATCATGACTCACCACTTCGGCTCTTCAGGCTTTAGCAGTTTCAACTCCTCTACGCTTTCTTTTTCCCGGAATGCTTTCTCCCTGAGTTCATGATCTACCGACGTGTTTCCTCCTTCATGATCAATGACTATGAGTGACTTTATCACTTCGGGCTTCAGGATTTTCAAACTCATAGCACTTGCCTGCTCACAAATTACTTCCACCTGAAGTGCATGATCTCTTGAATGTTTCCTTCGCAACAGATGGTTGCGATCTACTTTGGCCTTCTGGATTTCGGGAGTTTGTCACAGTCCACACTTGAAATCCTTTGAAGTGACTTTCCTTTGCCTTCCTAGACACAGATCTAATGGTTAGGCTCTTTTCCTATGATCTACGGTGTATATCTCCTTCGAAATTTTGTGCCTCAGCGCATTCCACTTATCCTGATTGCCGAACTCTGAAAGGATTCCAGGATAACCTTCCTGCACCTTCTTCGGATCTGACAATCATAAAGGACTCTCCTTTTTACCAAACAGATCCTACGGCTCCAACACCCCAAGTGTTGAGCTCTCTCTCTCTCTCTCTATTTTCAAATACCACGTTGACTGTGGTTTTATTCTACTGCTACTCCTCTTGAGCTTTGTAACATGACCAAGTAACCCCTTGGCACTCAGAAACAATCTAAGGTTCGAAATTGCTTCCATCCGAACACCATTTCCACTCAAAACCTTGGGTCCAAAGACCACTTATCCGACCCATCCAGGCTCAACGTTGAAGCCATCGCTCTGATACCATATTGTAACATCCCCGACCATCAAGCCCACTGTCAGGTAACGCTACTATGCGGAACATTCACATACATACACACACACACACATATAACATGCATGTTTAATGAAATTTAACCAAAAAATACAAACTGATCACATAATTATTGCTAACATATAGACTTAATAGAATTAGCAACAATTCATACATGCAACATAATACATGATAACATTTCAAGACACATACATGCATCACATATGAATTAAGTACATAATTAATATTTATCTTTTGAACTGGCGTAACACCACCAACTGCGTGCAGAACTTCCACGAACCTCCCAACCTTAGACCATGTTGCTCATCACTCTCAGCAGTAGGTCACCCCCGAGCTGGGACTAAGCTCCACCAGGAAAGGGAATCCTAGGCTAGGAAAGGTCAAAAGGAAGACACATAGTTTATGAGGATGGATTCTCTCCCAGGAGCCACTTATGCCCACTGCTCATAGACTCTAATTCCCCACATTCCTGTCTCACCCGATAAGTATACACCTTCACTGTCACATAGGACAGTCCTTCAGCTGCTAAACCTCCCTTGCCTCTGGCTTAGCATCAGGCCGGACCGGAATTCTCCGATCTCTGTGGCAGCTACAGGACACCTTCCAGGAGTTATCACTTCCTCCACACACTCTCTCACTTGGAGAGAGTCGTTCACAGGCCTGACAACCTGCTTCTTCAACCACAACCACCTCTCTCACCTGGAGAGAGTGTTGCACACATGCCTGACAACCTGCTTCTTCAACTCCGTTCCAGCACAAGGAGGACAATAGTAAGGCCCAACAAGGAACAAATGATGGTAGAAATTCACACTCAACAAAGGGACTGCATGGCCACAACAACCCACAGTTATAACTCACACGACATAGAAAATTACGGTATGCTCAGGTTTCACAGAAGAAAACAACCCAAACAGTTAAGCACAAACTCAGATTTGTAGTGTGGATGAACTGGGTTCATATGACACATAAGAGACACATCTCAGTCCATAGGTTTGCCATTGGTTTTTAGGGTGTGTGACAAGGAATCAATGTAGAGGTCGAATGCAGACTCCAACGGTTCATATGGAGGATGCGTCCGCTTCTTAGGAAAACATCACAGTTTTATGGTTTCAGTGTTGCGTGAGGGTATGTAGAGATCAGACGCCCACTCACACGGTTCGGACAGCGGACCAAAGAATCGAGGATGAACCCCCATCACAACTCAATTATTGGGTTAAATTGCATGGGCTTGGGCCGACACATGTCGCCCATGAAGCTGCATGCACTCCATCAAGTATGCGTTCCCTTTTCCAGGAACTTAGGATAAAAATATACCTTTCACACCACTTTGGAATAATAATAAAATATTATCTCAAGGACTTAATCCCTTAAGCTTAGCCCATCTTCCAACCTTTCATCCCCCTCTCCCTTACCTAGCCTTGTGGAAGCTTAGTTCCCCATCACTCTTTCTTTGTGGTTGGTCGACACGCAACAATGTTTATATTTTATTAATGATTTGCATAATTACATATACAAAAATCAGGCTCCTAGCCTTTAACACCTAGGCTCTCTGGCCTAAATAACACATAAGCCCACTATCTTATCAACACTCGTCTCACTAGCCTACAAAAAATAATTACAATTCATAATTAAACAGGGGCTCGTCCTTGGGGATATTACAATGATATTGCAGAATAAAATATCAATATTTTCACATCTTGTTATATGCATATTCATTGATCAAAGCTTCACTATCTTCCCTTTTTATACAAGTAGAAGTGGTTAGGCCATTTATAGAATCAAATGAATCAAGGTCATGTAGGAAACCCTCTAGACTTGAGCCACCCATTACACTTATAAGATTCCCTTTTGTTTCAACTTATTCATTTACAGTGGAATAAACTTGGTCATTATGGATTGTCCTTGACTCTTCCTATACAAAAGAAGTAGAGGATGCTAGTTGATCATCATGGATCTCCAAATTTGTCTCCTTTGGTCCCATTCTATTATCTTTTGTTTGTAGCATTGGAGATATATAAATGGTCACTTCACCCTTAACACTACCTACTTCCTCTAGTGGTAATTCAAAATGAGGTAGCTTCCCATCTATGTAGTCTTGTATAATTTATCAGGATATGCATGTCTCCTATGACAAGCCTCATATCCCATAATATCCCTATGACTAAGAATATGTCCTTATTAACTCA
>SNQJ01S0006592.1:137362-171000 GCA_010110895.2 Picea sitchensis | reverse complement strand
CTACTTCCTCTAGTGGTAATTCAAAATGAGGTAGCTTCCCATCTATGTAGTCTTGTATAATTTATCAGGATATGCATGTCTCCTATGACAAGCCTCATATCCCATAATATCCCTATGACTAAGAATATGTCCTTATTAACTCAAATTCTACAAGGGGGTTGTCTTATGGTTCAGATGTTTCGGTTTAGGTAAAAATATTATACAAATATTCTCCAAATTACTTTTAGAAAATTTATCAAATAAAACTTCTATTTATTTATCCCTTATGATTGGTTAACTTATCAATAAAAACATGCTTGATACAACCATTTCACGCCTTGATCATGAAAATTTGGAAAAAACTAGAGCAAGACAATCACACAACATGAGTCTATAAAAAATTAAAGTCTTTCCTAGTGTTGATGTGACGCTAGTTCTCTTTTGTTCGACCAATACATTTATTATAGATATTTTCATCACATTAAAGAGATAACTAACAAACCCAACAACCCTGCACCTAGAACCAAAATATAAAACATCAATTTTACTAGTGAAGACATCACTCCCATCATATGGTGAATCAAAATTTGAAGATTGTTTCAACTTATTAGGCCACCCTACTTATTAGTTTCAATCAAAGCTTTCCTGATCATTGAAATTTCTTTCGCCTATTTTTTTAAATGACTCAAAAGCTCTTCTTTACCATATAATTTGATGTTTCTATTATAAACACCTAATTTGTGTAACTCCTATAGATTCTCTATGCAATTTGTTGAATGGATTGTACGCTCTTTACAATCCCGAGCTTCAAATATTTTATCATGTTCCCAATTTTTGGCATGGTCTATTTTACATGTTATATCCTCTAATTCTTTAGCTAAGTGTTGCTTAAATCCCTTGATAGCATCATTTTGATCCATTATGTTTTCATTTTTCTTGAGTGTGTACATAGTGTGTAAATATAGAGTTGTGTGTTGTGTAACTTGGAATGGACTAAAATTGTGGGTCAAATCTAATCTTTGGTTATAAATTTTCATTTAATATCTAAAGAAAATGGGGTAATCTTTCATTGTACATGCGTAGTCTCTTTGAACTTGCACCCAATTTTTAACCCACTAGATTGTGATTTGCCATAAACATTCCCTACACAATCAAGATTGTAAATACCCAAATCAATGTCTTGAGCACCCTTTTTGTCAATGTATGAAAATACATCACTAAGGTAGGAGTGACCTTTTGGAGAAAGATAAACACCAACACCATATGATGGGCCAATATTATGTGTGCTACTCTTGCTAAAGACCATGAAGTGTGATTGTTGATGCACATTTGGTGGGAATTTCATGCCAAGAATTCCTAACCTTCATTTTACCACTGGACCTTCTAGTTATTTCACCCTACCTATGAAAATCCTACAATCAAACATGGCCCATCACACTTGTATTGGTATTTCAATATATACCAATAATAGTGGTTGCAAATGGTTGAAACTATAAATAAAATGGTTCTACATTGTCACACACTCTTCATTGCCATGTTCCAATTTGATTAATCTATCACCCAACAATTCATATTTAGGAGCTTCCAAACTTCTACACTATTTGGATTCCAACAATTCATATTTAGGAGCTTCCAAACTTGTAAACTATGTAAAATAACCATTTATGAAATATAACTAAATATATAATTTTTAGTTACAATTACTTGTGTTTAATAAATTTTAAACATGGTTGCAACATGCGTCCCATGATCCATGCATAATCCTTACATATTATCTTCAATATCATAAATGTTTAACTTAAAACAACAGTCATACAACACCATCATGAACCGAAGAAGATTGGAATTCCAATTTATAAACATACATATTGTTGGTGCGGAATTGGAGACCGGGGTTCTCGGAGACTACCAACAAAGGTATCGTTGTATTCTAGTTGTGCTAGCATGTTAAAAATTTCACAAGGGAAGGAGGTCTCACCCGAAGCAATATTGAGACTTTGTGTGATAAAGTGAGTTAAGTAGGACACACCATCCTATCTAACATATCACGGATCAGATTCATACTTAATTGGGACAGATCATATTATCAAGAATCCATGTTGTGAAACCTACAAATAAGTGCATACATGAAAAAAGTGTTTTAAACGGTGCCACAGATGAAAATTTTACCACATAACAGGTTACACGAAAATAAGACCAAGCATTCATCCATAACACAACAAAATGTGTATGCTCGAACACTCCTTTCTATATTATTATATCTCATACTAGTGAACACAGGGCATGTCTTTCCTATTGCAACTTACACAAAAAGCCATAATTAGTTGTTTTCTAAGAAGATAGATCCTAGAAAAGCAATATCATCTAAAATAATACAACATCGAAATATCAACAAAACAATACAATAAAACACAGGTCAATTCTAAAAATCCCAACCCTTTCCCATTACATTTTCCCCAACTTATATCATTTTCTTGTCCGTTTCTTGATTCCTCTTTGTCTTTTCTTTCACTCGAAGCTTATAGGATTTTTCAGCTCTTCCTCTAGCTGACACATCACTCTTTTTCCTTACTAGTGCATTGGCAGTTAGCTTTCCACCACTTGGAGTTCTCACTGATGTTTTCTATTGTTCCACGAAAATTGGTGGTATTCAAAACGAAGGGCCCAATAGGTCCCGAACACAACCTTTGACTCGTCCCGAGTCAAATTTTTGATGGTTTGTCTTGGTTTCCTTCAAACAAAGGGCCCAAATATGGTACAATCTGCAATGCTTGTTGTCGAAAACTACCATATTGCTCGATTCTTTCCTCCCATTTCCTTGCTAAAATTAATGCTCCCGCAAGAAATTATTTTGTGGCTTTGACATCAGGTACCTCAGGATTGGTAGACAACAAAGCATTCCACTTTGTATCAATGAATGCGTCCAACTACTGCAATGAAATGTATTCTCCTTGTATTGTAGGCTAGCACTGTCAGAGTGTTGTCTTCACGGCTCTGTTAACTTCATCCATGGAATCCAACCTATCATCCTCAGTGTAGATCTCTGCAAACTTAGTTGAATTCTCTATAGGATAAACAATGGTTCGGGCTTTTGCATGCATATTTTAAATCCTAGTGCATAACTCTTCTACAGGCTTACTGCGTTGGTCCAACAACCCAACCCAGTTTGTGACCATATCAAAGAGTTGACGATTTTTCTTGGCCCAGGAAAGCAACAAGGATTTAACATTGGTACCTTCTTCAACTGCACATGTAAGCTTCTAGAGGATATTTTCGGGTTGCTCCTTTTCCTTTAACTTGAATGAGGCTACCTCCTATTGCAGAGTATCTATTTTGGAAGCCAACTAGTGTTAAGTTGTTAGCTATTATTAGTTTTATTTTCAAATTACTAGATAACCATAGCATAGATAGGATCGCTGAGAGAAACGCAATCAAAAGATACACAACATTTATCCTAGGAAACCCTCGTGGGGAAGAAAACCCAACAAAAACTTCCTTAATGTAGATATCCAATACAATGCCAAGACAATAAACCAAACACTAGAGAATATCCTCCACTGAGCAATGCACCTCTCTCTCTTCCTTCTTCTGGCAACTGGAAATTGCATCTTCCTTCAAAGTTGCGCACTAGATGAGTGAACTAAGTGAGTGAACAAATGAGGCACTGGATTCCTTTACTTATACAAACTGGTAGGTGCTGAAAAGGTGTCTCTTCATTGGTCAAGGTTGACTTGTCTTCTGAGTGGTTAAAACCACTTTAAATTGGTTGGGGGTCGACTTCTCAATTCACATAATATGTTTAGGGTTTGACCAATCCACAAAAGGGGATTTGGTCAATTACAATGCCCGACATGATCAATCCACAAATGGGGATTGATCTAATGAATAATAAGTGAATAATAAATAGAATACTCTTTGCAACTACAATATTTCAACACTCCCCCTTAACAAGAAGGGTATTCTACAACATCATGAGGAGAGAGAGAGAGGTCAACAACATCAACAACATCTGGAACAGTGATTAACATATCTATAAATCATCAGAAGTTTTTCTCATCATCAATATCATCATTCACAACAGGGAGTTGGAATAGCATCATCACCATCTGCATCAACATGGGTTAGTATAACATTAATACATCATCATCAATAACAACACAAGGTTGATACAACATCAACAATAACAATATCACAACACAAAGGTTGGAGCATCATCAACAAAAACAACATCACAACACGAAGGATGGAGCATCATCAACATCAACACTAGGTTGGAATTCTTCAACATGAAGCTGACATCTCATCAACATCAACACGAGGCTGGCATCACAATAACATCAACACGAGGCTGGAAATATTCAGCATGAGGCTGGCATCACAACAACATCAACACAAAGATAGAAATCTTCAACACTAGGCTGGCATCACAACAACATTAGCACAAAGCTGGAAATCTTCAGCACAAGGCTAGCATCAACAACATCAACATGAAGCTGTAAATCTTCAGCACTAGGCTGCCATCACAACAATATCAACACAAAGTTGGAAATCTTCAGCATGAAGCTGGAATCAACAACATTTTGTGGTACTCTGACAGATCCAAATGATCTACCCAGGAATAAAAAATATTCCCTAAGATATGAAATCCTAACGTAGCTACCACGTGGTACTCTGACGGACCCAAAGGATCTTCCTAGGAATCATAAGATTCCCTAGGATATAAAATCCTAATGGAGCTACCACTACTGATCAGGATACCATAGTATCATCCGCACCACTCCCCCTTTCGAGGGAGGTCCTTTCGAACTATACCAAGATTTTCTCGAAAGTGCTCAAACTTTACACGAGATAGGGGCTTGGTCAACACATCTGCAATATGTTCATATCTGCCAACACATTGGAGTTTTATATCTCCTCTCTACATCATATCATGAGTGAAGTGATACCGGATCTCTATGTGCTTCGACTCATCATGGAACACATCATCTTTATATAACTCTGGTTATCACATAGGATCATGGTGGGTTCCATCTCCAGATCAAATAGATATTTCAACAACATTCGAAGCCATGTGGATTCACAACTGGCAGAACATGCAACAATGTATTCCACTTCTGTCATGCTAGGAGCAATGCTGGATTGCTTCCTACTCTTCCATGAGATCATGGATAACCCCATAATGAAACAACATCTTGAAGTGTTATTTATTTCAGAGACACTTCCATCCCAATTTGAATCGGTATAACCACTCAGTTTGAAGTCATGATATCCATTATAACTGAGACCACAATCGAATGTACCCTTAATGTACCTCATCACATGTTTTGTAGCAACTAGGTGAACACATCTGGGCTCTACCAGAAATTGACTCAAGGTGTTCACATCAAAACATATATCTGGCTTGGTGTTTGTCAGATACATCAACGATCCAATGAAATGTCTGTACAATGCAACATCAATCAATTTTGATGAAGTGTCAACGAGGAGATTCAAATTTTTTTCCATGGGCGTATTCATGGATTTGCACTCCAACATATCAAATATCTTAAGTATTTATACTACATGCTTCCCTTGGTTAAGGAAGATATTCTCTGGGCTTTGTCAAACTTCAAGACCTTAGAGATAATGCATTAGGTCTTTCATCAAACTCTGTAGTGAGCTTCTTCTGCAATCTATGATGATATTTTCTTCATCTTTTCAAGAATACATCATCTACATATAGTAGCAACAATATAATTGGATCATCATTCATAACCTTGAGGTAAAGGTTAGAATCAACTTTACTCTTGGTAAATCCCAATCTCTTCAGGAAGCTATCAATTATGCTATATCAAGCTCTAGTAGCTTGCTTCATCTTGTATAGATCCTTCTTCAACCTGTAGACCTGAGACTTTATATCTTCAACTTCAAACCAAATTTTCACATTACATTGTACCACTCTGGCACACTTGCTCAGCTACAACTCAATCTGCACAATCATGTGCTAGCTCTATGTGCTATTTGCAAAGAACTATCTGTCTCACTACTTGAGACTATGTCCTCTCCTCTTTCTGAAACTGTTCCTTCTGGAACTGGGACTCTGCACCTGCAACTTCTCTAAGGCTGAGAATGATTACTTCATCCTCACTATGGCTGCTGAAATCTGTGAGTAACTCCTCTTATTCTATCACAGAAACAACTTCATCTGAAAATGAGAGTGGCTCAATAACTGATACTGAAGGTAGATCTTCTTCTTTCATGGAGGTAACTCTATATTTCATTTTAGTCATGTCTCCATGAGCCAACTAATGTAATGAAACAACCGCCACTCAATTTTAAATATGGGGATTTCTCCCCCCGCATCTCATACTATATATGAATCATTGTTTTTCTGGTTGTCTTCATAAATATTGGAACTATTTATTCAATTACTAGACTAAGTGTATCATCATAGTCTTCTCCCTCTTGTTGGGAGAATCCTCTAGACACACATCAGGATTTGTACATTTGCAACATGCTTGATCTGTATAGATAAATCTTGGAAGTCAATACTGACTTCTCTTCTAGTCTCACGGAAGAATCCATATCCTCGTCTTTCTAATTGACTTCCTTCTCTGTTACTGAAACAAGGGAATCTTCCCAGGAGATTTCATATCTCCTAGAAGTTTCCGAAGCTATGATATAGTATTCTCATGGCATTTGTCTCCCAGTCTTGGAAGTTGTCTCTTCATCCGATCCTTTATGAGATCATGCTTACTCTCGATTTCTTCTGAGTCTACAAGGACTTCATCATCTCTTATGGGGTATACTTGGTGTTGAATACCAAGTCTAAATATGAAAAGATGAGTCAAAATTCAAGTGAATTTTTTTTCCTGTCAAGGTGGATTCATTATCCTTTGAACAAGTCTACTATGAGTTCTTGTTCTAATGTTCGGTCATCTTTGGAGCCTTCTTCTCCTTACAATCAATCTTCATATGAGATACTCTGGATATCAACAAATAAATTCTTCTTCAACTTCTTTGGTACATGTATGTATATGGTTATGTACATAGTCTTATTCATGTCTCTTCTAATATGTTGTCTTCTGCAACCTTCACTATAGCTTCCTCAAGGTTATCACCTATGACCTGAAACAAGGTCAACAAAAGAACAAGCAAGAATATTACTCTTTTGATAATAGTAAATAAAACAATAGCACGAATAATTGTAAGAGTACCTCCTTTAGAGATATCACTTGTGACCTGTTTGAAACAAAGATCAAAAGTAAGAAATACAATACAAAATGAGATCAACACTCTTCTAGTGTTGTGATCAAACATTCATCCAAGGTAACCTGGAATCAACAAAAAAAAATTCTCCTAGAGGAGATGTTAGTTGTATATGGAAAATGATTACATTAAGCATTTATCTCAATATGCTCACATACTACCAAGCATAATTATTTTCAAAGACTGTTACCTCAACTATAATGTTTACTTGTAATGGGGAAATTATCAACTTGTCATGTGCAACTTTGAATCTTATCAACTTAATTAATCAAACCTAGAACTTGGAGTCTTGTCCTCAAGAATGAATGTGTAATGCTCTTCTTCCAAGTGTCCTTCACTCAAGATTACAAGTTATTTATTGAACTTGTCCTCTGTACTAAGACAATATACTATCTTGACAGAAAGTTGGGTTAGAGAATAAATTCTATGATCTCAACTTTAATCCATCTAATACCTTGACTTTAATTTTGACCAAAGGTTAGTATGATGGTCATATCTTCAACATGCAACCTATATCAAAATAATGTCATAACAAATAGATGCATATCAGAATAATCAAACCTAGGTTGCATTATTCCTATAAATGTGTTGGATTTTGAGATCCTTCTGGATCTATGGCAAGAGATCGATTCTCCTGCAAATACCCTTTAAAGCTTAACAATTTAACATATGTGAGTACATACCTATGATAGAATTTGTAGGTAGTGGCACCATCTATTAGTAACGGTAATAGTTACCAACCCCTTTTAAAACTTCAAGGGTGACTGCAATTGGTACTACAGCTAATACCTCAAATTATACTGCAGCTGCAATTGATACTGCAACTGATTTTGAAACTGCAACTGCAACTGCAACTTAGAGTTTTATGAGGAAACCCTAATTTTTCAAACTTTAAATTTTGAAATTCTCATCCAGGAGCTAGATGCACTGAGCTGAGGCGAGTAAGATGGTGCAGTCAGATTTTTGAAACTCCAAATTTTACCCCTTGAAACTGAGCTTGCATAAATATATACTGGTACTTCTGGTACTAGTTTTGGTTTCCTGGATTTCTGGTACTTCTGGTTTTCTAGTACCAGTGAAAAATAGGGTTTCACTTTCAGGGAGTTCTATCCACTGAAAATGTGCGCTCAAGATGACAAAAGCTTCACTAGGGTAGGGCACACTTTTCTAGATGGGTTTTAGGAAAAAAATCCTCTCCAACAAAAATCCCTAATTTTCTTGTACGACAACAGTGGCGTTTTTCTTTATCCAGTGAAAGATGCTCTCTTCATCTTAGCTCTGATACCATGTTAAATTTAGATTTGTTATGTAGTTCTTTTCAATTTACTAGATAACCATAGAATACATAGGATCACTGAGAGAAGCACAATCACAAGATACACAACATTTATCCCGAGAAACCCTCATGGGGAAGAAAACCCAGCAAAAAATTCCTTAATATAGATATCCAATACAATGCCAAGACAATAAACCAAACACTAGAGAATATCCTCCACTGAGCAATGGACTTCTCTCTCTTCCTTCTTCCAACAATTGGAAATTGCAGCTTCCTTCAAACTTGCACACTAGATGAGTGAACTGAGTGAGTGAACAAATTAGGCGCTAGCTTCCTTTACTTATACAAAATGGCAAGTGATGAAAAGATGTCTCTTCGCTGGTCAGGGCTGACTTGTCTTCGGAGTGGTTAAAACCACTTTAAATTGCCTAGGGTTGACTTCTCAATTTGCATAATATGTTTAGGGTTTGACCAATCTGAAAAAGGGGATTTGATCAATTATAATGCCCAACATGATCAATCCACAAAAGGGGATTGATCTAATGAATAATAAATCAATAATAAATAGAATACTCTTTGCAATTACAATATTTCAACAGCTAGGACCATGCATTGGTAATAAGGATAACTCGGTCAGGTGGCGCAATAGATGTGATATATTCTATTAGTTCAAGAATGGCCTGGTAAAAATATGGCCAGCCATGAGAAAACTTGTCGGCAACGACTGCAAAAGTGGATTCGGCCTGTACTCGCAATTTTTGTTCAATTTCTTTGGCAGCAGTGGCTTAAGTGACAACCTCACGTAAGTATTTTGTTTGATATGTGAGGACTTGATTGGCATGTTTGAATGTTGTGATCCTTTGTTCTAGATGATCAGTTGAGGCCCATATAAAGTGAAAAATCTATGGTTTATCCCATGTGGACAATTCTCCATTGATGGAAATGGAATCCCAAGGTGGTTGAAAAGCAAGCGACTGACCACTTTTGATAGAGTTCTCTGAAAAAGATTGGGGTACAAACAGTTTGTGTTGTAGGTGAGTGCGCTTTGAGACTCCTCACAAGATGACTGGTGACCTCTGGTGGAAGTGTTGTTAGAACCTATGTATACTCTAAGCAGAGCTCCAAGATAGCTCATCGTTGTTGAGGATCCTATATCAAAGGCCCAATCTATTCCTTGAAAGAAGTAATGCTCTGTGTTGGCTGAGTATCATCCTGGGTGTCAAGTGGGTCCTGTGGAGGGTCCTCATACATTGGAACATGAGTTTCATGCCTTGTATCGGGTTGTAGATAATTTACTATCTCGAGAGTCGAGTGTTGGGGGATTGGAAGTTCTGGGATCTGGGGAGAAGTGGAAGGGAGTGTACTAGTAGTTGTAGTGGGTTAAGAAGTAGGTTTGGGAGAAAGTGTATAGAAATGAGTATGGGGCATGGATACTGGAGGCGTGTGTGCAACCATGGTGGACCCACCATTCTGTGGAAGTTTGGCTTCCTCAACAATAGTGGAAGGTTGGAGTTGTTCAGGAGGGTCATCAAAGATATGGATGATGGGGGTTGTGGATGGGGAGGTGAATGAGGTCAAAATTTTAGAGTGTGTGTGGGGTGGTGTGGTATGCACTGGAGGGGGATTGGTATGCGCGGAAAGTGGGGTAGTGTGACTTTGTGGTAGGATGGAGGAAAGGGGGGTATCCTAAGTGATGACAGTATCACCAACGGATTGGGATGGGGATTTGGTGCAAACTTCTTCCAAGGAAAAAAAAATTCAGAATGTCCCACAATTTCTTACTTGAGATTTTAGCATTGTCAAGAATGGAAGAGAACGAAATATGAAGTGTGCCATTGGGAAATTATTCCTCTTTGGATTCCTCTAGATCATCCTCTAAACTGGTAGGTGTCCAGGTTCTCTTTCTCACGCTAGGGCCGACATCTGATGTTTCCATTGGAACATACCTTTGTGCAATGGAGGGCATCACATAAGAGACATTGACTTCTTCTTTTTGACAGTGACCCCAGGGAACGAGGTGACTTCGTTATCGATCCCAAATTCATCCAAATAAAATGGTAATGACTACGTATGAAAAAGATATGGGTCCACCCCTAGAGTTCGCACAAATGTATGATCTGGGCTCATTCCAAACCATATATTATGGGTATGCCTATTGAGTATTTCCTGTGGGATGCAGGGCCACTATGTTAGGATAATGAGCCCATCATACCATTGCACAAAGGTGGCATTATTAGCGGCCATTCCATGTTTCAAAGAGCTTGGAAATGAAACCATCTGTATTGCGAGAAATGTTTCACCCCCGTGGCAGTTGTGACTTCCACATGGTGAATGTGACGATCAAGTATCCATAGATAAAATAGACTAGTCAGTCATGCGCATTCACACAAGCCTAAAATAGTTCGGTGAGCAGATATTTGCACCAGTTCATAGGGGCACCATCCTTACTGAATTCTACCACTGTGATGGCATCCAAAGTACACTTTCCCTTCATGTACTTATGCATCACTTTCCCCACAATAAGAAAGCAAGCCATACATATCTTCTCATCATTAATTGGTGCAATGTGCTCTCCTCGACCTCCATGACATGTGCCATACTTTTCGTACAGGCTCAACTCCCCCTTCTTTTTATCATGCTTCCCTGAGCCTTGAAAACCTTCAGTGACATCCTGGCCTTGCATGGACAACCTGATAAGAAAGTGGATTCCCTCTACATGGATTGGGAAGGCCTATTCTAACCATAGGGAAATATTTTTCACTCTGCTAATCATGAATTTGGTACAGTGTGTTGCTTCTCCGGTAGTACCAAATATCGACAGGTCACGGAGACACAACAAAGTAGAATCTCGCAAGGGAATGTAATCATGCTTCCACTACCACTTGAACTCTCTGTTAGGAAATGTAGTGCAATCCATGAAATTGCTGGTAGACATGTGGTGGAATTCGATAGAATCGATAAAATCGAGGTCGACCAACCTAGTTGTTTCGAACTTTCCATGCAGATCTCCTTGAACAATGACCCGTGGATCAATGAACTCAACAAGAACAGTAGTTCGGATGGCCACTCAACCAGTTGTATGAACCATTGGAATAGGTCGATGGTGGTAAAAAAATAACACGGGGGGTGAAGTCTTGGACGTGGGTTTACAAAGTTCTCAAGAGGATCTAGGACTGAGCCTACACCAAGTGCAAGAGTAAAACAATAGATGAATCCATTGACCAAATATGTGTTTATAAGTGATATGTGAAAGATGTCGAGACGACCATGCATTGAATACTATAGGGTGACAATATTGGGTATTAACGCCAACACAATCCATCGAACATGGAAAAATCCATGACATGATTTGGGTAACTAAATGCATAATCATAAAGTTGGTAACCAGATAGTAGATCAACTCAAGAAAGTAATGATCATGCGAGTGGTTAACCAAAAAAATAAAGACAATTGTTAACCTTTAAGTGATGGTGACAAGAGAGACGTAATGACGGGTAAAAAGGTACTAATTGATTTTAATGATGCACATGATGACACAAGAGAACAATATTTGAATTCCAACAACATTAAGTATGATAGGATGTGACTGCGACCTCCCCGACCACAAAGTGAATATCTGGGCTAGATGACTTAGACAGGACAAAGAAGTACTAATACATGTAAACAAAGAACACTTCACCATGTATTGATAGAAAGTAAAGCATATATAGAAATGGAAACCCTACTTACTAACCCACTCCCAGAACAAGGAGCGTAATGAAACTGTAATTAGGCAACATACATGTAGAGCTTCAGGTGTGTTACATTCACCAATCTAGGTTGAAGAACTCCATCGAGTTGCACTAATTTGAAAGATCTCGATTCACGGATTTTCACAACTATAAAAGGACCAAGCTAGTGCATTTGGAGATTCACTGGATGTTTCTGATACTTGTTGTCATATAAGAGCACAAAATCAGCCTACGCAAATGAATTATGCTTTATATGTTGATCATGCTAGGAATTTTGTTAGGATTTCTCCACAGGTTGATGAAAATATGCTAGGAACCTAGCTTCCTCAACTTCCAGCAATTCTGCAAGATACCAGATATATAAAATATGCAGAACAGAAACGAAATGCTAGAAATGACAGAATAACAGTAAAATATCCAGCATAATCTTCACAATAACAGAAATGATATACGAAATAGCAACAGAAATAACACTTTGAATCAGATATGTGTTCCCGCGAAGACCTCTTGAGGGGGCAACCTCAATCGAGTAGCGCTCTGTTACAATAATATCAAAACTAGGGTTCTCATACACAAATCCTATACTAAAAAGAAGCATCTAGGAAGATCCTTCTAGAAGCCGGAGCTTCTAATGGAGCTTGTATACATCATATATTCATATTATTGAAAGGTCTTATTAATATTGTTATACAACACGTAAATACATTGAATACTAATAATGCGGGTTAGGACCAACATAATGCATATAAAAACGACCTTGTCCTCAAGGCTTGAGATGTGAGCTATTTTGCAGAATGGTATTTGGTTCCCAAATTAACATCTATTTGGAGTCCATCTTTCCCTTTGTCTGACACTTCCTTGATAGTTACGTGATGGGGGCTGATGCTCCCTACGGTCAAAGCGCTAGAGTTTAGCAATAAGCGGATCCTTCTTCTTCTGGAAGGTTGGTTTTGAAGTTGGCACCTGGTTCCAAACACCTTCTTAAAGCATGAAACATGAAAAGCAGGGTGTAACGAATGGTAGGCAGAGATAACTGATGACTTTTCCACCAACTGGTATTAAGGGCCATAAAATTTGGGGCTAACCGACCTTTGCTTGTAAGGAAGTTTGCTTCATGTGGTTTGTGGCAAAACACGATCCTTCTACAAATTGGCGTTAGAGCGACCTTGATCACGCTTCTTCCTACATTACGATTACAGGCCGCATTAAAGTTCTCTTCAAAGTGAAAATCTCAGTTTGTAAGTGTCACGGTCGTGTACGGACCGAGGTGCGGTAAGTATGGGAAAGCCCGGCGGTGGCTTGTCCATACAGCACACTTCAAAAGGAGTCATGCAGGTAGGCGTATGATATGTAGTGTTGTACGCACCATTGGGGTAAGCATTGGGCCAGTGTTGTTTTGATGCCAAAGCACAGATAGGTTTCAAACACTTGTTGATGACTTAGTTTGACCATCA
The DNA here is from genome assembly GCA_010110895.2 of Picea sitchensis. Taxonomy (NCBI): domain Eukaryota; kingdom Viridiplantae; phylum Streptophyta; class Pinopsida; order Pinales; family Pinaceae; genus Picea; species Picea sitchensis. The sequence goes on along the minus strand of SNQJ01S0006592.1, from coordinate 157,312 downwards.
TGCAGGATGATAAAGGCTGAGATCTGGCCAGTATTGCCTTAGCCAGCTTAAGCAGTTCTTACCAAAATTGCTTGTGAAAGTTGGGTCACCGATCCGAAACAATAGAGTTTGGCATGCCATGAAGCGAGGAGCGATCCATGAAAAGTTGGACCCATAGTGGTCTGATAAATGGGTGGTGAAGAGCACAAAAATGAGCATACTTGGAAAGTGATCCACCACCACCGTATAAATTTATTCCACGATTTGGGTAAGCCTATAATAAAATCCATGAATATATCCTTCCAAATATCGAGGGGAATTGGGAGCGGTTGGAATGTGCCTGGAGATTTGGTATTCTCTCTTGTTGCATTGATATACCTCACATTCGACCACAAACTTACGGATGTCATGTTTCATACCATCCCGAGAAAAGGAGCGTTTAACTCGTCATATGTTTTGGTGAACCACAGGTGCCCATTAGGTGTATGGCTTCGAGAGAGTCACAGTGGATTTGGCTCAGGATTGTTTACTAAATAGCGACCTTTGTATGAAGCTCATCCAAAAACCAAAGTACCCTAGAGTCTGTATGATGAGTTCCCGGAGTAGATCACGAACTTTACGGTCATCATTCACAGTGCGATCTTGCAATAATCGGTACAATGAAGGAAAGAAGAGGGATCCTTCCTCTTCATATTTCACAGGACGATTACATCCATGCTACATTGTCTTTGCCCTTCTTGTAAATGATCTCATAATCATAGCCAAAGGCTTAGTGACCCATTTTGTTGCTCCAGTGATGAAATTCGTTGTTCGAAGAGAGTATTTGAGGCTTTGATGGTGCGTCTTAATTTGGAATCGTTGCCCCAAGAATAAGGACGCCATAATTGGCGCATCTTGAGGTATAACATTTCTTTTCATAAAATAGGTTTGCCGATTCTTTTGGTTGTTTTTTCGTAAAGGCCAAAGGTCGACCCTCTTGCATAAGAGCCGATTACTTGATGCCTTTCGGTTCATACGCATTCCAACACAAATGTCTTTGTGAAGTCGGGGAGAGCGAACGGTGGTGCACATGGCCATCTTCAAAGTTTGAAAAGCTTGGTATTTGGAGTCCAAGTGAAAAAGTTCTTTTTAAGGAGGGTCGTGAGGTGCTGCAATCTTTTATAGTTCTTAGCGAACTTGCGGTAATACTGTGAGATTTAAAAATCCACGCTAAGATTTTGATAGTCTTTGGGTGCGGGCAATCTTGCAAAGCTTCAATCTTTTTCGGGTCCACCACGACACCATCACCTTGCGAGATGACCCGAAGTATTCAACCCGGACGCGCAAAGACATTTTGGGTGTTTGAGGAAAAGTTGATCTTTGAGTGAGTAGAGATGAGAACAGTCCATGGAGTCGAGATGGTCTTTCCATGTCTTGCTTTATATGAGGGATATCATCCAAGAAAACTAGGACAAAATAGCCCGAAGAAGGGGTGAGAAGACATGGTTCATGAAGACTCGAAAGGTGGGAAGCGTTACCTGACCCAAAGGCATGACCAAAACTTCGTGGTAACCCTCATGAGTGTGAAGATTAGATCTTAGGAATGTCTGACCTCTTCATGCCGGATCGGTGACGGCGAAGATCAAGTTTGGTGAAAGATTGAACTCCCTCGGTTCATCGGAGGTCATCAATGGCCAGGGATGAAATTATCTGATGGTGAGTTTATTGGAGACGCAGTCAGGACACATTAACCATGAACCTTCTTTCTTTAGTACCATGGCGACCAAAGAGGAGTAAGGGCTCATACTAGGACGGTTGACCCCGACAGTCAGGAGTTCTGGACCATCTTTTCAATTTCATTCTTTTAGGCAAGGGGGTGGCGATATGGAAGTATATTAGGGGGAAGGCTTCCCGGGACAAGAGGAATGATCGCTGAATAGCGGAAGGAGAGAATCCATAAAGAGTGGAGAAGAGTATTTGATGTTTAGTCAAGATGGCTTGGAGGTCTTGGGGAAGCAGGTGGGATCTGTGGCTTGAATGGCATGGAGTTGGGCTATGACTTACCCGAATGACCTTTGAAAATTTCTCCAATGCGATGAGCCAGTGATTTGGGAGAACCCACAGGTGATGCCTTGAAATTTATGTGTGTGGCATGTGTCGTCCATGGTTAGAAGTTAAAGTCCATGAGAATGGGACCCAGGTTACGAGCCATTTGACACCCAATACAATGTCACAACCCTCCCATGTCAATAGCAAACATATGGGATTTGAGGTTGTAGTCACCCTATTGGAGGCGCACATTTTCACGGTGCCCTCCACATTTCATAGAGCCCCCATTGGCAATCATGATTTAAATTATTAGTATGGATATGATGGGTTTCTTGGGCGTTGCGGTGATGAATAAAGTTGTGAGTCTTGCCACTATCAACCAAGATGATTGTGCCCCGATTGCCCAATATAACCAATGAGCTTGAGATTTTGAGGAGCAGAGAATCCCATGAAGGCATGTAGTGAAATCAGTGGTTCTTACGCAGGAGGAGTCGGAAGGAGGGTTGATTTGAAGTTTTAGGTGACTTCGGGAGGCAGGGAGATGTCATCATCGTCTTCTTGGAAGTATCCTCAGAGAGGAGCCATAAAGAGATTTTGTTCCCTTACATTTGTGGCACAGAAATATTTCATCAGTTACTTGAAGCCTTTGAGTTTTCGTTCGACCATTTCGGCCACGAGGAGTCCAATTTTTGGATTTTAAGGAGGAGGTAGAGTGCAGTTCTTGGTTTTAGGCATTAGAAAAAGGCTTACGGTTTTGAGGAAACAATTTGTTATTAGCTGGCTTTGGTAGCCTCCACCCAAGTGTTGAGAATTAGAACCATGAGGACAGGCCTAACCTCCTCCCGGTACTTGATAAAGCATAGCGAAGAAGACATCGATCATGCCCTACGTTGAAAATCGGGCAGCTCAATCTTTGACTATGAAGTCTTATGCACGATTACTTCAATTTTGTCCAAGCTTGACCCAAATGGATTAATGATGTCAAAGCGTTCATAGCTTCGGCAACAAATTGGGTCCAACAATATATCCTTGACGGGAATTATTTCTCCAGGCTGCCACCATTGCCGGTGATTCTTGATCTAGATGGAGAACACCATACGAGTCTTAGCCAGAGTCATGGTAATGTTGTAGAAATAATGTTCCATTTGTGTGACCCAACCGATTGAAGTGCGAGAGCCATCAAATTTAGTTACATCCACCCTGGAAAGTATGTGCCAGAATTGATGTGGTTGAAAGAATGGGAAAGTTTCATGGTCTTTTGAGTTACTCCTGGAAGGGTCCTTCGAGGAGGAATTTTGAGTTTGAGATAGAGAGTGCTACAGCGACAAATTCAAGTTCATTTTTGACTTCGCCATTGCGGACTTCACATCTGTCACGGGCCGGAGGCATTCATGGAGGCATCCCGAGGGAGGCAATAGTAGCACGAGTTGTTGCACTTCTTATTGGGTCTCAAGTAAACCATGTTGCGGTGTTAGTGAGACTCTAGTTCTTGAGATTCACGGGTGTGGGCCATGGCAATGGGTGGACTGAAAGGTCTTGTTGATTGAAATTTTGCAAAATGATAGGGAGAGGAAAGTGATGAGAGGCGAAGAATGAATCTAATGGAATAGGTCGTAATGGTCAAAATGGGTGGGCCAGAAAAGGATGCGGGCGGTCAAAATGTTTTGAGAAAAAATGATATGGGGGAAAGTGACCAGAGGCGAAGAGATAGATCTAATGGAATAGGTCTCAAATAATAGGTTTTTTTTTTTTTTTTTTTCTTGCTACAGCTGCGGGGTTATGCTTTGGCTGAAGAATGCTGCAGTACTCAAAACCCCAAATTCTGAAAAAAAAAAAAAAAAAAAAAAAAAAAAAATGCGGGTTAATAGATCGCCGGTTTAATTTGTTTTATATTGTTGTTTATGTCCCCAAGGGCTAGGTATTCAAATGTTCTACAGACAAGGGTTTTGCCACGTACTGCCAACTCGATATGCGTGCGAGGGGTCCAGCAGTGAGTACTCGGCCCAATATCTCGGGGGCACTAACTAAGGAGGATAGGCCAGGTACCTTATCCGGTACTACCCGGAACTACCGGTACTAGAAATTATCTTCGAGTCGCATTCTCGGTGAGACTATACTTGATCCGTGACGATAGAGTTTATCTGAGACTTTAGGAAATCTAGAGCGGTCCGTTGTTCCACGAGTGTTGTCACGATCGCTACCACTCGAAGGGGTACCAACGGAGGTTACAAGGGTGTCTAACCAAGTGAACCACTTATATTTCTAGGTGTATAGATCCCACTCCATGCATGGTTTATCACATGGCGGATCTTTGTAGTTTTAATATGCCAGAATACGTCTCTACCACGAAAAAAAATACCCACAATTTTTGCCAAAGAAAGTGCTCTAATACAACTTGCAAGATACAGTTGCAAAAGTATGCAGACGTAAATAAAATGCTAGAAATAGCGGAATAACAGTAAAATATCCGATAATGCTACCGATAACGAGAAATGATATCTGAAATAGCAACAAAAATTTTAGATAGGATAGCAATGTTCCGCGAGGCCTCTTGAGGCAACCTCAATCGGCGGCCTTCTGTTACAATAATATCCAAGCTAGAGGTTCTCCCACCCTCGACTCTTATTATACTAAAAGAAGCATCTAGGAAGATCCTTCTAAGCGGAAGCCTGATGGAATGTCGCACATCCATATATTCTATATTATTGAAGGGTCTTATTAATATTCGGAAGCTTCTATTAGGTCTTCTTACATCCGCCTTATTCTATATTATTGAAAGGTCTTATTAATATTGACCTTTATTACATCCGAATACATTGATCTACCTATGTGCGGGTTAGAACCTTAACAAATTCCTCCACCTGCGCAGTAATGGATTCATCCTCGACCATCTTGGTAGCTTGTGCAACGAATATACTTGGGGTGAGAAACTCAGCTGGAACAACTGCTTCTTGGACATATACTAGTTGGAATGGGGTGTACCTATTTAATCACTTCATGGTAGTCTGGTACACCCATAACATAGCATAAACTCTCTCATCCCAATCATCCTGATTTGTGCAACAAACCTTAGTCAACCCCATCTCCAATATTTTGTTAAATTCTTCCACTATTATGTTAGCTTGTGGATGATAATGATTTGTTTTATGATGCTGAATAAAAAAAAATCTGGTAAGGTTCGTTATAGTTTCACTGAGAAAGTGGGCTCCTTGGTCACTGGTCAAGTTGCGAGGACAACCAAACATGGTAATAAAATTCTCAAAATGAAATTGTGTTGTGATGGTCGTAGAAGAATCTCGAACAACCTTTGCTTCATCCCAATGAATCAGGTAGTTAGTTGCGGTAATTATGTATCTGGCCTTGGATTGCTTAGTTGTAGGATTTATCGGACCGATGAAATCAACAACCCATTTTTCAAAATCTTGTAGTGCGCAAACAAAGTGCATGGGAAACTCATTGCGATGGGATGGTTTTCCCACTCTCTGACATACATAGAAGACCCGAGCATATCCCTTAGCATCTTTAAATATTGTAGGCCATAATAGTCCTAACTGTAAGATCTTTCTATCAGTTTCCTTTCCACCAACGTGTCCTCTTGCAAATCCACTGTGACATTCCCATAAAATATCAGGTCATTCATGGTCAAGCACACAACCCCACAAGATATTATCCAATCATAATTTGTAGAGATGGCCCGTAATCAATTTATAATCTACTACCCAAACCACTAGGTACCTCATTTGTGTTGTGGAATATCTTGTCGCCATAGTACCAATAGTAAAAAAAATAGGACAATGTTTGACAAATAATTAGGAATGGCCTCAATATGGAAAAATTATGCGTCTAAGAGCTAGTCATATATAGGTCCACCACTTTCTCTGGATTCTAGGTGAGATAAGTGATATGACCCGACATTTAACTTGTCAGGATTAACAATGACCTCAAAAGAGAACTCTTGAACAATAGAAACCACCTGCAAATGTGACCTTCTAACACGAGTTTGTTCACCAAATACTTCAAAGAAAAATGGTCATTAAAAAACTTAAAATGACTTCCAAGTAAATAATGCCTAAATTTTGTAAATCATACACCATATCCAAATCTTCCCTTTCGGTTGTGGTGTAATTGCGTTCGTCTTGTGAAATTTTGTGACTGGAAAAGTATATAGGATGGTCCAAGTTTCCTTCCCCTGGTTGCATAAGAATGATGCCTAGCGCAACTACAAAGGCATCAATATGGATATGAAATTCAACTTTCTAGTTAGGATAAGTCATAATGGGTGCAATGCTCAATTTTTGTTTTAGCAAGTCGAATGCTTTATCACAGTCTTGAGTCCAACGAAACCCTTCGGATTTATTTAGAAGTTGTTCCAAAGGTGTTGTAATGCTCACGTAACCCCTAATAAATTGACAATAATGACTAGTATGTCTCAGGGTTGTGCACAACTGCTTGACAATGATAGGAGGAGGCATATTGAGGATAATTGCAATTTTTGCAGGATCAACTAGCACTCCTTCCTGACAAACAACATGCCCTAAAATATTTCCAAATGGTACACAAAAAACAATTTTTCGCAGATTAAGGGAAATCTGTAATTGTCTAAAGTGGTCCAAGATCTAGTGTAATAGCCCAATGTTAACTTTAAGTAAGTTGTATACAGTCCAATTGTCCAGGTATACCTCAAGGAACTTATGAATGAAATCGTGGAATGTTGTGATCACGATAAGAGAAAATAATGTTGGGGAATTATTAAGCATGAAAGGCATAACATTGTAGGAAAATGATCCTCACTTAGTAGTAAAAGTAGTCTTCTTCTTATCTTCCTCGGCAATTCGAACCTGATGATATCTGGAGAACCCATCTGTAAAGGAATATACCTCATTTCCTTCTATACAAGCATCATTCAAGCTTCTATAATCCACACAAAGTTGCATATCATTTGTACCTTTCTTAGTTTGCATCACGATAGGATTGATCCATTCAACCTTATCGACGGGGAAAATCAGCCCAACTGTGAGCATCCTATCAATCTCCTTTTCCACTTTCTCTTTAACTCAGGGATTTAGCCGATATGTCCTATGCTTGAATGGTCTTGATTCAGGACTTAACTCTATCCTCATCTCCCCTAAATCTCCCTTGATACCTTTTAGTTCTGATAAATTTGTAGGGAAAATATCCTCATATTCCCACAATAGAGCTTGTATCTATGTCATGGTCTGTTCATCCCAATAGTCTCCAATGGAGGCTAGATTAGGATGCTCATTAGTTCCTATATTGAATTTCCACAACTTCAAGGGTTTTTTATAGGAACTACTGACATAATTTCAGATAGTATCTTTAACCTCCCTAGTCCCTTCAGATTCCTGAAATTTCATATGCCTAAGTTCCTCAAGGTCATCGAGATCTTCTGATTTTCTATTAACAATAAGACAGACCGCAGGTAATCGAGAAGGGGATGGGTAAATACTATGATGACGGAGGTACTCATGATCAGGAAATATAGTAGGAGGATGTATAATATTAACTTCATTAGTAAAAGGTATTTTCTTAATATGTTTCAAATCTAAAGTGATTTCAGGGGACTTACCTAAGAATAAGAAGTCTTGACAGAATTGTCATTGAAATATTTCCCAACAAGTTGTTTGGCATCAATCTTCCTCTTGTATATACCAAGTAGTTGGAATCTATCCCAAGGAATGAATAAACTAATGCACCCACAATTGAGAAGGTAGTTGTGCAACTTACCATACCTGAATACAGTGTGCTACATGCTCCCTTGGANTTTCCACAACTTCAAGGGTTTTTTATAGGAACTACTGACATAATTTCAGATAGTATCTTTAACCTCCCTAGTCCCTTCAGATTCCTGAAATTTCATATGCCTAAGTTCCTCAAGGTCATCGAGATCTTCTGATTTTCTATTAACAATAAGACAGACCGCAGGTAATCGAGAAGGGGATGGGTAAATACTATGATGACGGAGGTACTCATGATCAGGAAATATAGTAGGAGGATGTATAATATTAACTTCATTAGTAAAAGGTATTTTCTTAATATGTTTCAAATCTAAAGTGATTTCAGGGGACTTACCTAAGAATAAGAAGTCTTGACAGAATTGTCATTGAAATATTTCCCAACAAGTTGTTTGGCATCAATCTTCCTCTTGTATATACCAAGTAGTTGGAATCTATCCCAAGGAATGAATAAACTAATGCACCCACAATTGAGAAGGTAGTTGTGCAACTTACCATACCTGAATACAGTGTGCTACATGCTCCCTTGGATATGAAATCCCATCATATAATTCCAAAACTGACTGGTCCAAATTCAGAAAAGTAAGTTGCAAAGAGGGAATAGAGTGATGTTGGATAGCACACTTTTCTTCATCCCGGGAAGATAAATTACCCTTATGATTGGACCACAATATAGATAAAGAGGATCGCAACGCAACATCCAATACATGAAGTCTTTGTTCTGGCGCAAATTTATTTTCTACTTCAACTAGAAAAATGGCCAAATATGAAGTGCTATCATACATAGAGTGTTCTCTAAACTCAGATCCAATCCACCTAGTTGCTTGAATAGTCACACAACATCGTGAGAAGTTCTCATATATTCCTTGTTTCCAGTTGTCAAACACTACCTATGAATATTCCCTTGCAGACTTAATATTGTGCCAACTTACCGAGTCGTCTGGAGTTGGGTTAATATAATCCACCCACTTTCCTGTAGTCAGAGTGTAGATATGATCTAGGGTATCCTCTTCCATATTACCCTCTACCATATCCATAAAGTAGGGGCCTAGTTAGGGATCTAGTGGTTGGGTTACTTTCATACCATACGTTTCAAATGTCATGAGTTCCTTCTTAATATCTATAACAACATAATTCTCATAAGCCCAGTCGATTCCCAATAAAACTGGGTGTTGGAGCAGGACATTTTGGGTAAGTTTTGGGAGTCATGCAGAAGCGAACAACGTGACAAGCCAACAAAGGAGCAACGTGTGAAGAAGAAAGTTAACGCATTTCAGGAGCCAACTGATTCGGATTATTTTCGGCACGAAATGAGATCAGAGATATAATAAAGAAATGCACAGAGATATCGCATATATTCAATAATATAACATAAATGTATCAGAGATGAAACCATAAACACAGATATATAGTAATACATGATTTCTATTAATGAAAGAAATGTATAGAGACTGTAAAAATACAGAGTGAAAGACTCACTAGAATGGTGGCAGCTTATCTCTGAGAAGAGATGTGACGGCTACTCGCATTCGCAAGAAGATGATTACAATGAGGCTCTGAAGGCATTTTTACAATAAGCAGGAATTCCAAAAACCATAGACATCCAAAAATCTAACCCTAGGAGATGAAGCGCCAAAAGTCATGTGGGCCCCGTTTGGGTAAGTGAGTACATCAACTTCTCGGGGTCGTAACTTTTGCATACGATCTTCGTTTTAGGCCTGTGATAGCTAGTTGGAAAGGTATCACCAAGGAGATTCATTTTTGTGGCTCAATAATGCCTTTGGATATCATTTAGAACCTAGATCTTGAAAAACCTTCATTTGGGCCCTCAAAATGGCTCCGGAAGTTAAAACCTGCTAAAAATAGTAAATTGCCAAAATTGCCAGAAAACTGTTTTGAGCCATTTGGAAAAGGTGGGTGGCCACCGATATCCACCTGGATCACCAACACACAAAAGGAAGAATTTAGTTAGGATTTTTGGTAATTTTTTTCCACATTGTAATGGGATAAGCCCCAATGTATATGTAAAAATATGTATGGGTTTTGGGGTAGAAGGGAGTCAGTCAATTAGTGAGTTGATGAATGAGGGTTTTGGGAGGAGAATTATGTGTGAGTTGAGTTTTAGCTAAGTTGAATATCAGTTAAAGAGGTATGTGTGCACTACAACATAGAACGTCTTGGGCAGGTTTGGGTTTTAACTAAATATTATTTTATGAGCGCAGTGCACACCCATTGTAAGGAAGACTATGAATGGATAATATAATAATCCAATCATTGTGTACTTAGCCTAGTTTGGGGTTAACCATGTTAAATCCTTATGTTATGATGTGTATGATATTATGATGTGTTTTTCTTTATGTTCATTACACACATAGAATGGATTATTAATGATTAGTATGAATATGTATCTAATGGTTTTGCACATATGTTGAATGGTTAATTAGGATGATTATATCATATGTTATGGTATTTTTATGGTTTGGTGCACATAATATATGAATGAATGTTAAGTAAACAGTAAGGATGAATGCCTCATATTCTCCCATGAATATGGAAGCCTGGTTCCTACATTCCCCATAGGTACCTCAGGTGAGACTTCACCTACTTGTGAGTGATGCCGAAAGTGCCAATATCTTGGGATTTTTTGGTGAATTAATATTCAACCTCAGGTCTTCCCATTGCATGCCAACAAATGGTTCCATTGTTAGGACCTCGATCTGTGAATGAGGGGGATGCAGAGGCTTACTATGGAGGATATCGGAGAATGGTTGAATACTAAGGAGATCGATTTTTTTGTAGATAAGAATAATAATCCAAGGATCAATGCAGAGGAATGGTTACAAAGGTATGCGTTACCCCTGAATTGATCCAACAGGTTAATGCAGTAAGTAATAATACATCACACACAGTTGATTAATGGTTAGATAGTGTGCTAGGAGGTTACATTACTAAATTTTCCATAGATTGTACTCAATCGTGTAGTGCTGCTGAGAGGGAATTCTTTGAAGGACAGTGTTGAAGATACCTGAATTCACTATCTACATGGATTAAGATGTTTTTGTGTGAAAAAAGAGTTATGACCATGGAATCTATTTTCTAAGCGTCTTTGTGCACATAGGGGAAATGGGGGTTGACCAGGGAATGATCTAAGCATAGAGAGGGATGAAGAGAACGAATTAGGAATAGATGCACTGAGGATGTCGAGAGAACAAGAGTGTGAAATGAATGAAGAGATTGTAGTTTTCACAGTGGTAAGATATTTAGATTGAATACGAAGAGGATTGTGGATGAGAGAGAGGGGAAACACAGTGAGAAGGAGGAAAGAGACAGTCATGAAATATTCTATATCAAAGGAAGTTTGTGCACATAAGAGGAGAAACTATGTCATCTCATACCAGTAGAAGAGGATCCCACTTAGATCGAACTCTATGTCAAACCAACGACCATGTGTGCATCACCAAGAACTAAGGTAAGATCAGAAGTTTTGTCAGTTGTAGTTAGCAAAGGAAGTAAAGGTAGTAATAGAAATAGTCAAAGTAGTGGAAGTAGTACGTCGAGTCAGAATAAGCTAGTGCTATCAGGAAATAATACCATGCATAAAACAATGGGGGGGGGGNTAGATCTCACCTTAAGGATGCCTCACTTTCAAGGGGTCGGTTCAGAAGACCCAGACCAACATTTTTTCATTTGTGACACAATATGGATTGTGAATAACATCCAAGATGATGATGTGAATATTGCATAGTTGGAAATGACCTTAAGGGATCATGCATTATTATGGTATATGAAATATCAAAATACTACACCTGTGGGTCAGACGAGAACATTGGCAGAGGTAAGACAAGCCTTGCTGAAAGAATTTTAGAAACCTAATTCTTAGTTGCAGTGTATTACAGAGCTGAAGGAGATTAAGTAGATAGTAAATGAATCAATGTGGGACTATGATAAGAGGTTCAAGATACTAAAGGATCAACTCACATTCTAGATTCCAGATGAACAACATCGAGAGTGGTTTATTGCAGGTATTTTTCCGCATATCCACTGCCCTTTGATGCAACAGACTATTGTGATGCAGTCAGAAGATCTGGAAATTGCTATGAAATTGGAATCATCCCATGTAGGAGAAAATAACGTGGGGATGGCTCAAGTTCATTCACAGTTGGTCACGCTGACTAATCAATTACAGGAAATTATGAAAGGAAAATAAAAGCATGATGGAGTCTGGTGTATCACCTGTAGAACAAAGGGTCATCATAAAAATGAATGACCAATTTTTCAGCAATATTTGGATACAGGAGCTCTGAACCCATTAGGGATATGGTGCAATATTTGTAAGATCGTGGGTCGCCACCCTCATAATTTCCCGTTGATGGAGAAGTACCAGAGTACTGCTATAAATCTATTTTTTAACTTTTGCAAGTTTGCATTTGATTTAATGAGAGAGCGCACTGCAGATGCTTATAGAGTCCAAGGTGACAAAGTAGAAGGGGGAGTATTGTAGTTTAATAACCCCAGAGGAGGTTATAATCAAGGAGGAAGAGGAGGCTTTGGTCGAGGAACAAGACCTATAATATGTTATAATTGTAATTAGCCTAGACATATGGCTTGAGATTTCCCAAATCCCTGCACGACGTGTATGTATTGCAAAACCCTAGACCATGTGATGGAGGATTGTCCATAATGTTGGGTTGTTATATTCTTTGTAGTGAAAGTCTAGTCAAGGTGGATCGATTGACATTTGAATTCGAAGGTTCAGGTGGTTCGACTAGGTAAATATGAAGTCGAAGGAATTAGAAGCAACTCGAAGGTCGAGGTGGTTCGACCGGGTAAAGACGAAGTCGAAGAAATTGACACCAAGTAGAAGGTCAAGGTGGCTCAACTGGTTAAATTTGAATAGTTCAACCGATAATAGGTCGATAGGTGGGCGTGTGGAAACCAAATGAAGGTTGATTGGTAATCTGACTTGGTGGTCGACTGTAACATAATCCCGAGATTCACGAGATTTGTAGCCAATTATTTGAGTGGATATGTAACCATTTTTTGTGAGCCTTTTATTTAGGTTTTTTCCTACTATAAATCCTATAAAGAAGGCATGTTGTAAAGTTCTACAAATGATGATGAATGGAAAATCACCAAGAAACAATAATCGAAGAGGTCGTTGGTCATGTAGATGTAATCCAAATTGGCTACAGGGTTGTTCTTGTGTAAGAAAGAGGGTATGATGTCGATTGTGTCTTAGGTGTGGACCAAGGTTAGACATGTAAACTTTTATTCTGAATGAATAAGACAACAAGAGAGAAGAATACTTAAGGAATGTTGGTTTTCCCGGTTTGGGTTTCCATGGTAAAATATCTGTGTACTCTATGTTTGCTTTGTCATTTACTTTATTGATTAAATATTTATTCCTCTTATTCTAGGTTTAGAGTGGAAGTGTTCCTCATTTCCTAACACGTGGTATCAGAACTTGGTTTAACAAACTTGGATTTGAGCTAAACCCTAGGTTCAATAAGAGTCATAAGTTAGAAATCTTTAAAGAATTGTGTTAAAGAATGGCGAGTAGCTTGAGAATAGAGATTGAAAAATTCAATGGCCAATATTTTGAGATTTGGAAGATTAAAATTGAAGATCTCCTTGTAGATTGAGAATAATGGACATCAGTCATTCCAGGTACCATTCCGACAAGTATGTCGATGGAAGAACGGGAGAAACTCCAGAGAAGAGAAAGGAATACAATTTGACTTTCTCTTTCAAATTCAGTATTGGTGAATGTCTCAAGTGAAGATTCGACCAAGAAACTGTGGGACAAGTTGGGGAGATTGTACCAGTCAAAATCCCTGGTAAATAAGATGTTTCTTAGAAATAATTTTTACCTTCTGAGGATGAGTGAGGGAAGTTTGATGAGTAAGCATTTAAATGTGTTTAATACCATTATAAGCCAATTATCTTATGTGGATATTAAAATCACTTAGAAGGAGAAGTGTATTATCCTATTATGTTCTTTTCTAGACTCCTGGGATAGCTTAGTCATGGTTATAGGGAGTAATACAAACAAATTAGCACTAGAATATGTTGTTGCATCTCTATTGTTAGAATAAATGAGAAGGAAGAACATGGAAGACTCGACCAAAGATGCTTTAGTAGTGAGAGGTAGACCCGTTGAAAAAGATAAAGGAAAATTCTCCGGTTGAAAGTCTAAGTCGAAGGGTAGATATAAATCCCCTTTTCAGTCGATAATAAGATGATGGAAATGTGTTAAAGCTGGTGTTATAGCCCTAAAATTCCCTACTAATGCATACATGGCATTGGCCTTTCTACTTGCATAATTTGCCAATTCACTGCTAAGGAACTCTATTTAAAAAACCATTTTTTGGAGCATGTACGCACCCTAATGCACTACTTCCCACGTACATACACTTGCTACATGCTAGAAAAACTACGTATATACTCTAGTTGCATACTAAGAAACTCTCGTTTACCTCCAAAAGTTGCAAGGAATTCAGTGGAATTTACGAGCTATTGTAGGTTCCCCGACCAATTCACCTATTGTTGCCTGTTCCCAAACTGAATAACTATCCTTTTGTCATATAAAAGGATTTCTTGGGGTCTCATTCCATAATCAATCATTAGAACGATCACACTCTACTCAAATCCATTTCCTTCCTTTCCCAAGTATTTGCAACCATTTTTGAGTTCTTGCCTCAACATTCCCTCTCTAGCCCTTTTCTCCCATACAATCCATTCCCTTCCCTTGAAGAGATCAATATGATTGTGAGAGAAGGCACTTGGAAGGTGCACTTGGAGAAAAATCAAGAGGAGCCCAGACTGGGTTCACGGAGCGTCGGCCTGTAAAGGTTGTAATTTCCAATCTTTGAGTATTGAATAAAAGAATCTCTTTTTTATGTCCCAAAATGATGTTGTTTATGTATTGTATTTGATTTATGCATAACATTTTATATCTAACCCTAATTGATGAATAAATGTAAAATATTTGTAGCATTGTTTGTCTAGCCGTGGATGAAGGTCAGCTTTGGGAGGAGACTTGCAGCCTCAAAAGTCACAAATCTTGAGGAGGTCAGCATCAAACGTTTGGAACAAAGGTACGGTTTCTGACTTAATCTTATATCACTTTCTATTCATCTATCTGGAATGTTTGGGGTAGTGTAGGAATCAGGTTATATTTTAAGGGAGTTCATAGCTCTATCTATACTTAGAACCCTGGTATAGTTATAAGGGGGTTTTCCTACTAGCTGAATTGGTGACTACACTAGGGAGTCTCTCTAGGGTTTTAGAGGGAGGTTTTTGGGTTTTAATCGTTTTTTGGATTCCCTTTTGAGTTTCAATCAAGTTCACCGAGTCTTTAAGGGTCTTTGGTCACCTACAGGGTGCCTACCATTTTTTCCCTACCCTGTCAGTCTGCCTAGTCTTTTCTTTTTGAAAAGTCTAAAAGGTGTATGCACCATGCCTTGGATCAACCCACATACATACGCGCTCTGCACAGTAGATAGACCACGTACATACGCAGGTTGTTGATGCGACAACCCACGTCTCTGTATATAGAAAGTGTTTTTAAAAAGAGAGTTCTTTCTCTTTCATGATAGAACTTTTGGATTCTTAGGAATTTCTTGAACCTTCTAGAGTCTTTGTTTTTTGGCCTTAGCTTGGGTTAAATATTCATTGTTAACTTGTGTCTTAGTTTTATTTTGTTTTTCCTAGAGGTTTAGAGTGAACTTTCAGGTTTTAGATCCTCCTTTGGTTTCTTTTTGAATCCATGTGTTTACGTAGTTGGTCTAGGATCTCTCTCAATCTTTGGTTCCATCTCTCTTTTTCTTGATTATTGCTTTGAAAAACAAAAAAAGTTTGTGCTTTAGTTTTTCTTGTTAAATCAGTTCGAAAAAATAAAAAAAAATAAAATTCTTGCAATTAGTTTGGTAAAGTAGTCTAGGTTGTTTATTTGCAAAAAGAAAGGAGTTGTCATTTCAAATTTATTTCTCACTTTCCTCAAATATAAGTAGTTTTTCTTATTCGAACGAAAGCACCTTTTTAGGAAACTTTCAATTACAATATCTTGAAACATTGATTAGAAAAGTTGAATTTCACAAAGAGTTTTTACAAGATTTGCTTTAATTTCGAAGTATTATTTTTTCTTTCAAATGCTATAAATTTCTCTTCCTTATTCATCTCTTCAAAACACCATCAGTTTCATGACCACATCCTTTGTGTAAATCAAGCTTTAAAATTAACTCTTAACTTAAAATATATTAGACTTTCTCTTTGTAGGGTTCACCGACTAGTTTAGGATTTTAGGGCCTTGAATTAGGTGTGAAGAGGAAAATCTTCAAGGCCATTTTTAAACAAACATTGGAGTATGAGATAGGGAGTGTTTTAATCCCAACGTCGTAATAATTAGCCGGGACCCCCCTCTAAGACAAGGGATAAACACGAGGTTGTGTGAAGAAAGAAAGAGGAGATAACCTCTCCAAAGTCGGACTAAACATAGTGGGGATTGTATATTGAGGGTCTTTCTCAGGAACAATATTGATCAAATTTTCCTACAAAGTTTCATGGACCTCGAATCCTTTCAAGAGCCTCAATTTTCTTCCCAACCAATTGATTTCAACACCCTTGAAGGGCTTCAGACTTGTTATCCTTCTCATTACAATCTTCTCGACTGTTGACTGTACCCGCCTAGTGACTAAATGCGAGCTGGCAACTTAGTTGCCTATATTTTACGGACTTACAAAGGTGAATACAGGGGTATACCATTGTACTTAGTGTGGACTTCGGATCGCACTTCACAGAGTATACCCAGAGGGTGCTTCTGTGTTCGAGTTTCACGTACACAAGTTAGTTTCAATAATGTCGATTGGTGTAACTATCCTTCCCACTAGTTAGTCGATTGCTTGATTCATATTTAGGAAAAATTTAATGTGTGCTATGTGTTCCATGCTATTCAAACCTTACTGTGTCGATTGATCATTTAAAAAATTGGAATATCAACAGCTCCATCGGTTGTGAAGGCTTCAGGTCCTGTCGTCGGTTACTTTAGAGCCACTGCTGCCACCATTGAGGTGAAGACTTGATCAAGAAGGATCGTTCGAAGAAACCAGGCCATAAGAAACTCTACTCAATCCTTCTCCAAGAGGAGACTTTCCAGCTCTGGAGGAACCTATCATTTGTAACCTCGAGACCGAAGGTTTCAGGCTAGCAAATCCTTCGATCATCGACTTGTCGGCACTACTGCTAATCCAGGTTGTCCCTCCTGAGGTGACATCTTTTGAATGCTAGTTTATTCGATGAGAGAAAATGGAAGAAAATGTTTCTACTTCATCCCAGAGTCCCCATACTCCTGTTACAACTACTACTAGAGGGGGGTTGTACCTCCTCCCCCACCTTTTCCTATCAGGACCATAGTTGTCCTGAAATTCATGACTTTGGGAAGTGGTTTGATTCCTTTGATGGCTTCAACCACTGTTTCGTTCACTCAAAACATGACAGGCTCTCCCTTCTCATATGGGATGCCTAACTTTGACATGAATTTCGTTCTTACTTACTATACTTTACAGACCATGGGTCTGGGAGAAGGGAGCTCTAACGCTCCCTTGCAAGGATCAGTTGTGGGAACTACTGCCCCTTTTAACACTATTCCTTATGGTGGGGATCATTTACCACCTCCATCCCCTTCACTCGGTGGCGCATTTTAGTAGCCAATCAGGCCTAATACCAATTATATCTTGTTTGGTGGAGGAAGTTTGGGGCCATCATCCTACACAACGTCGGTGGGTTCTATGTCGTTCTCTTTGTTTGGTGCATTTGGGAACAACGCTTTTTCTTTGGCCACTTTCCTGACTGGAGGAAACCCCAGTTTTGGTCAACATAACCTCGTGTAAGGTAGCATTCCTTCACAAGGAGCGATGAATGGAGTATACTCCACTCAGGGTCTTTGGAATCCTTGGCAGGGCTCGTTTCCCTAGCAATGGATGTCAGTCGGGGGAAACCCTTTCCATACTCAATGGAACCCCTGGCAAGGTTCTATACCTATTCCAGGAGGATCGGTTGGGGGCATCCCCAACCAAGGTCCTTGGAACACAACACAGGGAGAAATCCCTGCACATGCTATGTTGTCCAATTTCGGGATTCAACCGATGTTGCAACAATAGACACAGTTTCCTTTTGCTGGTCAAGGCCATGGTTTCTACCAAAACCATGGCCAACAGTCTATCTTTTTCTTACAACCTAGTGCCAGTCAAAATCCAGGACCCTCTTTTCATGTAAATACTCCGCAATCGAAACTACCCTTTCTGGCAACCTTGAATTTGCCAGACTTGTCAAGATTATTAAATGACCTGATCTGTCATGATACACATTGGCCCCTCATGCCGACTAAGTTTCCTTTGGATATTTCAAAATTTTAGGGCAAGCTTGGCGAAGATCCAGGTGATCATGTGACTACCTTTCACTTGTGGTGCTCATCAAACTTGTTGAAATATGACTCCATTTAGTTGCTCCTTTTTCAATGAACTCTTTTAGGGGGTGTTTTGAAGTGGTATATCAAGCTCGATAGCTCAAAGTAATCTTACTTTAATGACCTAGGTATGGTTTTTTTGAACCATTTACAACTGCTAGTGAGATACGATGTCGACACCAAGTTGTTGGACAACTTCGAGCATACCAAGGCTGACCATATCTCGTATCATATCCGAGAATGGAGACAAAGAAAGAGATTGATTAACGTCAAGGTCCCTCCTGCTTTCTTGCTTGAGTGGTTCTTGAAGTCTTTGGTTCCTTGCATATCCAAAGACGTAGCAACGTCCGGGGTGTTTCTGTGGAAGAGGCTATTATGAGAGCCCAACAACTAGAACTGATTTACTCTCATTCTGGCATGATTTACGAGATATTACTTGATGCACCACGGTCTACTCTCGATAAGAAAAAACCAAATTCTGGGCCTCATGTTGATGGCATAGTGGTTTCAACACAAAGCAAGTCCATAGATCAATTATCAAATCAATTACAACAATTATCGATACAACAGACTGTGGCTAGACAGACTCCTAGTTCGAATACATTCGCTACCCAGACGTCGGATGTACACAGTGTGTAGTCGACGACTGCCAAGGCCAACCAATAGACTAAGGGAAAGAAGAAAAAAATTAAAAAAAAAGGTAAAGGGGATAAAAAGGTTTCTAACAATGTTAGCAGGGGAAAAAACGAGAAGAAGAAGTGGAAGTATCTGTGTAATATTTGCATGGAGGACCATCCGAATCACCTATGCCCTCAGACTTTGGAAGCCCAAAAGCTACTAGCACATCAACAACATGTTGTGTTGACAAACCCTTTTCTGAAAGGGAAAAATATGGCTCAAGCTTCCACATCCATGAGCGCGACTGAGGGTAGTCAAGGACCCCCCGCGGCTACCACCAACAACCTGACTGCGAACGTTTACATGATGAACTTCGATGCTCATTTATCAACCAAGACTCGTGATTACAGAATGCCAAAATCTTTCGAGAAGGGAAAAGAGGCCACTAACCCATTGAGTCCTCTTAAAATTGAGAAGACAGTGGGCGAGACAATGACTCGCATCCCCAAAGGTGCATTTAAGAAGGCTTCCCATAAACCAAACGTGAGGTCCACTCAGAACTACTCCGTCGTGGAGGATCTGGTGCAAACCCCTTGTGCAATGTCTACTCTGGAGGTTCTCCATATTTTCCCCTCATAAAGAAAAGCTCTGTTGTCCACCTTGGGAGCAACAGAGACTAGTAACCCATAAACAATGTAATATCCCTAAGGCTGAACCCAATTGTAAATGTAAATGAAAATGTACTTAAGCTGGTGAGCTGTATGACATAATTTTATATGCACATTTCATGGTATAGTGCATGCATGTACTGTGCAGTAAAATGAGGAAGTGTGCACATTCCTGGATATTGCGCGCAACAAATTGAGTGTGCGCGATTGTGAGGCCAACGAGCCTTTGTGTATATGCTATGTTTTATAGGCTGGTGAGCCAGTTATTATAAGATATGATGCTTATGTTTTGATTAGGCCGGAGAGAGTAGATGTTAAAGGCCAGTGCGCCTATTTTTGTACATGTCTCATAATTAATATAAATACATCGTTGTGCACAGACCAACCACGATAAAAGAGATGGGGACCTAAAATCCATTGGTTAGGGAAATGGAGGGGCTAA